>LR738714.1:80532929-80580295 GCA_902687465.1 Secale cereale
CCCCCCCCACCCTTTTTCTTTATGGAGCTAGAATTCTTAATCAAGTATCCATTTTATTCATGTGATATTTCTTCATTCATTTCCTTCAATGTTCTTATCCGGTGATTTATCGTGAAGATGCTCAAGAGCTTCAAGTTCATCATTCTTTTGTTCTCAAATTCTGCCGGTGGATGTAATTCAAGATTTCGGTGTTGATCTTATCCTTTTCCTCATTTCTCAATGCTTTCTTATTCTGGTGCACCAATTAATCATTCTCCTCTTGCTATTCATATCCGGAGTGCTGAAGATTCATAATTCCATTCTTTATCCGTTCAAATTATTTTGAGGATTGTTATCTTATTCAAGCCATTTAATTCAACCGGTGCAATATCTCTTAAGCAATCTTTTCCAACGGGGATTTCTTTCCAGTGGGCCCTAACCCACAGGTCTTTTCCCAGGATCTTACCCGACTCTTCTTTTCCGGAGTTATTCTCAAAAAAATTTCAAAGTGTGACGTAAGAATGATTTCCATCAGTCACATGCCTTCTCCAAGCTTGTTTTCAATTATTTCCATCTTTAGCTCCACCTTCCTCTTGTCATTCGTCCGGAGTATCTCGAAATTCTTCATGGCATTTCTCGTCTTCATTCCAAACAATTGAAGACCGGAGAAGTGTTTCTCTTAAATCTTGGCCCGTTCTCTTCAAGATTCGTGGTTCTAGCTTCATGCCATCCTCATTATTGTTCCGATTGTGGGGAATTCTTTTATACCCATCCGAAGCATTTCATAAATTCTTTCTTTGTGATCCTCTGAAGGCCATCATTTCAGAAGATTTCTTCGTTCTCAATTTTTCAACTTCGTCCTCGAAATATTCTTCATTGATGCCCCTTCGTTCGTCTCCTTATTTTTTACGGTGGTTCTTTCAAGATTACCTTCCGTTGCTATCGTTTTAATTCACTCGTTCTTTTCATAATCCTACCGGTGGTTTGTTAAAGATTTACCCAAGGTTGTGCCAGATCTCTCTTTAATTCTTTGCAACGAGAATAAGTAGTATGCCAAATCTGTTGCTTGTCATCAATTTAATTTGATGAAGGATAAGCATACAGTAAATCTTATTTTTATTTCCTCGAAGTGATTAATCTCCTTTTTCCGGAGATTGTTCATCATATCATATCCTTAGTTCTAAGTTGTTCATCTTGTTTTTCGGAGCTCCAAGTTATTTCAATTATATCATTTCAAAGCTACATCTAATTCATCGCATGCCTTGAATCTTATTCTTTTCATCTTTCACTTATCATGCTTTCATTACCGGAGTTTTCATGGTGGTTCATCAAGATTTAATTCATCCTCGTAGTCTTCATCAAGATTCTTGTTGGAGCTCAAGCATTCTTCATCATGCTTTCCAATTGCAGTTCTTTCTACCTTATCTTTGCAGATGGTGTTATGTCATTCTTGACAATTCCTTCATGTTTTATGATTCACAAGTTATCAAGAATGAGATATTTAAAACCATCATTTTCCTTGTTTAGGAGATCTATTCAATCCTTCAATTTAGTCGTTGGAGTTATCTTGGGTTATAATTCACCTAAAAGCTTTCCTTGAGAATTGTTGCTATTATGGTGCTTATAAATGACCCAAGTTCTTCATTTATCATTCCGGTGAATTAAGTTTTCGTCTCCTTGTTGATCTCAATGCAATCAATATTTCCGTTAGTGGCTGGTTGTCACCTCATAATTTTGGGATGTTTTCCATAAGACCACATCAAGCTTATTCGTTTCGTTGTTGATTTTTCCATCAACCCCATTCAACCCTTCTTGTAAGGAGGATTTCCTAATTCATTTGTGGGAGAAGTTGTCTTTTTCTTCTCCGTTCAATTCTTTCTTTCATTTATATGCTATTCTTTCATTCCGGAGGCATTGTGATGTTGCTCTTTTTGACCATCATCTTGTTTTCTTTTCAAGATCATATTCTTCCCTTGCTTGTCTATTTAACTGGAATGTTGTCACCTACATTCTAGTTCCCTCATCATTTCATGTTTTGCCTCTCTTTTTAATTGGAGTGCTGTCTGAATCTTCCTTACCCCTTGTGCCATTCTTTCAATTTTCCGGAGGCTGTGTGTTGTTGTTTTCATCAAGTATCATCCCAACTTGGCAAGTTCTTGTTAATTCCTTCCATTTTCAGACGGAGTGCTGCCCAAATTATGTCATTCTTATTCCTTGGCTATACCGTTGCGGTTTCTTATTCTTTTGGTTCGTAAGCTCTTGCTTCATGTCTTTCAACCTATAAGGTTCTCATAGTGTTCCTTGTTCCTCCTTTTACCGGAGTGCTCATAACTTCTTTCATCTCCGTTGCTTTCTTTCTTACTTCTCCGGCGATCCCGATCCGGTTCGGGATCGGGACGAGATCCACCACTCCCCGAAGCAAATGCACCGCCCAGCAGCCCGGATCACTCCATCCCGCACGGGTCCATCCACGTTTGACTTTTGGAGGTATAAAAAACCACTAAGTCCCAGATCTGCAACAATTTGTTGCCTCCTTTGCATGGCTGTAACTTTGTGCTCGTAGATCCGTTTTGGGCGTGTGATATATCAAAATGATCGTGGTGTTGTGCTCTACATTTTGTTTCATTGTGGCATGTTTGTTTGAGATCATCTAGATGACCTAATATTCGTGACAATAGTGCTACTTGTTATAAACTGCTGTTACTTGTTATTTTGTTGCTATGTTTGCTTAATGCCCCACTCAAATCCATGCTAGTTTTGGAGTGGCCAATGATCATTCCTTGTTGTACATGTTTTTGTATATCCATTAATGCCCTCACTTGCACATATGGCTTGCTGTAGCTTATTTATTTCTTCCTCTCAAGTTGCTATAAATTATAACTGTCAGGTTTTTATCATCATGATCAAATTGGTGTAGCTTGTTGCTATTGATCCATGCCTCCTATGGAGTTGCTCCAATGGAGTTGTTTGCTGTAGGATATGTCTACTTAATTTCCATGCTTATTGTCATCATGTTTGGGTGCTGTAGCATATATATCTCTTGCTCCAAAGTTGCTATGTGGCTGTTAACTTCAGCTTTGCATTGTATCTTGTTTCGTGTGTATGTGTTGAACCGTTGCTCCGTTTTGAGCGTGCCCTATATGAAAATTGTGTGATTTGCATGTAGAATCATAATATCAGGTTGTTTACATGGTTGGGGTGTGTTTGCTTGATGTTTGGATGCATCTTGCACCGTTGCCTTGCTTGTCTTGTTTTGCTCATATCTTCTAAACCGTAGCTCCGAATTAAACAAACTTTATATGAAACTTGACTAGAATTTCGTGTAGATCATCATGGTGCATGTTAACTTGCTGTTTAACAACTTTAACTTAAGGTTTGTTCAGATCTGGACCATTTTCAAAATATGCATACGAGGACTTACCGGATTTGCTATATGTTGATTCCGGCCTCGTTTAAACTTGTTGTTCTGTGTTGTTCTTGTGTGCTTCATCCCTTGCCATGAAATGCATCACATAGACTTGTCTTGCATCATGTTGATTGTGCATTGCACCATGTTTGATGTTGTGCCATGTTGTGTTCTTGTGTTGAATAGAGCCGGGAGCCGAGAACGAGAACGAGGTTCCTATCGAGGTTGAGTACGAGGAGCCGTCTTACGATCCCATCGACGACTCGACAGGCAAGATGACCTGACCCAGATATCATTACTATCTTTGCCTATTGCTAGATGTCTCGCTCTTTAGCTTATTGCATCGAGGCCCATGTTTGTTTGTCAGCCTCCTATTGTAGCCATGAATCTCTCTAACCACCCAACCTAGCAAACCTTTGATTGGCTACGTAAGCTTCACTCAGCCCCTCTTATAGCATTGCTAGTTGCAGGAGAAGATTTGAAGATTCTTGCTTCATGTTGAAGTTATTGTTGGGATATCACACTATATAATCTGTTTAACTAAATCATCTATATACTTGGCAATGGATGGAAGGCTAAGCCTCTTGCTTGGTGTTTTGTTCCGCTCATGCCACCCTAGGAACCGTATAAACCGGTGTTCTGTTCCTTGATTATGCGTTCCTAACACGGTTGGGGTTATGGGACCCCCTCGATAACCCGCTTAGCGCTAAAGCTTTTCCAGCAAGGCCCGACATTGGTTTTACATTTGCCTAAACAACTACAACTTGCCGAGGGAGTAATTAACCCGAGGATTTATTAATCAACCCCCCTGGGCCAGTGCTCGATTTGAGTGTTGGTCCAAACTAGAGCCACTTGCGGTGCCATCCAGCTTGCTGGGGTCTTTGGTATCTGTACGTAGTGCTCATCCGGTCGTGGCCTGTGACTAGATATGCGCGGCTACTGTCAGGGTGTCGGCACGCTGGGAGGTCTTGCTGGATTAGTTTTACCTTAGTCGGAATATCTTGAGCAAGGGATTCCGAGAATACTCGGGTCTTCCCACCTTGGAGTTGCGACTCCGCAGATCTTGAGCTTGTGATGGGCTAATTTGGGACACCCCTGCAGGGTTTTGAACTGTCGAAAGCCGTGCCCGCGGTTATGTGGCAGATGGGAATTTGTTAATATCTGGTTGTAGAAAACTTGACACCATGTTCGGAATACACTACCAGCGTGAGTAATCGTGTCGGTCATTTTCCGAAAGGGGTTCGGGAAGTGAACACGGTGGGGTTATGTTTGACGTGCTTAGATAGGATCACTTTCTGATCACTTTGACGGTCGTGGCACTTCTCTTCTCGCTCTAAACACGTAAGCTAGTGCTAGTGCAGCTGCAACCTTTATTCTTCAGCCTTGTTCCACACCCAAGGCTTAGATAGTTTTGCTACCCGGGAACGGGATTGTTGAGTCCTTCGTGGCTCACAGATTCTACACAACACCAGATGCAGGTACTATGGTGAACTACACAGGTGACGGCACCGAGATGTATTGGGAGTTCGACGAAGAACGTGGGCGATACTACGTGTCTTACCTAGAGGATCAGTAGTGGCTTCTACTTGGGGTGATTCGAACCTTGTGGATTTATTTTTTTGGTATCTTTCATTTGGATCTTCGTCCGTAGACAGTCTGTGATGTTATTTGGATGATGATTGCTTATGTACTGTATTGTGTGATGTGGCGAGTGTAAGCCAACTACTCTTTTGCAATTTCATCCCTATTTTACATGAGTCGTGCAAAGATACCATACTTGCGATCATTCTAGTATGAGCTTATAACTTTAAGTCGTGCCTCGACACGTAGGACGTATAATCTCGTACTGGGCATTACAGTGTTGATCTTCCGAGGCCGGGCATTGACCTAGAAAAGTGTGTCCGGCCAGATATGATCAAGCGTGAGGGTAACATGGTGCACCCCTGCAGGGAAGTTATCTATTAGAATAGCCGTGTCCACGGTAATGGACGTTCAGTCTTATATCCTGATCTATTACAACTAGAAATGGATACTTGAGCTATGTGATGGATATTGTTACAACATGCTTGTTAATTATAAAATGCTATTCTATACTCCCTTCTACTGCTGCAAGATGGTGATTTCCAGAAGATGCTTGAAGATGCTAGTCTTCGACACGCTAGGCCTTTCCCCCTATTCTGGCATTCTGCAGTTCAGTCCACATAGACAGCTCATTCCTTTGATACTGATGCATACTTAGTATAGATCTGATGCTTGCGAGTACTTTGGATCATTACTCACGGTTGCTTTGCTCCCACTTTCCCCCCTTCTTCCTTCTTTCTGGTTGTCGCAACCAGATGGTGGATCCCTGGAGCCAGATGCCACCGCCGAATACTACTACTACCCCGACGGAGCCTACTACTACGTGGAGACCGCCGACGACTAGGAGTAGTTAGGAGGTCCCAGGCAGGATGCCTTGCCTCTTCGATCGTTGATGTTTGTGCTAGCCTTCTTAAGGCAAAACTTGTTTAACTTATGTCTGTATTCAGATATTGTTGCTTCCGCTGACTTTGTTGCTTTCAAGCTTCTGTATTCGAGCCCTCGAGGCCCCTGGCTTGTAATATGAAGCATACATTATTTTATTTGTGTCTAGAGTTGTGTTGTGCTATCATCTCATGAGTCCCTGATCTTGGTCGTACACATTTGCATGCATGATTAGTGTACGGTCAAATCGGGTGCGTCACAGGAGTACATCTTTGTTGTGCTTTTGAAGATATATAAAAACATAGAATGATTTATAAAGATTCATATAAGAATACAAAATGTATTTGAATTCAGTTGCCAGGGTTAACATGAATGCTTATTGTCCCAAAATTTGAAAGAAGCGGCAAAATATCCACTCCCACGTTATCTGCCCGAAGCCAGTGTTTGCGAGATGGAAACTACTGTCTACCCCTTACACGGACAATCCATCGGCTCGATTTCCACTGTTCTCAATAGGGGTAGGTTGGTAACTTCAATTAGACGTGACACGACCGCCTCTGAGCCCATTCAGACATGATGGATGCTAAATGTGGGCGGGAAAACACATTTGATTCAAGCTCGTCCGAAAGACCTCTGTCTCTCCCTCCATTTCCCCATTCATACACGGTGGGCATCAAGACAAACTCGACTCGGCCAAAATCGATGTAGAAAAAATATTTTTAATAGGAGTAGGTTTGTAACTTCACTCAGATGTGACGCAACCGCCCTACATGTCAGCCCTGTTCATACACCGTCGGCACCAACCGTGGGCGCCAAAACACCCTATCCTCGCCCCAAATCGCTCTGGGAAAATATCAGGGAGATGCGAGATTATCGTCCTATCCCCAACTGACGAGACGTCAGGACAAAAAAAGACACATCCATGACATTTTGGCCCGAACGATTTTTTCTGTCATGGCTATGATACTTCTATGATGATAATTGTGAAAATAACCTGTATCATCATAGATGTGGTGGGCTCCTACTTCTATGACAAAACATCATGACAAAAAATGGGCTTTTCGTCCTGGGCGGGCCGGGGACGCATCTTCATGACATTCTTTGGGCCGTCCATGTTGGAAAAATCGTGGTAGAAGCGAGGGCAAGGAAAATTTTGACGAGTTCCCGGTTACGATGGGTGGCCGGGACAGAGCGTTGCACAGAGGTTTGCGTGTTTCTCTGGTACACGTCGGGTGTATGTGCGACACGTTGGGCTCTAACTGAACCCGAGTGAGGCGTTCTCTTACTGAACCCGAGCGTTTGCACTATACGTTACTAAACCCTAGTGATCGATCCTTTCGCTACTAACTGAACCCGACCGACTCCTTCGCTGCTAACTGAACCCGACCGATCATTGCTGCTTACTGAAGCCGATCAAACCTCCTGCCTCTGGATGAACAATGAACGTGGGGTTGGTTGAATGAGTCGAGACGTACGTGGTTGGGGTTGGATGAACAATTCCTGATGGGGGTTGGATGAACAGGACCCCATGGTAGTAGGCCATCGCGGTTGCCACTGGATGAACAGGACCCTGTGGAGGGCTGGTTGGATAAACAGGACCCTGTGGAGGGCTGGTTGAACTATAGCCAGCGGAGGGCTGGTTGGATGAACAGGACCCCGTGGGGGGCTGGTTGAACAGTAGCCGGTGGAGGGCTGGTTGAACAGTAGCCGGTGGAGGCAGAGGAAGACGCAGTGGATGAACAGTGTAGGTGGAGGTTGGAGGAAGTCGATGGTGGGTGAACAGTAGCCCGTGGAGTCCTGTTTTGCGGTACGCCACACCCCTCTCGATGAACAGGACCCCCGTTTTGCCCGTAGTGCTCCAACACAAGTTCATTCCCTCCTTTTGCGGTACGCCAGACCCCTCCCGATGAACAGATCCCGTTTCGACCATAGCTGGTCGAGCAGAAGGCCGTTTCCACCGTTTTGTGGTATGCTAGACCCTTCCCGATGAATAAGACCCCGTTTCGACCGTACGCGCTCTAGCAGAAGGCCGCTTCCCTCCGTTTTGCGGTACGCCACACCAGGTTTCGGCTGTTCCGTCCAAGCCGATTGTCTCCTAATGAACATGTGTTTATACGTTCCGACCCCACCGGTTGGCTGCCGATGAATATGACACCGTTGCTGCTGTCCGCTGCCTCTACATGTACACCAGCCAAAGCCGTACGTATGCGTGAGTACGTGTTCGAGACTCCGCCCGTATGTATGTACGTAGCCATATTTTTTGCCATGTGACTGTATGTACGTGTACATGGTTTTGAAGGGACTGTACGTACGACACGTGTTGCTCCTTACTCGGCCACAGTTCATCGCTGCAGAGAGATCGATCAACCGCTATGTACGTACACGTTCACGACCAAACGGATAACGCTACGTACGCTTCCACCGAGTGGGTCCCAGTTGCCAGGGAGGACAAGGAGGCACTTCCTTCCGTGCGAAGATATAGCTGGCGGGTCCCAGCTATGAGGGGTGAATCATTTTTTTCCGCAAAATACAGAGGCCCTTCCGGTGGGTCCTCACTGTCAGCGGAGGAATAATTATTTTATGAGTAATAAGGAGGCACTTACTTGCTCGAGCCGTGGACCCAGCTGCCAGCCTCTCCATGTACAGTCCTCTTAAGATGGAAGTCATCCGACCACGCCGCGCCGGGAGCACCAAGACGATGGACGATGGCGAGGCCTTGGAAGGGGATGACACGGAGCCAGGGAAAATGCGGTAGTTGATTCCCACACGAAGGGGAGTGTGAGGGTTGACTGGTTCAGCTGCGGTGTGAGGCTAATGTCATCGTAGAATAACAGGGTTGTGGGTGAGTAGACGGATGGCCTGGCCACCAGTTGGAGTAGGAGGGGGTGGTGCGCGGCAGCACAGCCGGCCACGGGAGGTAGGAGTAGGCGGCACAACCCGCGATGGTTTGGGCAGCTAGAGCAAGAAGACCAGAGGTTGAAGAAGCACTATGGCCGTTGGATGGACATCGTATGGTCACTGGAGCTAGAATATTTCAATATTGACTAAGTAGACAAATCACTCCGTCCGCGTCAACTTAGTAGGCCCACAAGTGAGCCTACAACTATGGTGGGTCCTAGATAGCAGGGGCAATATGCAATTTTTATGCATAATCAAGAGGCACTTCCTTGCGTGCGAAGATGTTTTCTGGGTTTTTTAGTTTCTTATTTTTCGAGTTATAATAAAAAGAAAATAATTTAGCATCTTCGGTAAAATCTATATTTTCACGAAATGGATCAAAATAAAGCTGGTGGGTCGTAGCTGTCACGAAGAGGAAACTTTTTATTTCCGCGTAACAGAGGAAGCACTTCCTTGCATGCAAAGATGTAGCTGATAGGTCAAACCTGTCAGGGGGCGAAATCATTTGTTTTCACATAATACGGGGGCACTTGATGCGTGCGGCCATGGGCCATGTGGGTCTGTACTATCAGCCACTCCACGTACATGCCTCTTTCGATGGCTGTCACTGGTTGACAGAGTTGACCACGCCGCGCTGAGAGAACCAACACAATGAACGATGGTGAGTCCTAGGAAGGTAATGACCCGGAGCTGGCAAAGACAAAACTGTGGATGTCCACGCGGAGGGGGGTACAAGGGTTCACTGGTTCGGCTACGGTGTGAGGTTGTCGTCGCCGGAGAAGAACATGAGGTGATGGTGAGTAGAGGAATGGCCTGGAAGGCGTTTGGGAGTAGGGTGGGCCGGTAAAGCCTATGTGGCAGCACAGCCGGCCACGAGAGGCGGTAGCAGGCGGTGGTTTAGCGACTGAAGCAAGAATATCCGAGATTGAAGAAGCACTACAGCCGTTGGATGGACATCCAACGACCATTGCTGCTAGAATCGTCTCTTGACTAGAAGTTGACAAAGCCTTCTGTACGCCTTAGTAGGCCCACAAGACTTCCGTACGCGCCACTAACTATAATTTTCATAAAAAATAGTAGGCCCACAAGTTTTAAGTAGGCCCACAAGTGAGCATCACATCTGTGGCAGAGAACATATAGCCCATTTGCGATTTGTAATAATGTACAACCCATTTTTGAATTCTAATGAAATTTACTACAACCCATTTACAGTCTGTTAAAATTACAGCCCATTTACTAGCGAGGACAACGGTTAATAATTTCAATCAACCGCTCAAAATAAAATTCAATAAAAAAATCCCACGTTTTGATGGAATCCGATATATTTTTATCCCAAAATTTTGAGTAAGATTAAATATAATTTCAAAATGAATTTGTGTTAGGTAAAAATCTAACGAAATATTGCGCGCGCAATAAGTAATGAAATAAAAAAATTGAAAAATAATATTTTTGAAACTAATTACATGTTTTGTGTGTTTTTGTATATTTACAGCCCAGTTTTTAAAATTACATCCCATTTATGATTTCTTAAATCCCATTTTCTTGTTAGGCCTAATGCATCCCTCCTAGGAAAGATTTACAGCCCAACAGGGAGGAGAATAAAAAGTTAACCTGGGTTGGTTATTCCGCAAACAAAGTATAGCTGGGCTAGCCATTTTCACCTTGAAAAATTAATATCTGAGCTAAATATTTGGTTGACATAAAATAATAGCCTGGGCTAGATGGGCCACAGCCCGCCCACTTGATCTCGTCTGAACAACAACAAAAACATCGCTCAAGAAAAACTCCGCTTACACCTGAAAAAACAAATACTGCTCGACCTGCTGGGGCCCAACTGTCGTCCGCTCCTTGTGCAGTTCTCTCATTTATTGACTATATAGGTTGACAATGGTGTGGGACCGTGATGTCAAGAAACTAGGAGGAAGCAAAAAAAAATAGTTGTAGTATATATAATAAGGAGGAACTTGCGTACATATGGCTATGGCCCTGGCGGGTCCCTACTGTCATCCTCTCCAAGTAAAGTCATCTCCTGATTCCTCATGTTCGCTGACCATGTTGAAAAGTGACAACGCTCGGTGCCACGGTGAGCACAACAACTCAAAGGGACGACTGAGAGGGCCTCACGCGCCCTATGGATGGTCTGATAGAGCGCCCGCTGCTCATTCAAGAAGCCAAGATCATCAAACTCCTATGAGCACCTTCGAGAGATTGCGCCGGCCCGAGGTCTGTAATGAAAATCGGCGAGTTACGCGTGTAATTTGAGAAACCAGTGTATATTTTACCAGTCAAAATAGACCAACCAGGCACTTCGCCCAAGATCATCTGCTTTCATTTACGATCCGATCACGACCTAAGATGATGAGTTGGTCGGAATATCATATGGTTTCACCTCTAACCTACCCGAGTTGTCATATAGGCTACGCATGAAACATAAGACGATGAACTTCTTAAGCACATAAACAACACAAGAGGATGATCTTCTTAACATGCAAATCACCGGTATTAGATCAACATGCAAAACAATATGAAGCATTATTCTCAGGAGGCACAGTGAACAACTCGTGATGCCGCACGCGAGAGAATTCCAAGCTCAACTTTGCAATCAAACTCACAAGGCCTAGCATTTCATAGAAAACATTCAGAACAAACTCTTAAAAAATACATTACATAAGTCAACATTCATGTGACTATGCATCTCAGCAGAGTAAATATTTACTTCTGAACTGAACATAGGAATAGGGAAAAACGATCGACGCTGCTCACAACAAAGGGCGTCGAACTCCAAAATATCAAATGCATGTCTTGTGGCTAACATCAATGATAAAAATTGGACAAGGTTTTCCGATTCCAATATATTAAACTAATGTTTTCTTTCTAACATCAATGATTAAACTTTGACAAGCTTTTCCCATTCAAAATATGTAATGCCTATGATTGTGGAATGGGCAGGGTTTGTCATAAGTTTGCACATTGAAATGGCACATGGAGTCGGATTAACTAACGTATCTTTTTGTGTAGTTCCACTGAAATCAAACAATGTCTTGCATAGCATGGTCGATTTTGTATTTATATGTTGCAAGGCGTCGAAGATGTTGGCATGTCCATTCATGTAGATAGTCCGATGGCCCAAGGAGACGACGAATGATTAGAGAACCATTCATGTATTGTGCATGATGGAAGTATTATCGAGGACGCGAACCATCTGAACATTTTGTGCTGTTCCACTGAAATCAAGCTGAGCATCCCTATCTACATAAATACAGAAAAAGCATGATGAATATAATAGTGGTATTAGTTGATTAAACATACGCTTACAACTATAATCATCTTCATTATCCTAACAGGAAAAGATAGCAATACAATAGCTTCAATTAAACATTTATTCCAAACAATACAACAATATAAGTAGCACAACATAACAAAGCACAATCATGTGGAGAAGGCCGATACTGACCTCGTTTTTATAGTTGCGTCGGCAACTGACTTGGTTAAACATTTCCTTGTGGAGTGAATTTTGCACTCCACGTGTTGTTGAGTTTCCCATGCTCTCTGCAGACTAGTCATGTCACCAGCATCTACTAATACTCTGTAAAGCTTCTCGATCATTCCTTCTGTAATATGGCGCAAATAGTGACAACTTCTTTCTGCAAAGTGGAAAGACCAATTGGGCCCAATAATGCAACAGTTTGCCTAATACATTGGCTCCTTTTGTGCAGTTCAACTAAAATCAAAGTTGAAATGGAACCGGGCAGAAGTTTTGAGGAAACAATTAATGATAAATAACGGTTGATGACTTATACTCCCGGAAGAAAAATATATCTACCTTATCTTAATGGGAAACAAAGATGGAGAGTAGCAATTCTCAAACAGTCACTAGTAGAAAATGGGCCATTTGTCCTGGTTCAAAAGGACCTTTAGTCCGAGTTCTGGAACCGGGACTAAAGGGTCAATACTAATGCCCCGTCCTTTAGTCCCGGTTCTTATACGAAGCGGGACTAAAGGCCCTCCACGTGGCTGCTGGCTAGAGCTCCAACTTTAGTCCCGGTTGGTAACACCAACCTAGACTAAAGGTAGTTTTACGATTTTTTTACGATATATTTTTATTTATTTTTTTAATTTGTTTCCCGATTTTCAAATTTCTAAATGATTTTACAATTTATTCTCTAATTTCTAACCACCCCTCATCACTGCTTAATTTAACCTCTAATCTCTAATCACCCCTCATCATTCTGAATCATCTAACTTCCCAGCCGGTTACCCATCCTCTCACTACTCAAGCCTGAGCATGCTTAACTTTCGGGTTCTAATCCCCCTCGTTTCAAAGTCTGCACTTGTTGTTTTCCTGACAATAGTAAGATGGCAATCCTATTAACCTTCAGGAGTTTAGCTTGAGCATGAAGTCACACATTTCACTGTTTGAGTTTGAAACTATTATTCTGAAAAACTATAATTATTTAGTAACACTAATATTTCTTGAATAAGTAGTTTGACCATAGTTTGACCACAATTTGACCAGATTTGACCAAAATTCAAAAAAATTGAAATAATTATTTAGTAACACTAATATTCTTGAATAATTATTTAGTAACACTAATACTTCTTGAATAAGTAGTTTGACCATAGTTTGACCAGATTTAAGTAAAATTCAAAAAAAGTTAAATTTGAGCATAACTTTTTTCCTATTAGAATTTGAGGATTCTAAAAATTGCAAACAAGTCGTAGGCAGTCAAAATTGGATGCTGATTTTCGTGCTGAACATTTTAATATGTTATAGGTTTTTTTCGGACATTGTATACAAAAGTTATAGCCCTTTTACTTTTTGATAACACCTTTTTGCAAAACATGTCCAAATTTAAGTTTTTAAATTTTCCTAACTAGTAGATGTAGTAATATAACTACATCTCGAAGGATTTTATTTTTTGAAGTTTTTATCATTTTATTTTGTTTTTTTGAAAACTAAAATGGCAATACACGCGGGGGGGTAGAGTTTGAGAAATGGGCCCTTTAGTCCCGGTTTGAGACACGAACCGGGACTAAAGGGCATCGCACCCTTTAGTCCTGGTTCATACCTCAAACCGGGACTAAAGGTCTAATCTTTAGTCCCGGTTTGAGACACGAACTAGGACTAAAGGGTGCGATGCCCTTTAGTCTCGGTTCATGTCTCAAACCGGGACTAGAGGTTCCATTTGAACCGGGACTAATGCCTTTAGCCGCTCGAACAAGTCCTGGTTCATAATGCAACCGAGACTAATGTGTATATTGAGCTGTGACCAAAGCCCTGTTTTCTATTAGTGAGTGCGATTCGTTCATATTACCTAAGACATTATCTTAACAATACCTTGTTTCAACTTGTATAAAGAAAGACAAAGCAGAAAAGTACCATTCCTAAAACAATACAACTGATTCATATTAATAGAGATATTATCTGAACAATACCTTGGTTAAACATGTAGAAAGAACCACAAAGCAGGATAGTACCATTAGTAAAACACTGTAACTGATATATATTAACAGAGACATTGTCTCAACAATACATTTCATAAACATGTACTCCAACCGATCCCTAACAGAAATGGTACTCTCCCACCGATCCCTAACAAGTGTTGCAGTTTTGAACTAAGATTCACTAGTTAATTCTGAGAGTGGCATTGCTTAATTTTACAGGTGGCATTAGATAAACAAAAACATAAATAGTTCCAGGGGAGAGTGGGCGCAACAAAACCAGTTGCTTCCATCTACTTATAAAGGGGGTGATGCAGAGTTTGTTGTAACAAAGCAACAAGCATCTTGTCTTGGTTGGTCCCATTTTTTCACTTAATGGGAAAAGACAACAATTCAATAGCTTCAATTCAACATTTATTTAAAACAGTGCCAATACAAGTAATTCATCATCTCAATGCACACTACACAATCATGTGGATGAAGGTCGATATTGACCTTTCATGACGTAGTCAAGATCATCTACGAATCTGCCAACATGAATAGGAAATCCAATCTCGTTTTGTGTAGTTCAACTAAATCAAGCAAAGTTGCTGGCGTGACATTTAAGTTCACAATAACAACAAGTTGAATAGATATCCCTGTTTTAATAGAGGAAAAAAGGAAACAATTACTGCCCAATAAAGGAGGATGAAACATACGGAGACAAAAAGAAGCATCTATCTTATCTGATGGAAAACAAAGTAGGACAGGAGAATTTCCAAAAAGGTTCCATTGATTCGTATTAACAGATACATTCTCTTAAACAAACATTCGTTAAAAAAGTAATTTACTTTTAATAGTGGCATTGTTTCCATTTTCCAGCGGCATTCTTAGATTAGCAACAGCAAAATAGTTGTAGGGGACATGGGACATGGGATATGCCAGCACCATGTGCGTCCACACGCATAAATGGGTGATGCAGAGTATGTTGCCAAGCAGCATATCTAGGTTGGTCCCATATTTGTTCTCTTTCAACCTTTTTCCTATGTGAGGGCAACAAATCTAGTCCTGCACAAACTACTCGACCCCCAAGTTTCTTTCCTTTTTCAACGAAGATCGGTTCCTTTCCACAAACCGATCTATAGTTTGTTTATAGATGTGAGTACTGGGTTACCCCCTTTTCCCCTATTCGACCAAAAAAAGTGGCTAGATAGCCAGTCTGTACTACTTTCCTTCCCTCCTTTCCTCATTGAACTATGTCCTAGATTTATGCTCCACCCCACCCCGCCCTTCTTTCCTCTTTGAACGAAGACCTATATTTGACGGAACACACTCGAAAAAGATCCGCATGCAGCTAGAGCAATGATGGTTTCAAATAAAGTTATAACTTAGGGTCATCGGAATGTGACTAGGAGTCTAGTGGTAGGCCCACTACAAGAAAGTTGTTAATCTGTGACAGTCAATGTCCGTCACAGACATGGCAAAAACTATGGAGGATGGCCGGGCGTGACGGTCCAGAAATCCATCATGTATATCGCGTCATAATTTGCCTACCCGCCCATCCTTGATGGATTTTCGTTTCCCGTCATGAATTATGACGGTCTATCACCGTCACCGATCTGACCCCCGGCACGCCCAAGGCCAGGTCCACTGTGACGGACTATTCTGTCATAGATTTACATGACGTGTAGAAATACAAGTCCCTTGTGGCATCTCCCATGATATGACGTGGCGCCAGTGTGGAGCTGATGTGGCGCCAGCGTGGAGCTGACATGGCGCCGTGTAAGCCGATGGCATTCGACCCAGTGTGGTCTGGCCCATTTATTCTAGTACAGCCATGTAATGCCCAGGATGGGACTATACCTCCTACGTGTCGAGGCACGACTTAAAGGTATAAGCCCATCCTAGAATGATCTCAAGTTTGGTATCTTTGCACGACTCATGTAAAAGAGGGATTAAATTGCAAAAGGAGATAGTTGGCTTACACTCGCCACTTCACACAATACATTACATAAGCAAGACATCATTCAAAAACATCACAACCCGACTACGGGTGAAGATCCAAAAGAAAGATACCAAAACAACATAAAGCCACAGGTCAGGATCGAATCCTAGTAGAAACCACTACTGATCGTCGAAAACGTCACAAGCATACGGCTACTCTCTTCATCGAGCTTCCAGTGAAGTACTTGAACCAGCTCCTGCTTCAAACTCGGCTGAACCTGCATCTGGTGTTGTAGTATCTGTGAGTCACGAGGACTCAGCAATCCCATAACCATGGGTAACAAGACTAGCAAAGCTTTAAGGGTAGGAAGAGGGAAAGTGGTGAGGTTGCAGCAGCGGTTAAGCATAATATGGTGGCTAACTTACGAGTACCAGAATAAGATGAGCATCTATGCAAACGGTCGCAAAAGAGGTGATCGCTAAAGATCCTAACTACATACGAGTCAAACATAACCCCACCATGTTCTCTTCTCAAAGTGAAAAGAGACAGTCACGGTTACTCACACAGTTGTGTGTTTTACTTCGGATCCTCTGTCAAGTTTTCTACAACCGGACATTAACAAATTTCAATCTGCCACATAACCGCGGGCACGGCTTTCGAAAGATCATAACCCTGCAGGGGTTTTCCAACTTAGCCCATCACAAGCTCTCACGATTAGCTGAAGTGATAATTATAATATCATCACTCCTTATCTTAGGGAAAAACCGATCAGGCTCGGCATCCCGGTAGCACAAGTCATTTCGACAATGGTAAAACAAGTCCAGCAAGACCTCCCGGCGTGCCGACACCCTGATAGTAGCCGCGCGTATCTCGTCTCAGGCCACGACCGGATGAGCACAGCGTACAGCAACCGAAGACCCTAGATAACTGGGTGGCACCGCACACGACTCTATTTGGGACCAACACCATCAGGACTGGCCCCCCCTGCTCTGTAGAGTTAAGAACCCGAGGGTGCGACCCCCTATGCAAATTTAATTATTTAATTAAGTTATTATTATGAGCAAATTAAAACCAATGTTGGGCCTTGCTGGAGGAGTTTTATTCAAAGTCGAACTGTCAAGGGGTCCCCATCCACCCATCGTGTTAGGAACGCAAAATCAAGGAACATAATGCCGGTTTATCGGCGCCTAAGGTGGCATGAGTGGAACAAAACACCGAGCAAAAGGCCAAGCCTTCCACCCATGCCAAGTATATAAGGTGTGTTAATAATAATTATAGATATTGTGATATGACAACAACAAGTTCCCTCCTGGAACGAACTTCATCTTCACCTGCAACTAACAACGCTATAAGAGGGGATGCGCAAGCGGGTAACATAGCCAAAGAGTGGTTTTGCTAGGAAGGTTTCAAATGTTAGAGGTTTCATGGCAACAAGGAGACGCTGACATAAAAGATGGGTAGCGCGACATGTAACGATAGCATCGAGACAACTAAGCATGGAAATGGTAGTAAAGGTATCCAAGGGTATGATCATCTTGCCTGGGATTCCACAAGGGAGAAGAACAAGTCCATGAAGTAGACGGAGCAACAGTCGAGCGAATCCTCACAACTCCGGAACGAAACCGAAGCTAACAAGAGAAGCAACCGGAAAGAAGCAAACAACACGGTAAACACACATGCATAAACATGGCATACGATGCACATCCAAGTATGATGCACGTCCGGTTTAATTATGCATGGCATGGCAAGTGCACAACCAAAACTACAAGTTAAGTGGAGCTCAATATGCAACGAGTTGCATATTGACGAAACACCACATTTTAATTATTTAAATGACTCTCGTTATTTACAAGACAAGGTTAAATGTTTTTAGCATGGCAAGAGGTGAAGCATAATAAAACTACACTATTTAGACATTTTAAATGAGGCCGGAAATAACAACAACAAATTCCGGAAAAACCCCATGAGCATGTTTAGCAATTTTAAGCAAACAACAATTAAACATTTATAATGTTGTTAACATGATGCGGATGACATGATCAAGTTTTATGCAATTTTAGTTAAAGGTTGACATGAAGAGATATGAAGTATAAGGAGTATTTGTCACCGTGGTGGAAGGAAAGGTGCCACGGCAACGATCCGAAAATGATGCAACGCAACATCTCGGTTCCGGTAACTCATTGAGAGACCGGTGCAAAAGCAAAGGTGGTGTGAGCGAGTCAAGTATGATGAAAGGTGGGGTGATCCCGTCACCGGGTTCCCACGGGTCGGCGATGAGGCAACCGAGGAACATGACAAAAGGTCGAAACGGACACGGTGCACACACGGGAAACATTTCATACAACACGAGCATCACACGGGTCATCGTCTCGGGGTTATACCTTCGGAACAAACGTTCTCGGGGCGGTTCGAGAGCGTAGAGGAAGAAGTCGTTCATGTTCAGAGAGGAAGTAGCCGTTCTCGTTCGTAGAGGAAGTAGTGGTACACGGCCGAAGAGGAAGTAGTTGTTCACGGGTCTTCGGCGACGGTAGACGTTCACGTTACGTGTCGTGGTACTTGCGACGTCGGGGTACACGGGATCTCCATGTGTAGTCGAACTTGACGCATCCGAAGGGGTACTTGACGCGTCGTGTAGTGTCGTCGTGTAGGCGTTCCCGTTCGTAGATGTACTTGTCATCGTAGCCATTCGGTCGTCGTGGTACTTGTCATAAGGACGTCCTGGACGTAGTGGAACTTGGTCGGGTTCTCGTTGTAGTCGAACTTGACGGGCTGTCGGCGAGTCTTGACTGGAACCACCGTACCGAAGACGACCGTACGTAACTTGGCGTTCTGCAACGGATGGAACGTCCCTTGCAGCAAAACTAGACGGCGTCGGTGCTGTTGTTGGTCACCAGCAGGACTCGCCGGAGAGGACGGGGCGCGGGCCTGGGTCGCCGAGGTCGGAGAGGAGGGAGCGGGCTCGGCGCTGGAGCTTTCTTCTGCTGCTGATTTCCAAATTAAAACAGAATACCACAAGAAGAAAGAAAAGAAAGGAGGTGGCTAGGGAAGAATTAGGACAAGGGACTAATTTTCTCGGGCTCATAAAAATGTAAGGAATTTAATTAAAATGGCTGGAGGGTTTTTGGAAGGACCTCGAAAAACGGGAAAAGAAAATATAGGGAAGGTTTGACGGTGAAACTTGAATTAAGAGGCATGGGGAAAATTATGCAAGTGTGTTGCGGGTAATTCCAAACAAATGGAATATTATTATATAGCTCCCTAATATTGGGAGGCTTTTATATGTTTTAAAGAGAAGACATTCTTCCCTCGATTTAAATGGACCGAAGGTCCACACAATTTATTTAGGTTGAGATGCAAAAATAAATATGACATGATGGCATGATGACATGATGCAATGCAAAAATAAATAACACAAGCACAAAGAACACACGGAAGAACCCGGAACATCTGGAATCTTCTGGAATCTTCTGGGACGTCGGTCTCGGGCGTCACAAGCCAGGCCTATGGGCCCATTTTATCACAGCTGGTTGGCCCGTTCGTTTTGTTCCATCATCATATACACACTCGTTGGCCCATTTCCACGTGTTCAATATGCACATTAGCCCATTAAAATTATGCGGCACTTGTGTTTTTTAGCCAAAAAGTGTATTTTGAGGCCCATTTTATTCGGCCCATTAGTGTTTACTCTACCCAACCCAGCCCTTCTTTGTTTCTACACAAAATGGGTTTCCAAGCCTAAGAGCTTACATCTCCAGATCCATCACAAATACATAAAATAAGAACAACATCACAAAGCACAGTAACATTGAGCTTACATCTCCAAATCCACCAACAATGGAGTAGTAAAATGCAACCAGTTTGCATTCCACAGTGTGGAGCTTGCATAGCAAAATCATTAAAAAAAGTAAGAAGGTAGGTTCTAGGAGTATATCACATTCAGATAGCTTCCATGCATCAAGTAGAGACGACGACTGATCTTGGACAAACAACTTACCCTTGATCTGATCTTGCTTGCAACTGACTTAGCAAAAAGTCCAGTTTTGCATCCATCTCAGCTTGCTTCTTCCTGTTCTCCTCATCTCTCTTCCTGTGCTCCTCGTCTTGTCTGGTCCTTGCTTCTTCGAACTCCATCAACTGCTTGGTCAAGGTGTCAACATGTGCCCGAAGCTCGACATTACCCCTCTTTGCCAATTCTTCTTGACAGTTGCTGTCACTAGATCTCGCATGGACATGCTGGATCCCCACATGCTAAAGAAACATTGGCTTCTTAGTGTGCTTAGCAAGCACTTCACCTATAGCCTCGGTCGCGGAGTTCAATTCCTGTCCATCTTCTGTAGGCTGAGAGGCCTTGTTTTCCATCTCGGTTTAGCAATGCAAGCAACAAACATGGTTATAAGACGGCTTAAGCACAAGTAGAGAAGACAACATCAGCAAGCTTACATGCATCGTCTTTGTAAGGAAAGCTATCATGCATCCTTTACAACTAGAAACTTGTCATAACAGTCAGATTAATCTTTTTTTGTGCGGACATGATTCAAATTATTCATATATACTATCATCTACAACAAAGTGGACTATTTCCTGATTTAACTAGAAGTGAGTAATGTTTAAATCAAATTATTTCTGGAGGTCAATCTATAATATATATATACCAACTATTAAAGGGAGGTGATATTCTTGGTTTGGTTCCGCTTAGTTTGCTCCGTTTTGAGTTTTTTTAAATTTATGTACGGTATGTTGTTGCCAAAAATTACTCTCGGTCGATGAGAGGACGTAGGACCTATTGCGTGCGCCACCGCCGCCTCACGCTCTCTTTTCTCCAGCGCCATGTGCCCTGTGCTGTATCCGTTTTGGATCGGATTCGGGTAGGAAAACTACCACAATATGTATTAATGGATGTCCCCATCCGGATTCCACAAAGAATTCGTGCTATAAAAAGCTAAATTGCATTGCAAGTTTGCAAGTCTACATGTATCTTACCCCCGCCTACTGATGAATAATCCTGTTGCTAGTTTCAGTCTTACATAGTGTTTCCTTATCTGAATAAAAGGACCGGCAGCGTGTATATGTCCACGTACGGTCAGTAGTTTCAGTTAGCAAGTCTGTTAGTAGTTTCAGACTTTCAGTTAGATAGCTAGCTAGTTGTGCTCGCAGAACCAGGTCGTGGGATGGCATGATCATCACGGTTTGTGCGGGCGCATTAGGTGCTCGATCTCAGCATGGCGTCGTGGGATGGCACGACCAGTAAGCCAGCTTGAGAAGAGGGCGTTTTACTTGTTTCTCGGCAGCCGTTTAGAGCTAGCCTCAAATAACAGAATAGCAGAGAAAAGCTGCAGTCAGTTACGCAGCACAAAAATCTCCTTCGTCAGACTTGTTCTTCTCTGGCAAACTCCTCGCCATCGTTCCCTCTCGTTCGTTCTACAGCCATCGGCAACAACAAGTGGTATCAGAGCCTCGGTGGTGTTCGATCCATCCTGGGCGCCGGCGGTGTCTGATCCGTCGGAGTGATGGCCGGAAGCGACGAAGAGAAGGCGAAGAAGCAGCTCGAGGAGGAGCAGGCCGCGGCAGAGGCTGCGGCGCTAGAGAAATCTCTGGCTCGTCTCTCCACAGAGGAGGGATCGGGGGTGCGCGTAATCGAGCGCGTCGTGCACGGTGGCGGCGGGAGCATGCCGCCGATGATGCTCACGCGCACGAATTACTCTGACTGGGCAATGATCACCAAACTGCAGTTGCAGGCGGACGAGCTATGGCGCGTGGTGGAGACAGGGCAGGGCTCTGACCGCGAAGACCGACGCGCCATGATCGCCCTGCTCAAGGGGGTGCCGCCGGAGCTGATGCGCATCCTGGGAGCCAAGCCAACGGCGAAGCAGGCGTGGGACACCCTGAAGACCATGCGGGTCGGGGTTGAGCGTGTGCGCGAGGCCAAGGCGCAGACCCGCCGTTTGGAGTACGAGGGCCTGCGGTACAAGGACGGCGAGGGCATCGAGTCATACGCGATGCGCCTCCGTACGATCATCGACGAGCTGGACGCCCTTGGCGACCCTGTCGACGAGCACAAGGCGGTCCTCAAGGTTCTGCGGACGGTGCCTCGGCCGTATCGGGAGATGGCCGTGGCGATCGAGTCGCTCGTCGACACCAAGCAGCTCTCCCTCGAGGAGCTCTGCGGCCGCCTCCTTGTCGTCGAGGAGCGCGAGCGCGAGGAAGCCCCGGCGCCAGGTGCGCAACTGCTGTACACCGCCGATCAGTGGCGGGCGCATGAGAAACAGTTGGACCAAAGCAGTGCGCCCTCAGGCTCTGGAGCAGGGCGTGGGCGCGGAAACGGCAAGCCGAAGAACTCCCAAGGCGGGGGCGGCCGTGGCCAGAGCGGCGGCCGCGGCAACGGCGGGCCAGCGACACCCAAGCGCAAGGGAAATTGTCGATACTGCGGTATCCAGGGGCACTGGGCAAAGGAGTGCCGCAAGAAGGAAAGGGACCAGCGCGAACAGGCGGAGCAGCAGGCGAACGTTGCCCAGGTCGACGTCGAGCAGCCTGGCCTGCTCCTGGCCACCTGCACGGCGGAGAGTGGGGCGAGCACGGGCACCGACATCTTCCTCAATGAGGCGCGGGTCGTGCCGGTGACGACGGACGACGACCGCTGGTACCTCGACACTGGCGCCAGCACCCACATGACGGGGCGCCGCGACATGCTCTCGGAGCTCAACGAGTCAGTACGAGGTACAGTTCGTTTTGGTGATGGTTCAGTGGTACAGATATGTGGCCGCGGAAGTGCTCTTTTCATGCCGAAACGGGGAGCATCGCGCACTTGCGGATGTGTACTACATCCCGCAGCTGCGCACAAGCATCATCAGCATCGGACAGCTCGACGAAAACGGGTGCAGGACCGTGATCGAGGAGGGCGAGCTCTGTCTGTATGACAGGCAGAAGCTGCTACTTGCACGGGTGCGGCGGACAAGCAACCGGCTTTACGCCGTGGCTCTGAACTTGGCCGCTCTCGTGTGCTTGCTCGCCGGTGCCATGGATGATGCCTGGAGGTGGCATGCCAGGTTCGGGCACCTGCACTTTCGTGCACTCCATGACCTTGGCGCAAAGGACATGGTGCGCGGCATGCCGGCGATCGCCCGCGTGGACCAGTTCTGCGAGGGCTACACTATTGGAAAGATGCATCGCACGCCCTTCCCGCGTGCGTCGACATACCGCGCTGAGCACGCGCTGGACCTCGTCCACGGCGATCCGTGCGGCCCCATCACCCCGGCGACGGCCAGCGGTAACAAGTACTTTTTGTTGATAGTTGACGACTTCAGCAGATACATGTGGCTTGAGGTACTGAAGAGCAAGGATGAGGCGTTTCGGTATTTCAAGAAGATCAAGGCGCACGCGGAGATGCAAGGCAACGCCAAGCTCCGGGCGTTCCGCACTGACAGAGGTGGCGAGTTCACGTCAAAAGAGTTCGCCGCCTACTGCGAAGAACTGGGGATCCAGAGGAACACGACGACGCCGTACTCTCCGCAGCAAAACGGAGTGGTCGAACGAAGGAATCAGTCAGTCGTGGAGATGGCGCGTAGCCTCATGAAAGCCATGGGCGTGCCATGCGCGTTCTGGGGCGAGGCCGTGCGCACCGCCGTCCATATTCTCAATCGGTCGCCGACCAGAAGCCTGCAGGGCATCACGCCATATGAGGCGTGGCGCAAGAAGAAGCCGGCGGTGGACTACTTCCGCACCTTCGGCTGCGTCGCTCATGTCAAGCTCGTCGGACCAGGGGTGACCAAGCTGGCGGACAGATCGCGCCCTGGCATATTCCTGGGGTACGAGGCGGGGACAAAGGGCTATCGGGTGTATGACCCCATCGCCAAGCGCTTGTACATCACACGCGATGTGCGCTTCGAGGAGGACCGGCGCTGGGACTGGAGCAGTGACGGTGGAGACTCAGAGCACGCCCGCGAGTTCACTGTCGTGTACTCCGACGCGGGTGCGCCCGTAACCACAACCTACTATGTGTCGCCCGGTGAGGCGGGGTCAGCGCGAGCACCTGCGTCGCCAACTGTGCCGAGCTCACCAACCTCGCCACAATCTCCTCGGACGCCCGTGCCCGGCGGGTCAACTGTCGGCGCGTCGAGTGCGTCGAGCACGCCAGCCTCAGAGAGTGCAAGTCCATCTACTCCAACAACGAAGTTCTATGACCCTGCTGACGGGTGGGTGACCCCGCCCACCGGTGAGTCGCTCGACACCGACGGAGTGCCCATCCACTTTAAATCGATGGAGTATGTGATCGATCATGCTCCAGAGTGCACGCTGGAGTACAGTGGGCTCTGCCTCTCTGCTGCAGAGGAGCCTGCATCCGTCGACGACGCTCTGGAGGAGCCAGCGTGGCGGAATGCCATGGAGGTAGAGATGGAGTCTATCCGCACCAATGACACTTGGGAGCTTGCTACGCTCCCAGCTGGCCATCGTGCGATCGGACTGAAATGGGTGTACAAGGTGAAGAGAGACCCGGCCGGTAACATCATCAAGCACAAAGCGCGGCTGGTGGCGAAGGGCTATGCACAGAAACAAGGGGTTGACTTTGATGAGGTCTTCGCCCCTGTAGCCCGGCTGGAGACAGTGCGTGTGCTGCTTGCCGTGGCCGCGCACAAGAGCTGGAGCGTGCACCACATGGATTTACGCTCGGCTTTCCTCAACAGTGAGTTGGAGGAGGAGGTATATGTACACCAGCCAGCAGGTTTCATCGACAACAACGAAGCTGACAAGGTGCTCAAGCTGCGGAAAGCGTTGTACGGGCTCCGGCAGGCTCCACGAGCCTGGAACGCCAAGCTGGACTCCACACTGCAGTCACTTGGGTTTGCACGGTGCCAGTTGGATCATGCTTTGTACAGGCGGGGAGACGACTCAGATTTCCTGCTGGTGGGGGTGTACGTCGATGATCTGATCATCACGGGCACCACTGCTGACGCCATTAAGGGGTTTAAGACTCAGATGTAGGAGCTCTTTCACATGACAGATCTTGGACTACTCAGTTATTATCTTGGCATCGAAGTGAAGCAAGAGCATGGCAGGATTACAGTATGTCAGTCCGGCTATGCAGCCAAGATCTTGAAAGATGCTGGAATGAGTGACTGCAACCCGAGCTTCACACCCATGGAAAATCGCCTGAAGGTTGTCAAGAACACTGGGGAAGCAATCGAATGCTGCTTCCCAGGCGCTTCCATGAACCTGGGAACTCTGAACTATGGATGCACTTACAGGGCAGGAGAAGGAACTGTTCTGACAGGATACAGTGACAGCGATCATGCCGGCGATCTGACAGACAGAAAGAGCACGTCTGGTCTGGTGTTCTTCCTGGGCCCTAGTGTCATCACTTGGTGCTCACTGAAGCAGAAGATCGTGGCCTTGTCTTCCTGCGAAGCTGAATATATAGCAGCAGCTACCGCAGCAACGCAGGCTGTTTGGCTTAGCAAACTGGTTTCAGAAATGCTTGGAACAGAGAAGCAGAAAGTACAACTCAAGATTGACAACAAGTCAGCGATTGAACTGAGCAAAAATCCGGTGCACCATGAGAGGAGTAAACACATTG
The DNA here is from genome assembly GCA_902687465.1 of Secale cereale. NCBI lineage: Eukaryota > Viridiplantae > Streptophyta > Magnoliopsida > Poales > Poaceae > Secale > Secale cereale. Next base: position 80,558,610 of record LR738714.1, read on the forward strand.
ATTTGAGGTATCACTACATCAGAGAATGTGTTGAAGAGAGAAAGGTGGAGGTTGAGCATGTCCGAACTGAAGATCAGTTGGCTGATGTTCTGACAAAGTCTCTCGGGTGTGCAAAATTCACAGAACTCCGGTGCAGACTTGGGATTGTCCAGGTCAAGGGAGAGCAACAAGATTAGGGGGTGATTTGATGAATAATCCTGTTGCTAGTTTCAGTCTTACATAGTGTTTCCTTATCTGAATAAAAGGACCGGCAGCGTGTATATGTCCACGTACGGTCAGTAGTTTCAGTTAGCAAGTCTGTTAGTAGTTTCAGACTTTCAGTTAGATAGCTAGCTAGTTGTGCTCGCAGAACCAGGTCGTGGGATGGCATGATCATCACGGTTTGTGCGGGCGCATTAGGTGCTCGATCTCAGCATGGCGTCGTGGGATGGCACGACCAGTAAGCCAGCTTGAGAAGAGGGCGTTTTACTTGTTTCTCGGCAGCCGTTTAGAGCTAGCCTCAAATAACAGAATAGCAGAGAAAAGCTGCAGTCAGTTACGCAGCACAAAAATCTCCTTCGTCAGACTTGTTCTTCTCTGGCAAACTCCTCGCCATCGTTCCCTCTCGTTCGTTCTACAGCCATCGGCAACAACACCTACTTCCCCGGAAGTTCGCCCCGTTGTGGCAGAGACGTGGTTGTAAGCGAGTCTGGGCGTTGGAGCAGAGGAAGAGACGCCGAGTCCGGGCGTCGGAGCAGAGGAAGAGAGGAGATCCGCCAAGGCAGGGCATGCATCCACCATCGACCGTGGTTCGAGAACCACCACTAGCCTCTGGCTAGGTGACCCGTCCTATCCATCATGTTGATTGCGGAATCTCCCTCACGAACAAAAGGAAGGCGGCGATGGCGGCTGGAATTTTGGATCGTCCATGGTGCCTGAAGAACAGAACCAACAAGCGATGCATCAAGCTCTGCAGGTATGGCTCATCTTCCTCCCGTTTGGTTTCCCTTAATATCAGTGCTTTAGGTGCAGCCTGTCATTGCATGACTGATGGGAATGAGTGCTTCTCTCAAAAGTTGGCTGTCAATGGTACTGGTACGTACCCAAGTGGTACCAATATGCACCAAGTTGTTGCATCAAGGCAAGATGATCACTTCCCAATGTTATTGCATGAAGGTTCAGTCTTGAAAACATGTAGGTCGGGAGCAAATTTTTCATGTAGGTTCAGGCGGCGAGCGGGGCATACACCTCATCGGACCAACGCCTCCAGAGGTGATCCTGTGACATGAACATGTCTATCCCCTACAAGCGACTACCGACGGTCCCTCTTCGCTGGAGGCGGCAAGGTAATGGGCGTGTTTTGTAGCTCGGCGCCACACCATGGGTAACCCGATCGTCGCCCTGACGGCCACCACTGCAGACTTTGTGGTTGGCGTGCTTATCCTAGCCGTGTTCGGGATCAGAGGCAATGCATGACCGGTGACCCATTCTCGACTTTGAACGTTGACACTGACGACAGATTCACGTACTCCACTATATTCTTGGTACAAAGACCAGCATTGCTACGGCATAGCCAAGCTGCTTTTTAACCATTTAACAACTACAAGTTGTAGATATTGATGTGGGATAAATTTTGATGGATAGGATTTTAACAAGGCACAGAGCAGTGTAGGTCGAGATGACACAAATGATGGTATGCAAAATGTGTAGACATAATTTGACAATTTTGCTACAGCATACTACTTCCTTCGGTAAAAGAAGAAGATGTCCTTAATAAGCTCTAATATGTCACCATGATTGTTCTCATTTGTTAAAAAACAGGGGAAAGTTCTTTCAAATAATTGACTTATTTTTTTAGATCTTTCTCCTCATTCATTTTTACTATCTGACAATGTTGAGTGATCCTTTTCCATACGCCTGTGCATAGTATGTAATTTGTTTTCAGAAATACTCTTCCGAGGGATTTGTTTTTATTATGTTGCTTCAACGCCTTCTTGTGTCTGGAGTCAAACTATCACTCACAAGAATTTATTATATTGTTATCAACTATGATTTGTGCTATTTTTTACCATTATTTTAAATGTGAGACTATCTCATTATTTGCTGGTGAAATTTATAAGTTATATATCTATACCTACTATTAAAGGGAATAGGTATTGTTGGTTTGGTTTAGTCCTTTTCGTTTGGTTTACACACGCTAAGCGATCTGGGTCAGGTACTTGTATGTTGATGGGTCTTTTATAGGCTTTCATAGAGACCACGAAAAATAATTAGGTCAAAATAAATCAACATTGTGGGAATTGAACATATGACCTCCTGTCTAGCTCTTCGATGCAACAACCTGCTAACTCTACTAAATTAGAAAAGGAAGGATTTGATTCCCTAATAAAGCGGGCGAGGACGTCATGATATTTAATGAAAGGATTATACTTAAATGCCATTAAAAAGGATTATACTTAAATGGAATATGTGGGAGATTATGCCCGGCCAAGAAAATATGACGACGGCTAAATTGCAACAACAAAATTATGTTCATTTTGTAGAAGGATGTTGCATTGCAGCATGTTCATAGTGAATTCAGTGTTGTGGGACATTGTGCTTGCACAAAAGATCAATTTTTCCCATTGCAACGCACGGGCATATGTGCTAGTATATATATATATATATATATATATATATATATATATATATATATATATATATATATATATATATATATATATATATATATATAGACACACACACACTCACTAAAAATATAAGACACTGAGGATGGCCAAAACTACAATATATAAAGCCAAATAAGACATTAATATTTTTTTTTGTAATTTTAGGTGGTTGATTGGTCACATGTCAAAGTGATTATGCGCTTTGATTATAGTCATTTCATCTAGCCATATACTAAATCAAAGCTGATGTTTTTCAATCGCTCCAAAACTTATCAGTTGTATGATAATAAAAAAGGGTACAATCATACAGGACAGGCTATTACAAGATAGTTAAGTGAACATGTTAACATTTTTGTGATAGCCTGGCTTATTAGGGATGATAGACTACTCATATCAATAAGGAATTCCTTCTTTTCCGGGAGCCCATTCGGATAGAACTCCAAAGTTAAGCGTGCTCAGCTTGAAGTAGTTTCAGGAAGGGTGACCGACCGGGAAGTTGCTCCCGGGTGCGCACGAGTGAGGACAAAGTGCGCAGAAAAGACTAGTATTGATATGTGAGGCCAGTCTAGATCCTGCCAGGAGTAACGACCACCGCCGGGTGTGTCCGGGGTGTTACACATTTTCAATTAAGATACATTGACATTTGATTATTAGTTTCAATCTGGTGGAGTAACTCAAACAATATTAGTCCTAGTAAGCAAAAAGGTAAAATTGATGGTTGGTAGTCTTTTGAAGCTGACTTACAATTACAACTTCCCCTTCCCCCACGCCCGCGTCGCTCCTGCGGCGGCTCGGGCGGAACCCTAGCCCGCCGCCGCCGCCGCCCCTTCCCAGCGCCTCCTCCCCCCTCGCCGCCGCCGGAGGATGCCGGCGGGCTAAGCCCTCCCGGCGGACGGCGGCGGCGGGGAGCTCTCTCGCGCGCCCACGCTCTCTGGTGGTGGGGGAGGCTCCTCCTCCCGATCTGCGGCCTGGGCTTCCCCGGCGGCCGGCGGCTCGCCTGGCGCGGTCCGGCGTCCTCCCCCGGCGGCGTTCTCCTCTGGATGCGGCTCGGGATGGCTTCGGTTGCGCCTTCGCCCTCTTGGCCACCGGACCTGTCCGGGTTGGCGCGGCGGGATGGCGGCCTGGGCTCCTCCAGCTCGCTGGGGTGCGCCCTGCTCGGCTGCTCGTGCTGTCGGGGGCCGGCTGTTGGGTCCCATGGCTGTGCAGATGCGGGAGGCCGCCGGATCCAGATGGGCGGCTGGATTTGGCCCGTCGGCGTTCGTTGGCGGGGAGATGAGATGCTGGTGGCTTTCCGGTGCTGCCGGCGCGGTGGCTCTGCGAGAGGTGGGTGGGCCAGCGGAGGTACAGTGCGTGGGGGTGCCGGTGGTGGGTATGCTCCGGGCGAAAGCTTGCCGGCTCTTGCCGGTCGGCGGTGTCGGCGTCCGTGGGCGTCGTCTCACCTCCCTGGAGGCGCCGCTGAGGAGACCCGGATCCACCGCTACCCTCGGATCGTGCTCTTCGGGTGAAAGCCTAAGGCCCGGCCGGGTCGGGCGACGGCGTCGTCATCGTCGCTTCCCTCTTTGGGGCGTCGCCTTGAAGAGCATTGGATCCCGTTTGTGCGCTCCATGGGCTGGACGCTCGCGACATTGCGGTCGGCAGGTGCCCGTCTGGCAATGTGGATGTTTGCGCGGCTTCTTGTGTGGCAACGATGGCGGCTTCGAGCGGAGCAGGATTGCTGCTGTGTTTTGGTAGTCGGTCTCATCCGGCGTGTTCGAGGAGCGGTCGGTTTCGGCGCTGGCTCGGCGCAGGCCCAGCGCTTTTCTCCTGCGATGATCGTCGACAGAGTCGGAGCTGCCTGGTCGCCGGCGCGTGCGGTGGACTGTTTGGCATCGGCTGACGCAGGCCTCGACGCTTGTCTGCGGTGAGGGCTACATCGGTGGTCGTCGATGGTGGAGTCGGAGTCGCCCTTGTGGAGGTGTGATGACGATGGCACCGGGTTGCAACCTCGACGGCGTTCTCTCCTCGGCGGCGTGTGTGCGTTCTTGTGTGGGTTGCCAGGTCGCCCAGAGTGCCTTGTTTTTGCGGGCGTTTGTGACGGTTTTAGCCCGGTTCTCCGTTAATTAACCGGGCAACTCTATTCTACCTTTTTTAATGAATCGGGCCCTAAGGGACCGCGTTTCAAAAAAAAAACAATTACAACTTGGATAACACCGGTGTAGCTTTTCTTTTTGTTGCTGTAGTGGCACTCCTTGAACAAATCCAATGTAGTGGGTTCTTTATCTTTGTATTTGTCTCCCTGGAAACAACTAATATGAAGGAAAGGGAGCATCATACACAGTTACTACTTGGAGGCAATAGTTTACATGAACCTATGGTCAAGAATATTTCTCATTACAATGCACATCCAGAGGCACATGTTTGACTTACTAGATTATCATAGTGCACAGGGTAGCTGCGCGAGCCAGTGGTTTGGTGAAACTTAGCTTGAGCTCGAATATTTTTGTTAGTTTCACATATCCCCTACATCAAGAGACCAAATACATGTAAGGCACAATTTCTTGATTAGCATGTAGAAGACGAGTGATTGGTCTCGAGGAAAAAACATACCATCTTTTTGAGATCCTTCCAGCTTTCCACTAGCTCATTCCACTCCTCTTCAGTCATCGAGGGGACAGGAGACATTCTGGTCACCAAATGGAGTGGGTGAGGGTCAAAATACTCTTTCTTGAGCCTGTATCGTTGTTGGCGAGTCGCACGTTTCAGCATTTCAGTACAAGCCTTCATAACTGGCACATCATCAACGTCCATCTGAAACTTGTTCTAGCCCAATGAAAAAACATGTGTAAGTATCATGATTGCACAAAATTGACACAATAACACAAAATTGACAGGTTGATAGCCATTTGAGCAGAAAGGCCTGGATTTTGTACTTACACCAACTTTTCCTACAAAGTTCCTGAAGATCCCATCTCAGACATGTCCATTTGCGTCCTTGTAATCCTTTCCAGACCTTTGCAGCAAGAAGAGGTGCCTCCGGCCTTAACTTCTCTTCTGGAATGACAAGCGGCAGTTTGCCCTGCCGGTGTCAAGTGATCCTTTACAGACCTTTTCCCAAATTGGGGCCCCTTTCCCTTGGCTCCTCATAGGATTGTGGACCTGAAAAGAAGGTAAAAATCTAGAATGGATACAATTAAACCACAATTACACGTATAGAAGTGCACTAATAAATGGAGAACATCTTTTCAAAATGAGTAACTATAACAAGAGGAATTGAGCTCACAAAAAAAGTCAAGACAATATACTAGTAACCATATGGCAACAACAACTAAATGGAATATTGCAGTATCTGTTATGTTGGTGTGTTTTTTATTGTTACAAATGCACAGGTTAACTAGAACGGGAGACATGGTTCGAGTAGGTTTCAACAAGGCAATATCTCCAGCAAAGACAGAAGAAGATAAAACTAAAATCATAATATAATCCATTGCAAGAAACACAATTTTAAATTCAGTACCATGTAAATTGTCCTTATTTAAATACTGTGATATGAAGAAATTAGCAATGGAGTTGTCCTTGAGAATATCATCATCCCGCAGCACTGGAATGACTCATAAAAAATCATGCACACATATGGTATGAATTAAGACAGGAAGATGCATAGAACAATAGATTGAACAAGAAGTTTAACTCTAATAGATGCTAGAAAGATTCAGGTTATAACATGCCTTCAGAGTTATTGTTAGGTTGGGTTTGCTGATTTGGTTGGGCACTACCACCAACTTCGTTCGCCATCTCATTTTCATCATCACGATGGGCAATGAGATCAGCTCCATTGGCAATCCAGTTGTCATCATCACAATGTCCAGGATCATCACGTTTTTAGAAAAAAGCATCCAGTGAGAGTATGTTCATCATGAAATCAGAGCTAATAGCCTAGGCTAGCAATTCAAAACAAAAAACATGAACATGATATGATAATAATATTAAGAACTTGCCTTCAACGCCATGGTCATCAAAGTTGGGACCAATTTCTTCTGCTGGGCGGACACAAGCCATAGAAGCAGTTGTCTTATGGATGACACTTGGTGTCTGATGTTTAGGATCAGACATTTCCTCACTTTGAGTACCTGCATCAGCATCTTGTAATAGAGCTTTCTTCGACCTTGTGACTCGTGGATTAGTTGGGAGGTCTGCATGAACTCTCTTAGGAGGCCAAGGCTTGACTCCACCAGGGGGCATGGCAACAGATCTTTTCTTACTAGTTTTCTGACTAGTCTTCTTACGGCCCTGATAGATGTGACGCCCGAAGACCGACGTCCCAGAAGATTCCAGAAGATTCCAGATGTTTCGGGTTCTCCCGTGTGTTTCATTTGTGCTGGTGTTATTTATTTTGCATTGCATCATGTCATCATGTGCATTTCATCAGCATGTTTTCAAAACTTGCCTCCGTCCGTAGTTGCCCTGTCCTCTTCGTTGTCCGTTCTGAGCCCAGACACACTCGCACGCGCCCGCGGCACATCCGAATATTTATTTTATAAGTGGCCGAAAAATGTTCTCGGAATGGGTTGAAACTTGGCGTGCGGTCTTATTATAGCATAGGTAGACCGCCTGTCAAATTTCATCGCATTCGGAGTCTGTTTGACAGCCCAACCGTTTAACATATAGCGGCATTATATCCGGTTTATTCGTCGGACGTTTCAGTGCTCTGAAACCTGTTGCCGGGCTGCCATCTCTCTTCCTCTTCTCAGTCTACACATTCTACACAGCCCACTTTTTGCCCCCTCGTCACGCGCCCGAAACTGCCCCGAACCCGACCCGGGCTCTTGTTACCGATGGGCCCGGATCATCCCCAAACATCCCTAAAACATCTCCTTTTTCTCATTTAGCCTCTGTAGCCTACTTATTCTCGACCGTCCGATTAAAATCGGAGTGTCCGATCTAGGCTTGTGTTGGACCTCCTATTATTTATAGACCCTAACCCTAACATTTAGGAGGCTTGTCCCATCAGTCTTGTCCCCGCCGCCAACCATCCACCCACTCGCCTCCCACCTTGGGATCCTCCCAATCCATCCCTGGCCAACCATCGTCTCCCCTTGTTCCATCCAACCACCAGCGCCGCAGCGAGACCGAGCCCCCTGTATATGCTCCCGCGCTCAAGACCTCCTCTTCCCCGGCGTTTCCCCGGCGTTGATGCTGCCTAGCTGGAGCTCCTCCATCACCGGTGACCAGCAGATGAGCACGGCCGCCCTGCCTCTCCGTCGCCTTCTTCTCCCCGTCTCTCCCTTCCTTCCCGTGCAGCTCTCTCTCTCGCTCAGTGCCCCTCGCTGTCTTCTCTGCCCAGGAGCAGGAACCATGCCGTGGACGCCAAGCTCTGCCGCTGTCGTCCCGTGCGCGCCGCCGTCTAGATCCGCCGGTTCCCTGCTGAGGCGCACCGGTTCTGGCCGTTCCGGCTGCTTCCCGCCGACCCCGTCGCCAGGGGCCGCGACCGTCCGCCGTCGTCGTACTGCTTCACGGAGACGAGGACGAACCAAGCCCCCGCCTCCTCGCCAGCTTTGTCGAGCGCCGCCGGATCGTCGTCCCGTGCACTTTGCCTCGTTCCAGCGGGTCGGAGCGGCTGGTCGTCGCCCGCGCCCGCTAAGCCGCTCGTCGCCCGCCCCGCTGAACCGCTCGCCCGTTCCAGCCGAGCCGCTCGCCTACGCGTGGACACAGGCGTCCACATGGGCCGCGCGAGTCAAGGTCCAGCCAAGCCGCCCCTGCTGGCCTTGCCCTCTCCACCGACCTGGACATGGGCCTTGGCCCATGGTGAGTTCCCCGGATCGAGTGCCCAGTCAGTTTCATCCTGTGGTGTTTTTTTCCTGCGCTGCGAATTTGTCAATTAATCCAGGTTTTACTGTTTTACAGAAAAGTCCTCATCTTCATGCATTAATATCTCACAAATTGTGCATCAGTTCAAAATGTTGTAAATATGAAAACTGCTTAGAATTCTGTGTAGATTATTAACATAACATTTTTTCACCCCTGTTTAAAATGTTTAAAATGATGTTTGTTTACATTTTTCTTAAATAACATGCTAAAATGATTTATTTCATAACTAAATAACCGTAGCTCGGTTTTTAATAAACTTTATATGTAAATGGGGTAGATAAATGTGTAGAATAACTTGTTGCACTTTGTATTGCTGTTTAACAACATTAAAATATGTTTTAGGCAGAACAGTACCAAATTTATAAATATGCATATGGGGATTTTCCGGAATTGTTGTTTGTCATTCCGGCCTCATTTAAATTGCCTAAATAGTGTAGTTTTATTATGCTTCACCTCTTGCCATGTTAAAAACATTTAATCTTGTCTTGTAACTAAACAAATCACTAAATAAATAAATGTGGTGTTTCGTCAATATGCAACTCGTTGCATATTGAGCTCCACTTAACTTGTAGTTTTGTTTGTGCTCTTTGCCATGCCATGCATATTTAAACCGGACATGCATCATACTTGGATGTGCATCGTATGCCATGTTTTATGATATGTGTGTTTACCGTGTCGTTTCTTTCTTTCCGGTTGCTTCTCTTGTTAGCTTCGGTTTCGTTCCGGAGTCGTGAGGATTCGCTCGACTGTGTTGCTGCGTCTACTTCATGGAACCGTTCTTCTCCCTTGTGGAATCCCAGGCAAGATGATCATACCCTTGGATACCTTTACTACCATTGCCATGCGTAGTTGTCTCGATGCTATCGTTACATGTCGCGCTACCCATCTTTTATGTCAGCCTCTCCTTGTTGCCATGAAACCTCTAACCTTGACACCTTCCTAGCAAAACCACTGTTTGGCTATGTTACCCGCTTGCTCAGCCTCGCTTGCTCAGTCCTTCTTATAGCGTTGTTAGTTGCAGGTGAAGATGAAGTTCGTTCCAGGAGGGAACTTGTTGTTGGATATATCACAATATCTATAATTATTTTTAACACACCTATATACTGGGCATGGGTGGAAGGCTTGGCCTTTTGCTCGGTGTTTTGTTCCACTCATGTCACCTTAGGCGCCGATAAACCGGCATTATGTTCCTTGATTTTGCGTTCCTTACACGATGGGTGAAATGGGGACCCCTTGACAGTTCGACTTTGAATAAAACTCCTCCAGCAAGGCCCAACATTGGTTTTAATTTGCTCATAATAACAACATAATTAATTAATTAAATTGCATAGGGAGTTAGCGCTACCCGAGGATTCTTAATTCTACATAGCAAGGGGGGCCAGTGCTGATGGTGTTGGTCCCAAACGGGGGTCCTGCAGGGCCGCCTTGGGGAAACCCGAGGTATCTGGTATACCTGTAGAATCGCCCATCCGGTAGTGTCCTGAGACGAGATACGCGCGGCTACTATCAGGGTGTCGACACACCGGGAGGACTTGCTGGACTTGTTTTACCATTGTCGAAATGACTTGTGCTACCGAGATGCCGAGCCTGATCGGATTTTCCCTAAGATAAGGGGTGATGATATTATATTTATCACTTCAGCTAATCGTGAGAGCTTGTGATGGGCTAAGTTGGAACACCCCTGCAGGGTTATGATCTTTCGAAAGCCGTGCCCGCGGTTATGTGGCAGATTGGAATTTGTTAATGTCCGGTTGTAGAAAACTTGACAGAGGATCCGAAGTAAAACACACAACTGTGTGAGTAACCGTGACTGTCTCTTTTCATTTTGAGAAGAGAACACGGTGGGGTTATGATTGACTCGTATGTAGTTAGGATCTTTAGCGATCACTACTTGCGACCGTTTGCGTAGATGCTCATCTTATTCTGGTACTCGTAAGTTAGCCACCATATTATGCTTAGCCACTGCTGCAGCCTCACCACCTTACCTCTTCCTACCCATAAAGCTTTGCTAGTCTTGTTACCCATGGTTATGGGATTGCTGAGTCCTCGTGGCTCACAGATACTTCAACACCAGATGCAGGTTCAACCGAGTATGAAACAGGAGCTGGTTCAAGTTCTTCTCTGGGAGCTCGATGAAGAGAGTGGCCGTATGCTTGTGACGTGTTCGACGATCAGTAGTGGTTTCTACTAGGATTCGATCCTGACCTGTGGCTTTATGTTGTTTTGGTATCTTTCTTTTGGATCTTCACCCGTAGTCGGGTTGTGATGTTTTGAATGATGTTTTGCTTATGTAATGTATTGTGTGAAGTGGCGAGTGTAAGCCAACTATCTTCTTTTGCAATTTAATCCCTCTTTTACATGAGTCGTGCAAAGATACCAAACTTGAGATCATTCTAGGATGGGCTTATATCTTTAAGTCGTGCCTCGACACGTAGGAGATATAGTCCTATCCTGGGCATTACAAGTTGGTATCAGAGCCTTCTCCGACCTAGAAGCCCCCACTGATTGATCGAATCGTTGACGGTTGAGTCTAGGCACACACTTGAAAATGTTTTGAGTCCTATATTTATATCGGAGAGTAGGATTTCTTTTGCTTCTCATCCCTTTCATTCTTGTGAGGACTCCTGACGATTACTCTTGCCTCTTCTACTTACAAAAATTGCACCAAATTTTTTTTGATCTCGCGAGTATTGTTTGGATTGTTTCAATGTCTTTGTGACGAGAACATTGTTCTCGATGCCTCCTGTCATTAGGGGTTGTGGCAGTGTCCCGGGGAGTTGAGCTCTGAGGTGTTGTCGTCACAAATCCATCGAGGCAGTACTAGAATACTTAAGACGGCTGACATCGAAAACTCTCCTATGCGGTTAGTGGCAAGATAACCCCGACATCACCCAGTACTGGGGAGGTAGCTCGAGAGTATTGCCATAGCTTGTATAGTGGATGCGTTTCGAAGGTCCGAGGTAAACAGTTTCCGAGAAAGACTGGTTATGTGTTGAAGGATGGATACATCTGGATGTAGGTTTAGAGTTGATTGCGCGGTGCTTCCCGTGTATCCCCAACACCTGATTGCATAACTGGAAACTTTCGGAAGTCTATAGGTGGGTTCATCTAGTATTTCAAGGCATTCTTCCAACGGATGCATGATATGAAGTTCGGGGTTCTACATTGAGTGAAGTGGTTTTATGGACTTGTTCTGATCGGGAGTTGCATCTTAAAGGGTCCTTGGCTATGCTGATCCGGGGATTGCAAAACCCTTTTGTAACACGTTCCATGAGCTTTCAGCACGAAGATGCCGAACGAAGCTTCTATCTTGTATTTGTTCTATCTGATCCTTGTTTCTTTATTACTTTTTTGTTCTCCAAGTGGCTTCTCGTCAAGTTGATGTACCTGCGGAATTCATTCGTTCAATCCTCTGTTCGAATGATATTGCGAAGATCATGTTGCATATCTACCCTTTGTTTCGTTTTGATTCTGGTATTCGAGTTGCTTCGATGTCTAATGTTGATTCCATACCTCTCCTAATCGGTGTTCTCATATTTCTATGGGAGTGCTAATTCTTCTTAACCATCGAGATCTTCATGTTAATCCTTTTCAACCGGTGTGCCTTCTCTTCAAGTTATTCCATACGGACGTCGTTGAGAAATCTGACGATTTGTCTGTTTCATTCATCCCAAGTTGTCTTTGTTTTCCCCACCCTCCCACCCTTCTCCTTCTCGGAGCCAGAAATTCTCAGATGAAGTATCCATTTTATTCATGTGATATTTCTTCATTCTTTTCCTTCAATGTTCTTATCCGGTGATTTATCATGAAGATGCTCAAGAGCTTCAAGTTCATCATTCTTTTGTTCTCAATTCTGTCGGTGGATGTAATTCAAGATTTCGGTGTTGATCTTATCCTTTTCCTCATTTCACAATGCTTTCTTATTCCGGCGCACCAATTAATCATTCTCCTCTTGCTATTCATATCCGGAGTGCTGAAGATTCATAATTACATTCTTATTTCGTTCAAATTATTTTGAGGATTGTCTTCTTATTCAAGCCATTTAATTCTACCGGTGCTATATCTCTTAAGCAATCTTTTCCAACGGTGAATTCTTTTGAGTGGGCCCTAACCCACAGGTCGTTTCTCGGGATCTTACCTGACTATTCTTTTTCCGGAGAATTCTTTTAAGTGTGACGTAAGAATGATTTCCATCAGTCACATGCCTTCTCCAAGCTTGTTTTCAATCATTTCCATCTTTAGCTCCACCTTCCTCTTGTCATTCGTTCGGAGTGCTCATCAATTCTTATGGCATTTCTCGTCTTCATTCTCAACATTTGGAGACCGGAGAAGTGTTTCTCTTAAATTTTGACCCGTTCTCTTGATGAGTTGTGGTTTTAGCTTCATGCCATCCTCATTATTGTTCCGTTTGTGAGGAATTCTTTTATCCCATCCGAAGCATTTCATGAATTCTTTCTTTGTGATCCTCCGAAGGCCATCATTTCAGAATATTTCTTCGTTCTCAGTTTTCAACTTCGTTCTCCAAATATTCTTCATTGATGCATCTTCGTTCGTCTCAACTTTTTTTTTGGTGGTTCTTTCAACATTACACTTCCGTTGTTATCGTTTTAATTCATTTGTTCTTTTCATAATCCTACCGGTGGTTCGTTGAAGATTTATCCAAGCTTGTGCGAGATCTCTCTTAATTCTTCCCAATGAGAATAAGTAGTATGCCAAATCCTTTGGTTGTCATCAATTAAATTGGTGAAGGAGATGCATGACATAATTCTTATTCTTATTCCTTCAAGGTGATTTAATTCTTTTGTCTGGAGCTTATTCATCATATCATATTCTCGGTTCTAAGTCGTTCATCTTGTTTTCCGGAGCTCCAAGTTATTTCAGTTATACCATTCCAAAGCTCCATCTAATTCACCGCAGGCCTTGAATCTTATTCTTTTCATCTTAACTTCTCATGCTTTCATTACCGGAGTTATCATGGTGGTTCATCATGTTTTAATTCATCCTCGAAGTCTTCATCAAGATTCTTGTTCGAGCTCAAGCATTCTTCATCATGCTTCCAAGTGCAATTCTTTCTACCTTATCTTTTCAGATGGTGTTATGTCATTCTTGACAATTCCTTCATGTTTCATGATTCACGAGCTATCAAGAATGAGATATTTAAACCCATCATTTTCTTTGTTCAGGAGATCCTTTCAACCCCTCTTTTTATCCCTTGGAGTTATCTTGGGTTGTATTTCACCTAAAAGCTTTCCCTAAGAATTATTGCTATTTATGGTGCTTATAATTGACCCAACTTCTTCATTTATCATTCCGGTGAAATAACTTTTTCGTCTCCTTGTTGATCTCAATGCAATCAAATGTTTCCGTCAGTGGCTGGTTGTCACCTCTTAATTTTGAGATGTTTTCCATAAGCCCACATCAAACTTATTCTTTTCGTTGTTGAATTCCAACAACTCTGTTCAACCCTTCTCCGTAAGGAGGATTTTCTAATTCATTCGTGGGAGAAGTTGTCATCTTCTTCTTCGATCTTTTCTTTCCAACGATCTAGCATCTATTCTTTCGTTCCGGAGGCTTTGTAATGTTGCTCTCTCCAAACCATCATCTCGTTTTTATCGGCATCATGTTTTTTTCCTTGTTTATCATTTAACCGGAGTGTTGTATTTTTCATTCAAGTTCCCTCATCTTATCAAGTTTTGCCTGTCTTTAACCGGAGTGCTGTCTGAATTTTTCTTACCCCTTGTGCCATTCTTTCATTTGTTTCGGAGGCAATATGCTGTTGGATTCATCAAGTATCATCCCTTCTCCTCAAGTTCTTGTTAATTCCTTCCATTTTCAGACGGAGTGCTGTCCAAATTCCGTCATTCTTATTCTTTGGCTATACCGTTGCAGTTTCATATTCTTTTGGTTCGTAAGCTCTTGTTTCATGTCTTTCAACCTGCAAGGTTCTCATAATGCTCCTTGTTCCTCTTTTTAACGGAGTGCTTCATCTTCGTTCATCTCCATTCTATTGTTCTTTCAACTTGTTTAACCTCTCAAGGTTCTTTGGTTTCACTCGTCTGTCAAAGAAGCAACTTTGTTTTACCTCTTCTTTTTTCGTTTCTACCCGGTGCTATCTCTAGGATCTCGGGTCGAGATCCTCTGTTAGTGTGGGAGAGTTGTGACACCCGAAGACCGACGTCCCAGAAGATTCCAGAAGATTCCAGATGTTCCGGGTTCTCCCGTGTGTTTCATTTGTGCTGGTGTTATTTATTTTGCATTGCATCATGTCATCATGTGCATTTCATCAGCATGTTTTCAAAACTTGCCTCCGTCCGTAGTTGCCCTGTCCTCTTCGTTGTCCGTTCTGAGCCCAGACACACTCGCACGCGCCCGCGGCACATCCGAATATTTATTTTATAAGTGGCCGAAAAATGTTCTCGGAATGGGTTGAAACTTGGCGTGCGGTCTTATTATAGCATAGGTAGACCGCCTGTCAAATTTCATCGCATTCGGAGTCTGTTTGACAGCCCAACCGTTTAACATATAGCGGCATTATATCCGGTTTATTCGTCGGACGTTTCAGTGCTCTGAAACCTGTTGCCGGGCTGCCATCTCTCTTCCTCTTCTCAGTCTACACATTCTACACAGCCCACTTTTTGCCCCCTCGTCACGCGCCCGAAACTGCCCCGAACCCGACCCGGGCTCTTGTTACCGATGGGCCCGGATCATCCCCAAACATCCCTAAAACATCTCCTTTTTCTCATTTAGCCTCTGTAGCCTACTTATTCTCGACCGTCCGATTAAAATCGGAGTGTCCGATCTAGGCTTGTGTTGGACCTCCTATTATTTATAGACCCTAACCCTAACATTTAGGAGGCTTGTCCCATCAGTCTTGTCCCCGCCGCCAACCATCCACCCACTCGCCTCCCACCTTGGGATCCTCCCAATCCATCCCTGGCCAACCATCGTCTCCCCTTGTTCCATCCAACCACCAGCGCCGCAGCGAGACCGAGCCCCCTGTATATGCTCCCGCGCTCAAGACCTCCTCTTCCCCGGCGTTTCCCCGGCGTTGATGCTGCCTAGCTGGAGCTCCTCCATCACCGGTGACCAGCAGATGAGCACGGCCGCCCTGCCTCTCCGTCGCCTTCTTCTCCCCGTCTCTCCCTTCCTTCCCGTGCAGCTCTCTCTCTCACTCAGTGCCCCTCGCTGTCTTCTCTGCCCAGGAGCAGGAACCATGCCGTGGACGCCAAGCTCCGCCGCTGTCGTCCCGTGCGCGCCGCCGTCTAGATCCGCCGGTTCCCTGCTGAGGCGCACCGGATCTGGCCGTTCCGGCTGCTTCCCGCCGACCCCGTCGCCAGGGGCCGCGACCGTCCGCCGTCGTCGTACTGCTTCACGGAGATGAGGACGAACCAAGCCCCCGCCTCCTCGCCAGCTTTGTCGAGCGCCGCCGGATCGTCGTCCCGTGCACTTTGCCTCGTTCCAGCGGGTCGGAGCGGCTGGTCGTCGCCCGCGCCCGCTAAGCCGCTCGTCGCCCGCCCCGCTGAACCGCTCGCCCGTTCCAGCCGAGCCGCTCGCCTACGCGTGGACACAGGCGTCCACATGGGCCGCGCGAGTCAAGGTCCAGCCAAGCCGCCCCTGCTGGCCTTGCCCTCTCCACCGACCTGGACATGGGCCTTGGCCCATGGTGAGTTCCCCGGATCAAGTGCCCAGTCAGTTTCATCCCGTGGTGTTTTTTTCCTGCGCTGCGAATTTGTCTATTAATCCAGGTTTTACTGTTTTACAGAAAAGTCCTCATCTTCATGCATTAATATCTCACAAACTGTGCATCAGTTCAAAATGTTGTAAATATGAAAACTGCTTAGAATTCTGTGTAGATTATTAATATAACATTTTTTCACCCCTGTTTAAAATGTTTAAAATGATGTTTGTTTACATTTTTCTTAAATAACATGCTAAAATGATTTATTTCATAACTAAATAACCGTAGCTCGGTTTTTAATAAACTTTATATGTAAATGGGGTAGATAAATGTGTAGAATAACTTGTTGCACTTTGTATTGCTGTTTAACAACATTAAAATATGTTTTAGGCAGAACAGTACCAAATTTATAAATATGCATATGGGGATTTTCCGGAATTGTTGTTTGTCATTCCGGCCTCATTTAAATTGCCTAAATAGTGTAGTTTTATTATGCTTCACCTCTTGCCATGTTAAAAACATTTAATCTTGTCTTGTAACTAAACAAATCACTAAATAAATAAATGTGGTGTTTCGTCAATATGCAACTCCTTGCATATTGAGCTCCACTTAACTTGTAGTTTTGTTTGTGCTCTTTGCCATGCCATGCATATTTAAACCGGACATGCATCATACTTGGATGTGCATCGTATGCCATGTTTTATGATATGTGTGTTTACCGTGTTGTTTCTTTCTTTCCGGTTGCTTCTCTTGTTAGCTTCGGTTTCATTCCGGAGTCGTGAGGATTCGCTCGACTGTGTTGCTCCGTCTACTTCATGGAACCGTTCTTCTCCCTTGTGGAATCCCAGGCAAGATGATCATACCCTTGGATACCTTTACTACCATTGCCATGCTTAGTTGTCTCGATGCTATCGTTACATGTCGCGCTACCCATCTTTTATGTCAGCCTCTCCTTGTTGCCATGAAACCTCTAACCTTGACACCTTCCTAGCAAAACCACTGTTTGGCTATGTTACCCGCTTGCTCAGCCTCGCTTGCTCAGTCCTTCTTATAGCGTTGTTAGTTGCAGGTGAAGATGAAGTTCGTTCTAGGAGGGAACTTGTTGTTGGATATATCACAATATCTATAATTATTATTAACACACCTATATACTGGGCATGGGTGGAAGGCTTGGCCTTTTGCTCGGTGTTTTGTTCCACTCATGCCACCTTAGGCGCCGATAAACCGGCATTATGTTCCTTGATTTTGCGTTCCTTACACGATGGGTGAAATGGGGACCCCTTGACAGTTCGACTTTGAATAAAACTCCTCCAGCAAGGCCCAACATTGGTTTTAATTTGCTCATAATAACAACATAATTAATTAATTAAATTGCATAGGGAGTTAGCGCTACCCGAGGATTCTTAATTCTACATAGCAGGGGGGGCCAGTGCTGATGGTGTTGGTCCCAAACGGGAGTCCTGCAGGGCCGCCTTGGGGAAACCCGAGGTATCTGGTATACCTGTAGAATCGCCCATCCGGTAGTGTCCTGAGACGAGATACGCGCGGCTACTATCAGGGTGTCGACACACCGGGAGGTCTTGCTGGACTTGTTTTACCATTGTCGAAATGACTTGTGCTACCGGGATGCCGAGCCTGATCGGATTTTCCCTAAGATAAGGGGTGATGATATTATATTTATCACTTCAGCTAATCGTGAGAGCTTGTGATGGGCTAAGTTGGAACACCCCTGCAGGGTTATGATCTTTCGAAAGTCGTGCCCGCGGTTATGTGGCAGATTGGAATTTGTTAATGTCCGGTTGTAGAAAACTTGACAGAGGATCCGAAGTAAAACACACAACTGTGTGAGTAACCGTGACTGTCTATTTTCATTTTGAGAAGAGAACACGGTGGGGTTATGTTTGACTCGTATGTAGTTTGGATCTTTAGCGATCACTACTTGCGACCGTTTGCATAGATGCTCATCTTATTCTGGTACTCGTAAGTTAGCCACCATATTATGCTTAGCCACTGCTGCAGCCTCACCACCTTACCTCTTCCTACCCATAAAGCTTTGCTAGTCTTGTTACCCATGGTTATGGGATTGTTGAGTCCTCGTGGCTCACAGATACTTCAACACCAGATGCAGGTTCAACCGAGTATGAAGCAGGAGCTGGTTCAAGTTCTTCTCTGGGAGCTCGATGAAGAGAGTGGCCGTATGCTTGTGACGTGTTCGACGATCAGTAGTGGTTTCTACTAGGATTCGATCCTGACCTGTGGCTTTATGTTGTTTTGGTATCTTTCTTTTGGATCTTCACCCGTAGTCGGGTTGTGATGTTTTGAATGATGTTTTGCTTATGTAATGTATTGTGTGAAGTGGCGAGTGTAAGCCAACTATCTTCTTTTGCAATTTAATCCCTCTTTTACATGAGTCGTGCTAAGATACCAAACTTGAGATCATTCTAGGATGGGCTTATATCTTTAAGTCGTGCCTCGACACGTAGGAGATATAGTCCCATCCTGGGCATTACAAGTTATGAAAACATGGTTTAATCAACAAACAATAACAAAATTCTGCTGCAACGGCAAACAAGCAACATATCTAAGCAATGAATGACTAGATGGAGGAAATTAGCACCTTAGAGTTCGAGCTAGCAGCAGGTGTGGACTGTAGTGCTTCTGTTTCATCTACTAAACTATCATCGGATGACTCTCCTTCACTGGTATTGTCCTCGTTAGGATGGTACTCAGCTTCAGAATCATCACTACTATACTTGGGTTTATTTTTTTCAGGTGAAATAACAGTTTTGGCTGCAAACAATGTCGATAGTGCAGGAATTCTGAGTGCTTGCAGCCTTGAATTGTTCCTTATGCTTGTTCTGATGCACGACTCCTCCAAAGGACGCAGTGGTACTTCTAAGATGAGTGAACACATGAGCACAAATTACTATGTGTATAATTTGTAGTTAATAACAAAGTACTATTTTTTGATTAAGTTTGTAACAATATGTGACCCAAATCTACACTTGGCAGGACAACACCCTTTTTTCATAGGTATGACCAGAACTCTAATGGACAAGAAACACTAGCAACTTAAACAAAACACAAGAAAGATGCTTTTACCACACACCCATTAGACATACATATGCATGAACAACAAATAGGCAGGCGTGGGGTGGGTTAAGAAGATTATACCTATTGTCTTGCGTCCTCGGGGTTTCTTCGCTGCAGTCTTCTTCCCCATCAGTGTGGCGGAGAGGTCCTTGAAGCAGCGTCATACGGTCGCGACGACGGCTTGTTCTAGGGTTTGGTGGAGCGGAGATGAGGGGGAGGGGATTCTTGACCGGCAGTTGAGGTGGAGTGGTGACCGGCAGTGAGGCGGAAGAGAAAGGGGAGTCGTGCTCGGCAGTGTCACAGTGTGGTGGCATTGGCGGTGGCGGTGGCAGCTTACTCTAGGGTTTGGTGGAGGGAGATGGTGGGGGAGAGGGGGTCTTGACCGACAGTGGAAGAGCAAGGGGAAGGGGAGGGAGGGGATTCTTGCTCTGCGGTGGAGGTGGACGAGGAAGGGAAGTCGGGCTCGGCGGTGGAGGAGGTGAAGCCGTGGCCGACTATGGAAGAGGAAGGGGAATGGGAGGGAGGGGAGTTGGCGATCCGCGGGGGAGGAAGGGGATTTGGCTGGTCATGCGGTGGGGGTTATCGATTTGTGTGTGTCAAATTACTAATATGCCCTTCATATTGGTACTGGTGGATGAATGGATATGTGTAATCTTTGGGAACATTGCTAGGCAATGGTGTCAATTCGCGTTGTGTTGTTTTTGCCTTGGCGCGGCTGGAGCGAAAACTGTACCATGCGCGCACGCTTTTTGCCGCCGAGCCGTACTTAGAACATTCTAGAGCATATATCACGAGTTTTTTATTTGTTACTATAATTAGTAAGACATATATTTAATTATGCACTATAATTAACAAATAATTACTAGAATGAGCAAGACATATGCGCCAACTTTTTTTCAAAACATGTGGAAACGATGACATAGTATAAAAAACTGGACCGGACCGATGGTTTGACTGGTAAAAATTTGAACCGACATCCTTACCGGTTCGATTATCAGTTTAGTTTTTCACAATAGCTACATGTCAATCGCCTGACTTTTGAAGTTGGTGTCAGTCGATTTTCGGTTCAACGGAGAAATAACCGGAGAGGGAGGAAGAACCTCGCTGGGCAGGCTACCCCACCATCTATCTTAGGGTGGGGGTGGGCGAGGCAGCACCACAGTTGTGGGGCGGCGGCAACTATCGGTTGTGAAGGTTTGCCGAAGAAAAAACCGGCGAGGCCCGGGCTTAGAGGGATGTCCGAGGTTGTGGTAGCACGACAGTGGGAGGAGGTTCTAGGGAGGGCGGGGCGGCGAGGCTGCGCGGTAGCGCCGCCGGCCGCGGGCGGTGGTGGCCGGTGGTCCGTGGGGAGGTTGGAAGAAGATTCGCCGGGAGGTTGAAGACGACTTGGCAGCCATTTGATTGGAGATCGAGGGTGGAGAGCAGTCGACTGACCCAAATCGGGAATTCAGCCTTTGTTCATCTCCATCCAAGCTGATCTCCATGCCAAACTTTGTTCTTTGTATCATGGAAGCGAACAACTTTATTTATTGGGTCATCTCCACCCGAGTTGATCTCCGTGCCGAACTTTGTTCTTTGTATCATCAAAACGAACAACTTTATTGATTGGGTCATCTCTGTCCGAGTTGATCTCCATGCCGAACTTTGGGCAACAACTTTCTATCAAAACGAGAGCACTCCATCTTAGAAGCTTTCAACAGAGCCGCAACCAGTTGAGGAAGACGGGTACTTAAAAGAAATATCAGTTCAACACGCCGACATATGCTACCTACAGTACTTAAGTAGCTTAAAAATGGAACCAAATTCGTATAGAAATATCAATTCAATTTTTTTGAAATAATCAAGTCATTCGGGTTTTGCAGTTTAAATGAAATATCAGCTTTTTTGCGGGTCATTTGGATTTTGAAGTTTAAAAGAAATAACAGTTTTTTTGCGGGTCATTTGGATTTTGCGGGTTAGTTTAAAAGAAATATCAATTGAAATAAAAAAAGAGTAATCAGGTCATTTTGAAGTAATCAGGTCATTTGGATTTTGCTGTTTAAAAGTTGCAGTTAGTCAAAGTTGGTCAACAAAATTTCATTCAAACAGAAAAATACAGAGACCACGTCGATCACATATTTCAGGAATACTCTATCCATTATACCTGTTTCTACCCGTGTGGTAGAGCGCGTCCACGGGGGGCTCGCGAGATGGATCAACCACCGCGTCTGGTGGCTCGCGTAATGGTTCAACCACAGTGTCCGGTGACTCGCGCGATAGACCAGTCAGCGCATCTGGTGGCTAGCGCGATGGATCAGCGCGAGATCTCCTTCTGTCTCTTCTTTCCTTCCTTTTCTTTCTTTCTATCCTCACGATCCCTCTTTCTCCATGATCTGGTGCCCCTTTCCTTCTATCCTTCTCACGTGTTGTAGAGGCAGGTGGGA
>LR738714.1:80580340-80687076 GCA_902687465.1 Secale cereale
GACAGTGCCGGACCTTGGGGCCGTTGGCGTCGCACTGGCCGGCACGACAGAGCAGCTCCCATCGACTCCGTCTGGAGGGAAAAGTGATCACAGGGGCAGGAGAGAGCTACAGGCGAGAGGGGTGAGTAAGTAGGGCCCTGAATTGCTCGTGGCGCTGCTAGAAACACGCAAAGGGCCATTATTGCATGCCATGTCACTGGTCACCACACACGCTCTCCCTCTATGTGCATTAGTTCAAGAAACCGACCGTGTCACGGTGTGCTTCCATGCTCCATCAGGGTTTACAAAGAAGCTAAACGTTAATGGCTAAGGATAGCTGCACTGTTTGGATGAAAATCAGTTTCTGTGGCAAACTTTGGTGCCTGATGCACTGGCCTTCCATAGGGTATTTTGTCCAGAGGTTTTGGGTAGATGGTCAAGGTAGTAAGGAGTGTCATTCTGCCAAGTAACATGGCCATCACTGTTGGCTAGCATGGGGTCGCTTCACAAAGGTCTAAAATGACCAGAATTACGTTTTGGAAGATGGCATCTAAACTAGATACAACAGACTTGATTTTAGGCCATATTATGAACATACACGAGCCATATGAATTTCAGGAATAATTTGTGTACCTAATAGCCAATGACAGCACACAAATGCCATCCTCACAACAGCCCGTACAGAGATAATATATTGTCATGCATACAGGAAGGATTACAACCACAACGACTTCTTTAACAGACTCACAAACTATACCTCTGATACAGATCACAACAAGGATCAGCGGTCATTGGCCTATCAAGGCAAACAAAATATAACTCCAGATACAACTCTATTATGGATCACAACAAGGATAAGCGGTCGTTGGCCAAAAGCACTGTACAGACCAACTTAAGCTTGCGGCACAACCTTTTTCCAGCATCTCCTTCTCAGCCTTGTCAGCAACGCCTGTCGAATATTTCAAATTTAGAAGTGCATTCAAACTGTACATATGCAAAAAGAGACGATGTACTGAACTGAACAAACGTGTAGTGCATAAACACCTCAATGTCCCATGTACTGTACTGAACAAGCATGTAGTTTGTAAAAAACAACAGGATATTGCAGTAGCAAAGGAAAGAATTATGCAACAAGAATGAAGATAGTACCTCCTACTTTAAAACATCTACTCGTCATCGCTGTCGACATCCATTGTGGCACCTCCTTCGTCTTCACTGCAATACTCCAAACCTGTGTCATCTTCTTCATCTTCGTCGCCACCTTCATACACTTTTGTGGTTTTTTCTTTCATCAAACGAGCGACGACATCAGCTTCAAAAGTAATGCCTTGCTCATCATCTCTATGCAAAGGCTTCTCAGATGTAAGGTCAGAAATTGATGTTCTCCTACCCTCCTCTTCACAACACTCCTCATCTTGATATGCAGGACCACTAAAAGGTACACCCTCAGTTTCACTAATATTGAACAGATGCCTATGGTCGAATGTTGGCACAACTTGCCAATTTTTCCCATACTTCGTGTCAAGTTATAATCTACCTGAATGATCTCTTTCTAGCCTGAGTAGCCAGAATCAAAGAATCGTCCCTATACCACAAACTCCCAACATGTATGCTTTTGAAAAAAACCATCATTTTTAAGTTCAGTCTTCTTTCCATCAAGTTTAAACCAGTCACATTTAAACAAACAACTGACCTATCTTTCAAGTTATAATCTACCTGAATGATCTCTTTCAAGGTTCCATAAAAATCTATGACCTTACGGTCATGTTCACCTTCGGTCATGACTCCACAATTCCGCGTCCTTTTGTTGCTATCACGAGCAACATTGCTAAATCTAATCCCATTCACTATATATGCACGATGAGAATTTCCGGACTCTCCGATCAGGACCACATGCCAAGAAAAAGAGATCTTCATCTACCTCTTCCCCAACCTCATCTCGTGGCCTCATCATCTGCAATAGCACACAAACACATACATTAGAATCTGCAGTGAAATTTGACAACCAAAAATTATAACTAGATGTGAATGAAAACTAACATAGTTCCTGAACCATGTCTGAAATTTTTGTTGAAGCTCTTTATCACTGTCCGGCAACCGTTTTCTCTTTAACTCATCTCTGAACATACTGTAAAATAAAACAAATTAGTCTTGAGATCACATATGTACAACACAATGCAATAAGCCCAAGTGTCAAAAGTGACAACGTACTCGATATATTTCTTAGCTTGATCACAATTGTTCAACACATACCACACCATCTGGTCAAATTCTTTTTGCTCATGCACATATTCATAGTCATATCCTGAAGTAAAACTAACTCCATGCCCAAAAACGTCAACACCATAGGCTTCTTCATCTGAATAACCTATATTTCTTGGTTTCCGATTAAATATTGTTTCAACATCATCCATGTACCTGGAGCAAAATGTCAGGCATTCATCTACAATATATGCCTCGGCAATCGAACCTTCTGGTCGCGCCCTATTCCTCACATAGCGCTTTAAAGTATATAGCCTTTTTTCAACTGGGTACATCCACCCATATTGTATGGGACCTCGAAGCAATGCCTCTTCAAGTAAATGTACGACAAGGTGCACCATCACATCAAAGAATGCAGGCAGGAAAATTTTCCCAAGCTTGCACAAAATTACTGGGATTTCCTTCTTCATTTCGGCCAAGACATCCCTATTAAGAGTTTTGCTGCACAGTTCTCTGAAAAACTTGCCTAACTCAGCTATTGCTTCATATATATCACTGTCCAAAAATCCTCTCATGCCGACAGGTAAGATTCTCTGCAGAAGAATGTGACAATCATGTGTTTTCAGGCCTTGTACCTTGGTTCCATCAGCACTTGTGCATCTTGAGATGTTGGAAGCAAACCCATCTGGAAACTTTAACTCTCGTAAAAATTGACAAAATGCAACCACTTGTTCGTTGGACAAGGTATATCGGGCCCGAGGCAACACATATGAGTCTCCCTCCTTCCTCAATTGCAGCTCCTCTTTAATATTCAAATCTTTGAGATCAATCCTAGCATTAAGGGTGTCCTTTGTCTTAACCTCCAAATTCATAATTGTCCCAATGAGGTTTTCACAAATGTTTTTCTCAATATGCATGATATCAAGATTGTGTCTCAGCTTCAACTTTGCCCAATACTTCAAATCCCACAAACAAACCCTCCGGCCCCAAATTGGCACATGATCCTTCTTGCTGCCCAAGTGAGAACGCTTCCTCTTCCTACTTTCTTGTTGTCCCACAGGTCTAACCTTCTCCAATTCTGCTTGCAACTCTTTCTCACAGAATTTACCTGGCTCATCATTGCTTTCCTGAAGACCAACAAATTCATTGTTTCTCCGCAAACGATGACCCCTTGCAAGGAAATTATAGTGACCAATATACCCAATTTTACTCCTTGGGCTGTAAGAAAGAGGGGGTTTGTCACAATGAATACATGCAAAATAGCCTCTTGTGGTACGCCCTGAAAGAGTGCTCAAAGCTGGGTAATCGTGAATGCAGCATAGAACTGCAGCATGAAGATCAAACATTTTTCCACTAAGAGCACCATATGTAGGCACACCCTCCCAGAGCTCAAGTAATTATTCTACAAGTGGTTGTAGAAAGACATCGAAGTGCTTGGCAAGTGATTTGGGACCTGGAATCAGCAGAGCCATCATGAAATTTGACTGATCCATGCATGCCCAAGGTGGAAGGTTGTATGGTATAACAAATACAGGCCACATACTATAGGTTGTGTTAAAATTTCCAAAAGGATTGAACCCATCAGTGGCAATGCCAAGCCTAAAGTTTCTGGTATCTTTTGCAAATTCTGGAATTTTTTCATCGAAATCTTTCACGCATCACCATCTTTTGGATGACTCAATTCCTTCTCATTGGGCTGCCTCTTTAGCTCATGCCATTGTGCTTCTTGAACCCCTTTTTTGGAAAGAAACATCCTGTTTAGCCTAGGCACCAATGGAAAATGCCTCAACACTTTCTGTGGAATATTCTTTCTAGCAGGGTCTTCCCACCTTGATAGGCCACAAACTAGGCAATTGTCATGATTGGCATATTGCTTTCTGAACATAATGCAATTATTGAACCTCACATGTATAGACTCATACCCAGGGCCTAATTCCTTTAGAAGGTTCTTTGCTTCCTTATACAATTTTGGGCGCGTATTGGGTTCAGGGAATGCTTCAGCTAATAGCTTCAAAATTTCAGTAAGTGCACTATTCGGGATCCTATGGTATGAATTCAAGTGAAGAAGCTTTACGAGAAAGGAGAACCTTGAAAACTTGGTACAACCATGATAAAGCTGCCGTTTTGCCTCCTTCATCACATCCTTCAAAAAAGACTCATTCTCAGAAGGGGTTCCACCATTGTTAGCATCTTGATTTTCAGTTTCACTCTGAGCTTGTTCTACTGCTGTGCGTAGGTCTTCAAACATCCCTTCAAATCTGTCAGCGCCATTGTCACCATCCTCCGTGTCATGCACATCAATAGGATGTTCAATAACATCTACATCAAAGTCTTCTCCATGATATATCCAATGAGTATATGTACTTTCCATGCCATACATCAGTAGGTGCGTGTTCGCGACGGTCTGATGCTGGTACTTATGATTAAGGCATTCTCTACATGGGGAGAGTATTTTATCATCCTCGCTGAATTTCTCTTGAATGAAGTTCATAAATTCTTTGATACCTTCGATGTACTCACGGGAAAACAATGTACCATGAATCCAATGTCTATCCATCTGCATTGCAGAAAAAGAACCAACTCAATCAAAGGTTTACCCCAGCCATCAAATTAACATGTACAGTATAGCAAACTAAAAATGTTCGGATTTAAAAAAAATATGTTCAGATTTAAAATTATACTACTTCTCACTATAGTGAACATAGTTCATCAAAATATTTTTTTTCTTTTGTTGTGACAAAGGAACATACACCAATTGACAAAATATTCCACTGATTATTTGCCATTAAAGAGGTCTACAAATCAATACAAATCCGTAGCACACATTTACTAGTATGAGCTTGCCTACAAAATCTACGACTACTAGTATGTGAATAATACAATGCATCAATTGATCCCAACTCAATATGTATGTGGATGAATACACCCTGAACAACATAATGTACATGGTTCACGTGTCACATCTATGGTGTCATGAAAACAATAAAAATGGAACTAAAATCTCAAATGCTAACTACACTGAGATGGTATTTTCTGAATATATATCTGCATCCATCAACACATTCATTAATTGGGTAATCTAACAACCTCACATAACACACCATTAAACCGAAAGGGAAGAGGTTCACCCAAATTCAGAAGGGGATAATTGCAAAGCACAATATTTAGTCAACAAATTCTGAAGGAGAGAGATGATTTCTGTTGGAGGCATACCGTTCGCTCCTAGCTGAGGTTTATGTTGGGAAAGAACGAGGGAGTTTCCGGTGCAGTAACTGCGGGCAGCGACTGGCTAGTCTATCCGACAATGGCGCGCGGCGGCTGCCTCGTGGGCACGGCAATGGCAGGCGGAGGCTGCCTCATCGGCGCGGCAATGGCGGGCGGAGGCTGCCTCGTCGGCGCGGCAATGGCAGGCGGAGGCTGCCTCGTCGGCGCAGCAAGGGCGCACGGCGGTGAGGCGAGAGGCCGACGGGGTCGTGAAGATGGCGCCGAGATGGACCACCCTCGCCCGGGGAGTCGTCGGCGGCACTGGCGGCGGCGGCGCCGTCCGATGGGATCTGGGGGACGTGAGAATCGGGGAAAAGAAATACCCGAGTCTCAACAGTTTTTTGTTACAGGAAGCAACATTGAAGATATAAACCCTGAAGAAGCGATAGGCAGGATGAAGGTAGCCACGTCGCTCCTAATTCGCGATGAACAGTGGTGCGCTGCTGCTGCCATTGAAGATATAAACCCTGAAGAAGCGATAGGCAGGATGAAGGTAGCCACGTCGCTCCGCATTCGCGATGAACAGTGGTGCGCTGCTGCTGCCACCGCACGTAAATTTCGTTCCCCGCTGAGGGCATTTTAGTCTTTTCACATGCAGGGGTATAAATCTAAATCACAGCCACCCACGATGTGAAACCCTCGCCGCCGCCTCCCGTCCCACTCGCCTCCCCTCCTCGTCGCCCCTCCTCCCATCGCCGCCTCCTCCCCCTCCTCCCACCGCCGTCCCCTCCTCCTCCGCCCCTCCCCCCGCATCTCGTCCGCCCCGGGTGCGGAGGTGAGCTTCCCGGCGATGGTGGCGGCGCTCGTGGGCATCGCGGCGCTCGGAGATGCAGCAGATCCCCACCAGGCCGTGCTGGCACTTGGGGTACTCCCCGGCGACGACGGCCCAGCAGCGGATGGTGCGAGGGAGGTCGGCCACCGCGACAAGTTCCTCTTCCTCTCTCCCCGATCTAGGTCAGATCCCGTTTAACCCCCCTCCTGCTCTGATTGCTTGTGCCATGATTTGCTCTGTGTTTGGATGAAGAAGTAGACCAGCAGGAGGAAGAGAGGATCTCGGGACACGCTCCTTATTGGACTATTGAAATATGAAGTAATAAGAGAGATTAAACGTGTTTAGAAGAGAGAGCACTAAGATAAGAAGCAGCAAAGAATAGAATAGAACAGCAAGTCGTAGTTTTAAGAGTAAAAAGAATGAGAGAGTAACTAAGAAATTAGAATAGAGAGAAGATTTGCAGAGTTAAAAGAGTATGAATCCTACACTTTCTAGCTGAGAATAGATAGAGAGAAAGCAAGACACAATCAGTTCTAGATACGATAAACCATAAGTTTTAGCCTTGCATAGACAAGCAGAAGTACAAGAACATGAGATGATGCAGAGAGCTAAAAGAAAACATACTTACAGCTTCAAAGAAATAGCATAATAAGTAGAACTTGAGATCTATGAAATATATATTCTCAGTTGCGGATTTTTTATATTTGTTCACACACTCAAGAGGCCATTCGTCTATACCAACAATGGAGACAGCTTCCCTTTTCACTACTGTACTTTTTCCCCATTTCTATATCGTCTCGAATCATGCCATGAGTTTGGAAAATTGTATCACTGCAATGCCTTCTTCATATCTGTGGAATTGGAGAAAAATTCATACATGTAATCGATGCATTAGTAAGAAGGCTAGCCGGCTGGGAGATGGCGAGCGCCAGTGAGCACTGCGCACGGTGTAGCAAGCTGGACAAGAGCGTGAGCGTCAATCAAGACATGAGCTATCCAGTGTAGGTTCAGACAATTCATTCATTCATTTCAGGTTCGGCATGTCTCATTATGTCTTTTTACTTCATTCAGGGTCAAACTGGGCTATGTTTCTTTCATTGAGGCGAGGGTGATTCCAGCAGGTGAGGTGCATTTTAGACATCCGGATGATATCTTGCTATGTCCAGGTGGTACCATGTGTGAATTAAGATTTCCCTTGCAGATTTTGCTTGGCGTACTCGCCTTTTTTCTTGAAGTTGGGCGTCAGTCCTCTCTGTGGCAAGGTAAGCTTATCCCATTGTCGGGGGAAACTGTCCACCACGAACACCTATGGGACCGGAGCCCCTTGTCTGTGCGGTAAGAGGGCGGAGGGAGCACGAAGAGCAGATCGTAGTGAACACGCGGGCAGTTTACCCAGGTTCGGGCCGCGATGGACGCGTAAAACCCTACTCCTGCTTAGTTTGTATTGAGTTGGAGAGCTCGGGAGCTTGAAGAACTAGCTACACCGAGCGTATGAGCGACCTAGGTTCCGAACTCCCTCCCCGTTGTGCATGGGCCTCCTTTTATAGTGCAAGGGGTCACCGACAGGTGTCAACGTAGGAGAAAAGGGTAAAAACGTAAAAGAGGTGGTAGTTGTAACAGTGCGAGAATAGTGGAGCTACAATGCGTGAACAGTGGTCGCTACCTACTTTGACAGTGGGGGACAAGAGCATTTAATGCCCGTCGCCGTCGACCCCAAAAGCGCCCGCCCTTGCGTCTCCGTTTGCCACGGCGATGGCTTCACCACCGTGGAGTGCCACCGTGTCCCCCAGGCTGCACAGCCATCCGCCACGCGTCCCTGGAAAGGCCCCAGGGTGACGCGTGGGCCGATGGGCTGGAGCGCGGGTACACAGCGCAACTCTCCCGGCAAGCACCTTGCCGGGGTCTTGACCTTGCCGGGCCCGGGAGCTTGTCGGGCTCTGAAGCTTGTCGCTCCCCGGGCCCTGCCGGGGCGCATGTTGCGCCGAGGCATGTCTTCTGTAATGGAATCTTCTAGTCTTCCTGGCAAGTTCCTCTTGCCAGGGCCTTGCATGAGTGAGGTAACCTTGAGCCTGGAACGGCCTTCCCGGCAAGCTCCACTTGCCGGGGTCTCGATCTTCTGTCTTGTATACTTTGTTTTTGAATGGTTTTGCATGGAGCAGGAAGGTCTTCGGCGAGCACGTGGTCGACCCTGCCGCGGGAAGCTGCTACTGTCCGTGCACAAGTTGGGGTACTGAGGTACCCCTACCTTAGTACACCGACAGGAGCCCCTGGGCCTGGGCCACACACGGTGCCGAGCGCTGTTGGGCCAGGCCCAGAACAGTGCACGGACACACGCGGCCCACGGCGCGCCGAACCCACTTCTGCATCCGCCGCGTCCCCCCGTAACGGCAAGCGTCGATTGCGGCGTCGTGGGATGGGACGTGGCCATGTTCTTTTAATGGAAAAAGCAAAACGCCCCCCCCCACTTCCCTATAAAAGCAGAGGAAGCAGGAGCGGTTCCCCTTCTACGCCTTCATTGCCTCTTCTTCCATCTCCAGAGATCCCCTTTGCGCTCCGCCTCCACAGCTCCTCCGCCGTCTTTCGCATCTCCGGCGCCGCCGGGCTCTTCGTCCCCCTTCCTCCGCCGCCTCCGCCATGGCCCCGAAGACCGAGAAGGCGAAGGCGGAGAAGACCAAGAAGGAGAAATCGGAGCAAGCGGCGAGGCTTACCTTGTATCGGAAGCGGAACCTCGTCTTCCCGCCGAGGCTCAGCGTGCGGGAGCTCTGGAACAAGTATTACTTGTTCTGGTCCAAGAAGACCAAGGCGCACCCCCGCACCCGAGCCTATCCGGCTGCCGCCAAGGACAACTACCCCGGCGGGTACTATTTCTTCGCAGCCTTCTTCCACTGCGGTCTTTGCCCTCCTTTTTCCGAATTCTTCTGTGACATAATGCACACCTACGGCCTCCATCTTCTTGACTTCACCCCCAACGCCATCCTCACGATGGCGGTTTTCGCACATATGTGCGAAAACTATATTGGGATATACCCAAACGTAGCGCTGTTTAGGCACTTCTTCACCCCTAGAGCAGAGGCCGGCGCCCCCCTCTCCGGAGGAATATCTTGGGTTTTTCGTCTGAACAAGAAGGAGTCCTACTTGCCGGGAGAGCTCCGCGGCAAGTGGGAGGAGTGGCGTGCGGACTGGTGTTGGATTGTCGAGGACCAGCCGCAATCTTTCACCGCGCCGCGCACAACGCCCATCGTGCGCGGCAGGGACTGGAGCGAGCTGGATTCGGACGACAACAAGCTCGACATCGCCCTCATCAGGATTCTTCGTCTCCGGGTAGCAAGGTTGTCTGTCGCAGAAGTAGGCACAGACTTCCTCCGCCGCCGCATCGCCCCTCTCCAAGACAGGAAAAGGCCGGCCTGGGAGTACGTCAACTCGGCGGATATAATGAGGCTGCGCCCCGGGCTCAACTTCAACTTCACGTCGCTGGAGCTGAAGGGGATGGTCCGGGAGCTATTTAAGCACGACCCGGCCCACCCGGAATGGTTCAGGGGTCCCCGGGGAGTGGTGCCTCGCTGCAACAGCACAACCAGGGACAACCTCCGCGCCATGATGCCCGCGTGCGACTCGCACGGCGTCGACCGCACGTGGATTCCGCCCAAGCCAGACGTCGTCTTGAACCTCTTCGACAACCTGGGGAGGTGGCGAAGAACAAGAACGAGACCCGGGAGCTCACACGGGACACCACCGACCAAGAGATAGCGTACATAGCTTCTCGGGTTGAAGAGGCCGCTGCAGCCGCAGCGGCAGGAGAATTCGGCTACACGCCCGAGGAGGCAGAGGTTGCGGAAGTGTCCTGCCAAGCAGAGGAGGCGGAGATCCGCAGGCTACTGAAGCTGCCTCCCGACGAGCTCGCCGGGGTCCCATCCTTGAGGCACTCCGGGATCATCGGAATCCAGACGGAGGCCGCGGCGAGAGGCAACGCCGCCGGAGGGAACAGGGGCGCCGCAGGGAGCGGAGGCGCCGAGGAGAAAGAGGCCGCAGCGCAGGGCGCCGGGCCCAGCAAGCCTGCCGGGGAGGAGGAGGAGGAGGACGACGCCGAGGCCGCCGGGGACTCCGACGGGTCTCTGGAGCTCTACACCGACGACATCTCCTCGTCGTCGGAGACCTCCCCGCCCTGGGCAAGCCCTAGGCGGTCTCCGATGAAACGTCTCCGCAAGGCGGCGACAGGGACAAGGGCACAGGCGCCCCGGCAACAGCCAACTCGCCGGGCAGCGCGAGCTCCCCGGGGGAGTCAAGCTGCGAGGGGGGCGCCCGGCGCACCAGTCACGGCGGAGGCAGCCCGCACGCAGGCCACGGCGGAGGCACCCCGCAAGCAGGCCACAGCAGAAGCGTCCCGCAAGACAGCGCCGAGCGGAAGGGAGTCTTCACAGGGCGGAGCGGCGGCTCCGCCCGCTCCCCGGGCCCCGGCTACCACGGGGGCTGGGTCTTCGCAGCCCCCAGCCCCGGGGACCGCCAAGCGCCCGAGGGAGTCTTCGCCTCCTGCTCCCCGCGCGGACGCGCCTCAGGTGGAGTTTGACTTCTCCGCCCTGAGCGACGATGACGACGAGGAGGAACAGGAGTAAGTATTCGAGGCTTTGCATCTTCTTTAACATTGCCTTGATTTTTGTTGATGCTGATCTCGTTTCTTGTTTTGATTTCAGGACCTTGGCTCAGCGGGCGACGAAGAAGGCCAAGGTGCCCGTGGTCGAAGTCGCGGACGACTCGCCCGCCGCGGCGACTGGGGACGTGCCGGAGCCAAGCCTGCCGGACCCGAGCGCTGCTCCGAGGAGGAGCCCCCAGCGCAGCCCCCAGCGTAAGTCTGGTTCCGTAATTTCACTCGTCGGGTGCGTTTGAAGATTTTGTCTTGTGTCAACATACTGATGCTTGTGTCTTGTTTTGATTGTCTTGTGCAGAGGTGGAGCCGCAAGCTCAGGAGCGTCCGGAGGTCGCTCCCGAGGAGCCGCGGGCCCCGCCGTCCCCGCCAAGGCCGAATTCTCCGGCAAGGGAGAGCGCTCCGCCAAGGGCGGGTACTCCGCCAAGGGCGAGTACCCCGCCAAGGGCGAGCAGCCCGGCGAGGGCGGCTACTCCGCCAAGGCAGAGCTCCCCGGCGAGGGAGCCCGCCGCTGACGACGTCCGCCAAGGTAAGTTCTGTACTTTGTCTTCTTGGAGTCGTCTCTTTTCGGATATTTGCTTGAACTTCTTTTGCTTCTTCTTCTTCTAGATCCTCCTCCCCCCGAGCATATGGAGACGGAAGTCATCGTCATCGAGGAGGAGGGCGCGCAGGGCGGCGGCGGTGACGCCCCTGTCGCCGAGGACACGGCGGGAGCCGCCGAGCCGGCTGCGCAAGAGACCGCTCCGGCTGCGGACGCAGCGGCCGGGAAGGGGGACGGCGACCGCACTGCCGGCCCGGAGGCGGCAGGAGCATCAAGTGCTGCACCGGCCGCCGACCCCTCCGCCAGAAAGGAGCAGGCCGGCTACTACCTTGAAGCCCCCAACGGCGTATTTATCCAAGTGCCGTGGGGTTCTTCGTCGCGAGCCCCCGTGGAGGGCGAGGCCTTTGATGGGGAGGTCCTCGCCTCCGCGGGCTTGAAGATCATCGAGGCGCCCGGCGGAAGCGACGGGCCCGAGGAGGAGAAGCTGCTTCACCAGCTCCTGGCCCTTTACCGGGCCAGGCAGGCGAAGCTTGCTTCTCGGGAGGCCCTTGCCGCCAAGGCCGCCGCTGAGATGGAAAAGCGAGCGGCGGAGCTCAGCGCCACCAACCAGGCTGCCCTCCGCGAGGTAGCGGAGGAGCGCGAGAGGCTCGCCGGGGAATACCAAGAATGGCTGCTGGAGAAGGCCGAGGCCGAAGAGCAGCAGCGGCTCGCCGGGGTGGAGCTGTCCCGGCGAGAAGGAGAGCTCGCCCAGCGGAAGGTCAACCTCGACTCCCACGAGGAAGACCTTGCCGCTCGGGAGCAGGCCCTTGGCGGGGAGCTGAAGGAGGCGAAAGCCGCCGCGGCTACCGTGGAGACCGCCAAGGAGGAGCTTGCCGCCAAGGTCGCGCAGCTGGAGGAGTCGTTGAAGGCGAGCGTGGAGAGGGTCGCCGCGCTCAACACAGAGCGCGAGAAGGACGCCCACACAAACTCCGAACTCCAGGTGCGTCTCTCTCAGAAGGGCGACGAGCTGAAGGCCGCCAAGGACTCCATCGAGGATCTGGAGCTGAAGGTTTCCACGCTAAAGGACTCGCTCGACGTCGTCCGGGACCGGGAAACCAAGCTGAAGGAGGAGCTCCGCAAGGAGCAAGGCTTGGTGGACAGCGCCAACAAAGCGGCCGAGAACTTCCGCTGTACCGTCGAGGTATGGACCGAGGACTTGGTATCTTCTGCGTCCAACATCGACCAGGAGCTGCTGGCGCTGAAGCTGGAGCATCTCATCTACTCCCCGGACCCAAACCTTCCTCACAGCGCCAAGCTCAGCCTCTTCTTCAGGGGGATCACGCCGGCCCTTGCAGATCTTCGGAAGAAGATTCCCGCGCAGCTGGCCGAGGAGTCGCGCCGGCTCTGCACGGGAACCTTGGAGCGTGTGCTGACGAAGATTGTATACCGCAATCCCGGCATAAACCTCACCAACGTTCTCCGCAGCTTGCCGGCCGACACGAACATGGAGGCGCTGAAGGAGCAGGTCGCCCACATCATCGCCAAAGTGAACAAGATCTCCAGGATCGAGGGCGACCGCGTAGATTAGGCCTCCTTTATCTTTATCTCTTTTTGTTGCTGCATAGGGTGTTATGAACTCATTAATTCATTGCGACAAGTTATCCTTTGTAAGATATTTATCTTATTTTGATCAATCAGTGCAATGTTATCTTCCTTGTCTTGGTCATCTACTTTGTACGCTTTTCACCCTACGCTCCCGGGGAGCTTGCCGGCAAGGGGCCTTTGCCGCGAGCGCTGAGTGCTGGACTCTGAGCAGCCTGCCGGCCAAGGTCTCGCCGGCAAGCAACCTTGCCGCGGCTAGTCGCAACGCACTTAGCTTGCTGAGTGAACTCGAAAACGAAGCAAGGGCGCGACACTTGTCGCAGCTCACTTAAGTCGTTGAGCGTACTCGAAAACAAGACAAGGGTGCGGCTAGCTACGGGTAGGTTCCTCCGCGCACAGGTTTTCCATACAAAGTGTGATTGTTCAAGGAAGACAACTAAAATTTAAAAAATTGAACTGGTCAAATTCTAATAACTTAGCTTTCATATATTGCTTGCTTCTCGGTAAGGCTTCTCTTTCTTGGACAGCACTTGGTTCTTCTTCCGTCTCCTTCCCCCTCGGCAAACTTGTGCGCGAGGAACATTCCTTCTGCTTAAGAGGCAAGGAAAAAGAAGAGGGAAGCAAGTATATGGCCTTTCGGCGTGCTAATGCTTACCGGATATGTATGTTGCACAAGATGCCAAATAACACATGCAAATAGCGGGGAAAAGCACGTAAAAGGCAAATAGTGCAAAACACAAAAGCTTTACTGATGCACGGGGTCTGCGCCCGGCTTTGTACAAAGGGTTACATGCAACAGCGGCAAGGCTTGTACAAAAGGTGGTTGCCGGAGCGGATCGCGGCAACCGCGCCTTATGGGTGAAACTTGCGAGATGCTCTATGTTCCAGGAGTTGCTCACCGGTAAGCCTTCTTCGGTCTCAAGGCGGACAGCGCCGGGCCTTGTGACTTGTCTCACCCGATAAGGGCCTTCCCACTTCGGCGTCAACTTGTTGGAATTCTTGGCGGACTGAACACGCCGAAGAACAAGGTCGCCTTCCTCGAGACTCCTGGCCTTGACCTTGCGGCTATGGTAGCGACGCAAGGCTTGCTGGTATCGAGCAGCTCGTACAGCATCCTGGAGACGTTCCTCCTCGAGGAGCAATGCATCATCTTGCCGCAGTTGCTCTTGCTCGAGCTCATCATAAGCGAGCACTCGAGGAGATCCGTATATGAGCTCCGTGGGGAGAACTGCCTCTGCTCCATAGACTAGAGCAAAGGGTGTCTGTCCGGTGGCTCGACTTGGTGTCGTTCTGATTGACCAAAGAGCCGCCGGTAGCTCCTCTATCCAATTTCTTCCGCACTTGTGCAGCCTGTCAAAGGTCCTTGTCTTGAGTCCGCGCAGCACTTCAGCATTAGCCCTCTCCGCTTGACCGTTGCTCCTCGGGTGAGCAACAGAAGCGAAACAGACCTTGGCGCCAAGGTCTTGGACGTACTGCATGAAGGTGCGACTAGTAAATTGTGTACCGTTGTCGGTGATGATCCTGTTGGGGATTCCGAAACGGCAAACAATTGACCTGAAGAACCTGACTGCTGACTGTGCTGTCACCTTTCTCACTGGCTCCACTTCTGGCCACTTTGTGAACTTGTCGATCGCAACGTACAAGTACTCAAAGCCCCCGACGGCTCGGGGGAAGGGGCCGAGGATATCGAGCCCCCAGACCGAGAAGGGCCAGGACAAAGGAATCGTTTGGAGAGCTTGAGCTGGCTGATGAATTTGTTTTGCATGGAACTGGCACGCTTCACACTTGGTTACTAGTGCAGTTGCATCTTGGAGGGCTTCTTGCCAGAAGAACCCTTGCCGGAAAGCTTTCCCGGCAAGCGCCCTTGCGCCAATGTGGTGGCCGCATATGCCTCCGTGTATTTCTGCCAATAGCTTCTGTCCATCTTCCCTGGAGATGCACTTCAGTCTGACACCATTGAGCCTTCTTCCGTACAGCTCGTTGTCCACGAACTGGTACATACTTGACTGCCTTGTTATCTTCTCTATTTCTTCTGGGTCGTCGGGAAGTTCTCCAGTTTGCAGAAAACAGACGATCTGCTGTGCCCATGCCGGAGCCTGAGGCTCAACGGCAAGGACTAAAGGCATGAGGGCCGCTGCGGGGACCTCAGCTTCCACGGCGAGAACCTCTGGTTCTGCCGGAGCTGATGGTCCCCCGGCAAGCTTGCCGGGGCGAGGCTTGTCGGGAACACTTGCTTCAACTGCACAGATCCTTGGATCTGCAGGAGCAGACTGTTCCTCAGCGTTCTGGTTGTTGATCTTGGGGACCTTGGCGGCGGTTTCAGGAAGATCCGCCGGCAAGTAGTCGCCGGAGACCAACTTCCTCTTCTTGGACTGCCCAATTGATGGTGTAACGGACGGTTGAGTCAGCTTGAGCAAGAAGGTCCCTGGTTCCACTGGTAACTTCATCGAAGCACACTTTGAAAGGCCATCTGCGATGTCATTCTGAGCTCTCGGGACGTGCTCCATCTACAGACCTTCAAAGTGCTCCTCAAGCTTCCTCACTTCATCTACATAAGCTTCCATCAAAGGGCTCTGGTAACTCTTGTTAACTTGCCGGACCACCAACTGAGAATCTCCCCGCACAATCAGCTTCCTGATCCCAAGTTCGGCCGCAATCCTGAGGCTGGCAAGCAAGCCTTCATATTCAGCAGTGTTGTTTGTCGCTTGCTCCCTGGGAAAGTGCATCTGGATAACATACTTGAGGTGCTCTCCGGTGGGCGCGATGAGTACCACGCCAGCACCGGCGCCTTGCAGCGAGAAGGCACCGTCAAAATACATTACCCATTCACTTGTTGCTTCTTGTACGGGCGCACTTGTTTCCTGGACTTCTTCATCGGGCGTTGGGGTCCACTCAGCTATGAATTCTGCCAAAGCTCGGCTCTGTATGGTTGAAGTACTTTCAAACTTGAGTCCAAAGCTCGACAGCTCCAGTGCCCACTCAACGATCCTGCCTGTTGCTTTTGGATTGTGCAATATCCTCTTCAGCGGAAAGCGGGTGACCACTGTTATCTCATGTGCTTGGAAGTAATAGCGCAGCTTTCTCGAGGCCATGAGGAGGCCGAAAAGCAACTTTTGCACACCAGAGTATCTTGATCTAGCCCCCTGGAGAAGGGAACTTACAAAATACACTGGGCGCTGCACCATCTTCTTCCGCACCTCTTCCTGCTCCTGCGCAGAGTTGTCCTTGTCGGGGCCAGAGCTTGTCGGAGCAGCCCCCTGCTTGTCGCTGGATTCGCTTGCCGACGGTGTAGACTCCTCGTCGGCCTCCCTCTCCGCTACTAATGCAGCACTAACCACCTGGTTGGTTGCTGCTAGATATAGCAACAACTTTTCCTGTGGTCTAGGTGCGACAAGTATTGGAGTGGAGGATAGGTACCGTTTCAAATCTTGCAGCGCTGCCTCCGCTTCCGGAGTCCACTTCATGGGACCTGCCTTCTTCAAGATTTTGAAGAAAGGTAGGGCGCGTTCTGCAGACTTCGAAATGAACCTACTGAGGGCAGCCACACAACCTGCAAGCCTTCTGACATCCTTGACGCGCTTCGGGGCCTCGATCTGCTCAATGGCTTTAATCTTGTCGGGGTTGGCTTCAATCCCCCTCTGTGACACAAAGAACCCGAGAAGCTTGCCGGAGGGGACTCCAAAGACGCACTTCTCGGGGTTCAACTTGAGCTGTATTCTGCGCAGGTTCTGAAACGTTTCTTCCAAATCTTGGACCAGGGTTTCCTTGCTCTTGCTCTTCACCACGATGTCATCCATGTAAGCCTCTACATTTCTGTGGATCTGTGGCTCGAAAGCAGTGTGCACTACCCTTGCAAATGTTGATCCTGCATTCTTCAGTCCAAATGGCATGCGTATGAAGCAATAAGTGCCACATGGAGTGATAAATGCAGTCTTCTCTTCATCCTCTTTGGCCATAAAGATCTGGTGGTAGCCTGAATATGCATCAAGAAAAGAGAGTAGCTCACATCCGGCAGTGGAGTCAACGATCTGGTCAATGCACGGCAAAGGGAATGGATCCTTGGGACATGCTTTATTCACATCGGTGAAGTCTATACACAGTCTCCACTTCCCGTTGGCCTTGCGCACGACGACTGGGTTTGCCAACCACGTCGGATGGATCACACCTCTAATCAGGCCTGCTGCCTCTAGCTTCTTGATCTCTTCGTTGATGAACTCTTGGCGCTCCACGGCTTGCTTCCTCACTTTCTGCTTGACGGGCCGCGCATGAGGACAAACAGCAAGCTTGTGCTCAATTACCTCCCTGGGAACACCGGGGATGTCAGATGGTTGCCAGGCAAACACATCGACATTCGCCCGCAGGAAGGCAACGAGCGCGCTTTCCTATTTGCTGTCAAGCGTGGCACTGATGGTAAAGGTACCACCAGTGCCGTCCTCCTTGGCGGACACCTTCTTGGTTGCCGGAGGAGCGGCCATCCCCTTCTTACACTTGCCGGTGGAGCTCGATGGAACACCCTCGATGGCAGCGCAGCACTCCGAAGAGGTGCGGTTGCCGGAGTGGGCCCCAGAGCACTTGCCGGACTTGGTCTTCGTCTTCTTCCCCCCGGGAGCTTCAGCGGCAAGTGTGTCCTTCTCTGCTGCAGCTGCTGCATCCCGGTAGATCTTGTCGGCGCAGACAAGCGCATATTTCTTGTCGCCATGGACAGTAATGACGCTTATCGGCCCCGGCATCTTGAGTACGTTGTAGGCATAGTGGGAAGCTGCCATGAACTTGGCGAGGGCAGGACGGCCGAATATTCCATTGTATGGCAATGGAATATCAGCGACGTCGAATGTGATGCGCTCAGTTCTGAAGTTGAGCTCCCCGCCAAAGGTCACTGGCAGAGTTATCTTCCCCTTGGGCTTGCTCCTCCCCGGGTTGATTCCTTGGAAAGAACCGGTCTCTTCGAGCTCGCCATCTGGAATTTGGAGTTTCTTGATCACAGCAGAGGAGATCAAGTTCAGCCCGGCCCCGCCGTCAACCAACATTTTGGTGACCTTGAGGTTGCGGATGGTGGGTGAGACCAGCATCGGCAAGCACCCGACCGCAGTGGTGCGGTCAGGGTGATCCTCAAGATCAAAAATGATGGGCGTGCTGGACCATTTGAGGAGCCTGCGCGACTCCACGGGCGGCTCTGCTGCGTTCACCTCGCGCACCCACTGCTTGAGCTGGCGGTGGGAGGTGTGCAGAGAGGCGCCACCGTCGACGCACATGACCTCCGTGGCCTTCTGGAACTCCTGCTCGCTGTTATCCTCGTCCTCCATGTCTTCGTCGTCGTCCTCTTCATCCTTGTCGCGGCCCCGGGGAGGTCGATCACCTTGCCGCTGCTTGGCCTTGCCGCGGCG
Source organism: Secale cereale (assembly GCA_902687465.1). Classification (NCBI taxonomy): domain Eukaryota; kingdom Viridiplantae; phylum Streptophyta; class Magnoliopsida; order Poales; family Poaceae; genus Secale; species Secale cereale. The sequence goes on from LR738714.1 coordinate 80,598,703, forward strand.
TCCTCCCCGGCCATTGAACGGCCGCTTCTTGCTCGGCTCTCCCCCGCCACCTTGGGCCTTCTCCTTGTCGCGCCTCTCGTACTCAGCTTTCTGCTGCTCGACGAGGTACTCGACGCGTTTGCAGTTGGAGAGGTCGTGGCCCTTGGTGCGATGGATTTTGCAGTATTGCTTGTCGGAGCCGTCCTGCTTGTCGGCCGCCGCTACAGGGGAAGGCTCCTTGCCGGAGCCGCCAGCCTGTGTTTGCTTGGCGGGGGCCTCCTTGCCGGACTTCTCGACGGCAAGCACTTCCTTCTTGTTCATTCTTCTGTTATTCCGCCGCCGGCTCTTCTTTGCCGGGGCGGCGTCGTCGCTGTCGCTTCCTCCTGCGCCAGCATCCTCCCCGGGGAGTCTCCTCCCCTCTTCTGCGCGTGCGCACTTATCAGCCAGAGCGTAGAGCTCGCTGACATCCCGAATCTTGGTCATGGCCATCTCTTCACGCATGCGGCGGTTACGCATGTTCTGGTGGAACGCGCTGATAACCGCGGCAGGGTGAACGTCGGGGATGTTGTGCTGTACACGGCTGAAGCGTTGGATGTACTTGCGCAGGGATTCTCCTTCCTTCTGGGCCAGAATGTGGAGATCGCTCTCCTGGCCGTGGGGTTTGTGGCCGCCGGTGAAGGCGCCAACAAACTGGTGGCAAAGGTCTGCCCAAGAAGAAATGGAACCTTCTGGCAAGTGCATAAGCCAGGAACGAACGTTCGGCTTAAGCACGAGCGGGAAGTAATTCGCCAAAATCTTCTCGTCGCGCCCCCCGGCAGCCTGCACCGCGATGGTGTAGATGCTGAGGAATTCCGAGGGGTGCGTCTTGCCGTCGTACTTCTCCGGTACGTCGGGCTTGAAATTCTTCATGCTGGGCCACTGGACGCGCCGCAGCTCGCGGGTAAACGCAGGGCAACCTGCCGCGTACGGCAAGTCGCCTGGTTCATCGGGCGCGCGCGCGTCGACAGCGTTCCCAGCTTTGTGGTCTGATTGTCGCCGAGCTTCTCGGCGGCGCTCGATTGTTGTTCGAGCGTCTTCTTGTCGCCGGTCGTCAAGGACATGGCGCTGGTCCCGACGAGCCCGTGGATCCGACGACGCCGTGGAGCCGTCGTTGGCGTTGTTCCGGCGGGGCGGCGTCTTCTGCTTCTGCGGCAGGGAGTGCACGGTGGTTGCACCCCCGGCGGTCTTGTCGCCGTCGGCCTTCGTCTTCTCGACTTGCCGCGGCCGCGAGGTTGCCGGCTGCTGCGGCGTATCGTTATTGGCGAAGGCGATCAGGCTCTGGATGGTGGCCCTCCAGTCTTCGGCCTTGTCCGCCGCTGGAGGGAAGTCGAGGAGCAGTTGCGCCCTTGCAAGCGCTTCTGCTGGAGTGGAGGGGAACGGGGGCGAGAGGTGCGAGGAGCGGGATATGCTCGGACTCCTAACAGCGTTAGAAGGAACAGGGTCCCGCCCCGGCGTCTTTGCTTTGCTTGTGCCCGGACGGCGGTCCGGAGCGTCCCGCGAGCCTCCGGTTTGCCCTTGTCCCAGCAAGCGGATACCACCTCCTGTGGTATGGCGCTGCTGGGTCGTCGTGTGCTGAGATGGACGCGGCGCGTCCACGGAGACCGAGGCTCGGTCGTCCGTCCTGTCCTTGGATTTGGTGGCGCCGCGAGTGTCCTCGCCGGCGACCACCCTTCCGACGGCGTCTCCCCTGCCCACCGTTGGTTCCGGTGGCGGCGGATGAGACGCAGATGGGCCTCCGACCTCCGAAGCCTTCTTCTTCGGGGCCATGGTGCTGTTGCAGATGAAGTTGCTGATGAAACTGGAGAGGTTGATGAAGAATGCGCCCGCGTGAATGCCGGATCAGATTCACACAACCTCGACGCCCCCTACCTGGCGCGCCAAAGATGTCGGGGGAAACTGTCCACCACGAACACCTATGGGACCGGAGCCCCTTGTCTGTTCGGTAAGAGGGCGGAGGGAGCACGAAGAGCAGATCGTAGTGAACACGCGGGCAGTTTACCCAGGTTCGGGCCGCGATGGACGCGTAAAACCCTACTCCTGCTTAGTTTGTATTGAGTTGGAGAGCTCGGGAGCTTGAAGAACTAGCTACACCGAGCGTATGAGCGACCTAGGTTCCGAACCCCCTCCCCGTTGTGCATGGGCCTCCTTTTATAGTGCAAGGGGTCACCGACAGGTGTCAACGTAGGAGAAAAGGGTAAAAACGTAAAAGAGGTGGTAGTTGTAACAGTGCGGGAATAGTGGAGCTACAGTGCGTGAACAGTGGTCGCTACCTACTTTGACAGTGGGGGACAAGAGCATTTAATGCCCGTCGCCGTCGACCCCAAAAGCGCCCGCCCTTGCGTCTCCGTTTGCCACGGCGATGGCTTCACCACCGTGGAGTGCCACCGTGTCCCCCAGGCTGCACAGCCATCCGCCACGCGTCCCTGGAAAGGCCCCAGGGTGACGCGTGGGCCGATGGGCTGGAGCGCGGGTACACAGCGCAACTCTCCCGGCAAGCACCTTGCCGGGGTCTTGACCTTGCCGGGCCTGGGAGCTTGTCGGGCTCTGAAGCTTGTCGCTCCCCGGGCCCTGCCGGGGCGCATGTTGCGCCGAGGCATGTCTTCTGTAATGGAATCTTCTAGTCTTCCTGGCAAGTTCCTCTTGCCAGGGCCTTGCGTGAGTGAGGTAACCTTGAGCCTGGAACGGCCTTCCCGGCAAGCTCCACTTGCCGGGGTCTCGATCTTCTGTCTTGTATACTTTGTTTTTGAATGGTTTTGCATGGAGCAGGAAGGTCTCCGGCGAGCACGTGGTCGACCCTACCGCGGGAGCTGCTACTGTCCGTGCACAAGTTGGGGTACTGAGGTACCCCTACCTTAGTACACCGACACCCATTTATTTTGTTCAACCCAGAGTCAAGATTCATATCCCCTTCACTGTCATTTCATTTGTGAGCATTTATTCCATTGATCTATGTCGCCGGCACCCTGACGATTTAGCATTTTCTGCTGATCACAATTGCTTGCATCTGCCATCTCATTGAGGAAATGCCCCTGCTCCTCTTAATTAAAATTAATGTGAAATATGTTTCTACCAAAATTAATGTGAAATATGTTTCTACCAAAATTAATGTGAAGCACTATTGAGACAACGAATTTAAACTATGTTATGAGCCAAACCATATTAAGTATGTACATCCTCGCTGGAATGCTTTCTGTTCATGAGCTGGTCTCCCAACACGTATTGTCGAGAAAATAAAAGAAAGAAACTTTTAAGTTCTTAAGAGGAGCAAGAGAGCTTCTAAGTACTAACTGTCACTCCTATCCTATCCTAATTGAAACGCATTAGCCAACTTGCCTCAGCGATGTTCTATTTCACAAAAGCTCGCTCCTTCATATATATGGTGGTTCTTTTCCTCTATTATTATTTAAATGGTTGATGGCCTTGCTTGATGCTTGCCACGTGTTTGATCGTTAACCTTTGATGCCATGTTTTGTCCATGCAGGTGTCTGGTAGAATTACTAGAACTAGCGGATCTACTTTTATTTGCTGTCCTAGCTTGCCATCAACTTATGCCAACGACGCAAGGTATGATGTTTGATTAATAGCAATTCTTAGAGGATGGATCCAAATATTGTTTAATTTGCCGGTTCTATACTTGGTTGCAATTTTTTAGTGAATGAATGGCTCACATTTTTTCTTGGAAAAGGAGGTTAAAACCGCGGATTTTTTATATTTGTTCACACACTCAAGAGGCCATTAGTCTATACCAACAATGGAGACAGCTTCCCTTTTCACTACTGTACTTTTTCCCCATTTCTATATCGTCTCGAATCATGCCATGAGTTTGGAAAATTGTATCACTGCAATGCCTTCTTCGTATCTGTGGAATTGGAGAAAAATTCATACATGTAATCGATGCATTAGTAAGAAGGCTCGCCGGCTGGGAGATGGCGAGCGCCAGTGAGCATTGCGCACGGTGTAGCAAGCTGGACAAGAGCGTGAGCGACAATCAAGACATGAGCTATCCAGTGTAGGTTCAGACAATTCATTCATTCATTTCAGGTTCGGCATGTCTCATTATGTCTTTTTACTTCATATTCAGGGTCAAACTGGGCTATGTTTCTTTCATTGAGGCGAGGGTGATTCCAGCAGGTGAGGTGCATTTTAGACATCCGGATGATATCTTGCTATGTCCAGGTGGTACCATGCGTGAATTAAGATTTCCCTTGCAGATTTTTCTTGGCGTACTAGCCTTTTTTCTTGAAGTTGGGCGTCAGTCGTCTCTGTGGCAAGGTAAGCTTATCCCATTTATTTTGTTCAACCCAGAGTCAAGATTCATATCCCCTTCACTGTCATTTCATTTGTGAGCATTTATTCCATTAATCTATGTCGTCGGCACCCTGACGATTTAGCATTTTCTGCTGATCACAATTGCTTGCATCTGCCATCTCACTGAGGAAATGCCCCTGCTCCTCTTAATTAAAATTAATGTGAAATATGTTTCTAGCAAAATTAATGTGAAATATGTTTCTACCAAAATTAATGTGAAGCACTATTGAGACAACGAATTTAAACTATGTTATGAGCCAAACCATATTAAGTATGTACATCCTCGCTGGAATGCTTTCTGTTCATGAGCTGGTCTCCCAACACGTATTGTCGAGAAAATAAAAGAAAGAACCTTTTAAGTTCCTAAGAGGAGCAAGAGAGCTTCTAAGTACTAACTGTCACTCCTATCCTATCCTAATTGAAACGCATTAGCCAACTTGCCTCAGCGATGTTCTATTTCACAAAAGCTCGCTCCTTCACATATATGGTGGTTCTTTTCCTGTATTATTACTTAAATGGTTGATGGCCTTGCTTGATGCTTGCCACGTGTTTGATCGTTAACCTCTGATGCCATGTTTTCTCCATGCAGGTGTCTTGTAGAATTACTAGAACTAGCGGATCTACTTTTATTTGTTGTCCTAGCTTGCCATCAACTTATGCCAACGACGCAAGGTATGATGTTTGATTAATAGCAATTCTTAGAGGATATATCCAAATATTGTTTAATTTGCCGGTTCTATACTTGGTTGCAATTTTTTACTGAATGAATGGCTCACATTTTTTCTTGGAAAAGGAGGTTAAAACCCCCGGCCTCTGCATCAATCGATGCATACAACCATCACATTTTTACGTCGCCTAACATATATGTACATTTTCTTCAAGCCTTAAAGTGTAGTTAGCACAACATACAGACACACTTTGGTCGTGGGATTAGCTTTCTCATTAAATTATTTAAATTGGTAGCTCAGAAACTAACTCTGTAGGTCTATTAAATCTTCTGTAGACCCACATATTTGATATTACCTGAAAAATAAGGAGGTTACCTTTTCCTTTTAATACCTGGAACCAAATTGTTTGATACCAATTGTATCTGGGTGCAGTTTCATACAAGATACAGCTTAGTAGCAAAAAAAAATTGGCCTCTGTCTTATTTCTCCATACATTGGATTCATATTTGTTCCAAATTTACATCAAGAAGCCTCTAGGCATTTGTACTTTCAGAATCATTCTGAAACTTTGGTTCAGAGCAGAGAGCATTTAATAAGGTTGGTTCTATTTCTGAATCTTGCTCTAATCCCTAAAAGGTGAAATTGGGCATGACTTTGATATTTGTTTTACAAGATATTACATTGATTTTCTGGTTTGGGCATACTTATAATTGTTTTCTTCAGACTACATCTTAATTAGCGTGCACTTTTGTAGGCTATTCTTGATTAGAAGATGTATATGAATGTGAGCAACAGAGTTCTTTACTCCTAGAAATTGCACACGCCAATGAAATTCAGGTATCCCTTGATAAGTCTCTTAGCATTTTGCTTTCGTTCGTAGAATTAAAATTTGCCATCAAACAAACAAATAGTTGTGTTACTAAGTTTTTTTTTGAGTGGAGTTGTGTTACTAAGTTTATTCTGTAATTTGCATGACAGTTTTGCATAGGCTTGGTTTGTTCTGACAAAAGGTTTTTTCACACATCATTAGAATTGAGGTTTCTTCATAGCTTTGGTTCAGTGGTAGCTTTAGCCTTTTTACATGTGTGAGTAGGTGTTTCTTTCCATTGACATGAGAACAAAATAGGTCATGACATGTTAAATTATTAATAATGGTCCAGATTCACAAAGAGTCTATGATGTAGAGATTAAAATGCTTATAAAATTCCCTCCTTTCTCATTATAAGTCCCCCTTTTTATTCTGAGCTGGGTTCTAAGTGTAAAGCTAATTGGTTTGCTGAAAACAATGCATCTATAGTATATATCTACACCAGATAGATTGTTCATTTGTTTCTTAGAAAATAGTTATTTTAGCTAATCTTTGGTACCGATGGAATATGCATTGATTACTCTCATAACCTATGATAAAGTAATATAATTACCGTTTTCGGTCAACTTTCCAACACATTGTGTCCATGCAGTAACTAGCATTGTGTATTTTTATACAGATTTGCTCATCGCGTGAAGCAAGGAATTGAGATGGCCATCCACTTCATGTTGTTAACTGGATGGTGTCGCACTATGCTTTATGAAAGCAACCTAAATAAATTTTTGTAAATAACCCTAAGGATTTTCTTTACCTTGAACTATCTTTAAACCATTCTTCTTGCTTCACTTGATGCTTTTGGACTTCATGCTGCCATTGACCGGAATGTAAACCGTTATATTTCTGAATGCGCTACGTATGAGATCTCTGATACTACTAATTATTGGACTGCTTCGGGTCATCTATTTCCTTGTGCAGCAAGGATTCTGGATCGGGCGCAGGTCGTCACCATTAGAGAGCCTGTCTGGTGCATGCTTGGTGTGGAGAAGCAGGGGAGTAGGACGGGCATGGAGAAGGAGCAGCCATGCCGGAGCTCCGGCGTTGCTCGCGTCATGGTCGAATGGAGCCGGCCATCACTATGGGTTGCTGCTCGCCGTATGTGTGATCACTTGCTTTTAGGTTCCCAGCGGTATATCATGAGAAGTTTTTTACTTTGCACCGGGTGATCAACTACATATTTAGACGAATACACTATTTAGGACCAGAAACATTAAGATTTCTAATGTTGTTTTCCTCTTTCAAGATTGCGGTTTTCATAAGCATTAGATAGGTAAGGTACATAGTTTTCATTTAACATTTTTTTACTATTCTCTCATCTCCTATATGGTGTCTAAGAAATACTAATGTAGACAACTGGAAATTTTAAAGTACCTTCTGGCCAATAATGTGGGGAAGGTGCAGCAAGCCGGCCCTCGCGTTGCAGTAGAGTGGAGCCGGCAATTTTATGATCGGTTTCTAAATATTTCAACTTGCACAGTTTGAATTAGTTTCACATGCTAAAGTATATAGTTTGAACATAGGTACTCCTTAATTTTTCATGTAAAAGGTTTGGAATTATTACCCTCAGTGCTTGCTAAAACTCGAAGTTACTAAAAAACTCGGAAGTTACTAAGAAATGCAAAGGTTTCTGTTACAAAAGGTTTAGAATCATTACCCTTGATGCTTGAATTTGGACCTTGCACCTTACTTGGGTAACATAGAGCCAAATGGCACATTGTCCAAATACACGTTCAAAACAATTCGGGTTTGACATTGTCTCTATCCTTGATCAAACATAAAGTTACTAAAAAAGGCAAATATTTCTCAACACGAACATGGTTTCAAATGGGTTTCTGCGCCATTTGGCGCACCGGGTCATCTATGGATACAGATCCCAGGTAAATCACTTCTCATTGCCTGTTTTGTCGGTATCGATCGTCTATTTTCTTAGTATACAACACATTTTTCATATACAAGATTTGACGGAACAGTTTTGATGCCACAAAGTGACTGTGCTTTGTTAGTACGTATGTGAATACTTATGCTTTATTCAAGACACATTCAGTTTCTTTTTCCTTTGCAAATAAACTGTAGATGTAGCGTTGGCCTGAGCCCCTAAATTGTCGTATGCTATTTCCTGCCTGGATGATGATGTTGAAGTAATTTCTGCTATGAACAATGAAAACATTCAACCACAACATCTATGAACAATTGCCTGAATAAGTTTTCAGTGCCGATGATCCACCAATCACACTGACTAATGTTCATCACTTCAAAATGCCTATGAGATCTATCTCTCCCTATCTACATTCCTTCCTAATAGCATTGTAAATATTCTATCGTAAGCTTCTTAGAACACTATGTGTCATGAATAATCCATGTGTTCCAATCCGCCCCTAAATATATTTATGTTCACTCTTTCAGTACTTGCCTTACTCTCGCCCCTTGCGCCATCGGCGCAACGGGTCATCTAGTAATCCAAAATACCCTGTCATGTGGGGGCATACAATGGCACCCACGTATAATCACACTTTTTTTTGAGCAAAATGTATGGTCCGACCGACATGTGGGCCCAAGAAGGGGCAGAGATGCCACATCAGCCGGAGCACAATCGGTGACGGTCTGGATGGTGTATATTAAAAAAGTGATAGGCCTGACTGAGCCCGCTTGGTCGATTCATGACAGTTTCCGTGACGACAGCCCAACATCCGTCATGAATGGCCTGCTGTTTTTAGGTCCAACCACGGCTTACTAATCGATGACGGTATGCATGACGGGGCAGGGTAAACCGTCATATTCTATGACGGATTCCAGGAATGTCAGCAGTAATCCGTCTTGGATTAACAAGTTTCAGCGAGGAAGAAGGGGTCGGAGGCCCTCCCGCACAGGCGCTGGGTCAAAGAGAACAGTGCAGCCAGCAGTGGATTGCCTGCATCGCCGAAGGCGACAGAGTGAATGCTGCACCTACTCCACTTCCCGGTGCGACGGGATCCGGATGGCTCCTTCACCAGTTGTGAGGGGGGAGAAGAGGCCAACACAGTCTTGTTTATGTCTGATGAAGAGGGTGAGAGATTCTGAATAGAGCAAACCCCAGCAAAGGAACGCTAAGCCTCCAGCGTGTATATATATATGTAGTGAAGTGATGACCCAGAAGTATAGGGGATCAATTGTAGCTCTTTTTGATAAGTAAGAGTGTCGAACCCAACGAGGAGCAAAAGGAAATGACAAGTGTTTCTCAGTGAGGTAATGTCTGCAAGTGCTAAAATTGCAAGCAGCAGAGTAGTTTGATAGCAAGATAATTTTGTCACGAGCAAGTAACGATAATAGTATCAAGTATGCAGCAAGATAGCGCAATCCTTTTGAGGGAAAGGATAGGCCAAAACGGTCTCTTATAATAAGCAAAGCCTTCTTGAGAGTACAAGGGAATTTCATCTAGTCACTTTCGTCATGTTGGTTTAATTCGTGTTCGCTACTTTGGTAATTTGATATGTGGGTGGATTGGTTATTAGGTGTTGTTCTAACTACGAGAAAAGTATTAATAATAAATTCTAACCATAGCATTAAACTTTTGGATCCAATCGGTCCCTTACAGAATAGTGCATAAACTGGGATTTAAGCTTCTGTCACTCTCGCAAGCCAGCATCAAATTACTACTCTACAATGCATTCCCTTAGGCCCAAATATGGTGAAGTGTCATGTAGTCGACGTTCACATGACACCACTAAGGGAATCACAACATACATACTATCAAGATAACGAACACATATCAAATTCACCTGATTACTTGTAACATGATTTCTCCCGTGACCTCAAAAACATAGGTAACTACTCACAAGTGATGAACATGCTGAATATCAGAGGGGTAATATATAGCATAATGGATCTGAACATATAATCTTCCACCAAATAAACCACATAGTAATCAACTACAAAATGTAATCAACACTACTAGTCACCCACAAGCAACAATCTATATTTCTGGTAACAAGATTGATCACAAGAGATGAACTAGGGTTTAAGATGAGATGGTGCTGGTGAAGATGTTGATGAAGATAGCACTCGCCAAGATGAGAGAGTTGTTGGTGATGGTGGTGACGATGATTTCCCCCTCCGGGAGGGAAGTTCCCCCGGCGGAATTGCTCCGCCGGAAGGCAAAAGTCCTCCTGCCCAAGTTCCGCCTCGAGACAGCGGTGTTCCATCCTGAAAGTATTATCCTTATTTTTTCTAGGTCAGAGAGGCTTATATACCAGAAGATGGTCACCGGAAGCGGGCCTGGGTGAGCACAACCCACCAGGGCGCGCCCAGGTGGGTTGTGCCCACCTGGTGGCCCCCCTATGGTGGTTATCAGCTCTAGTACTTCTCGTATATTCCATAAAAAATTCCCATGAAGTTTCAGCTTGTTTGGTGTTGCGCAGAATAGGTGGACTAACGTAGCTTTTTCAGGTCTAGATTTCCAGTTGCCAGAAGTCTCCCTGTTGGTGTATACCTTGCAAATTATGAGAGAAAAGGCATTAGAATTACTCCACATAGCATTATTATACATAATAAAAACATGAATAATAGTAAGAAAACATGATGCAAAATGGACTTATCAATTCCCCCAAGCTTAGACCTCGCTTGTCCTCAAGCGAAAACCGAAAACAAAAAACATGTCCTCATGCTTTGAGAGAGAGGTATCCATAAAAACAAAATACGGACATAGAAGCATCATGTTGATTATTATAACAAGAACAAAATTAAACATAAGACTTTTATCATAGAACTTGTATCATAGACTTCTCATGAATAAGTGACAGTTCATCACACAACTTAAGTATAAAGCATAAACTCTATTAGAAACCAACAAACTATCTTTTCAGTCAACTTTTGCAACTACAATTCATCATCTTTTCAGGAAGGGTCGCATATCGGAGCCTTTAGGCATGCCCATATTGTCAACCATCATATAGTCTTCTATGATTTCTAACACTCACCGCATGCACATGAGCAAAACCTTTCAACCGGACACATAGAAAGATAGGGGCTTATAGTTTTGCCTCCCAACGTACTCACCTCAAGGGTGATGTCAACAATAATAACTTATGTCACACATATTCAAGTGGACATGTGTGCCTATATCTTTCCTCACCACCTGATTCTTGCCAAAGGATAAAAATAAAAGGGGAAAGATGGAAAACTTGGCTCTTCGCATAAAAGTAAAAGATAGGCCCTTCGCAGAGGGAAGCAGAGGTTGCCATGCGCTTATTTGTTTGAATGCTCAATCCCTTAGTGTAAAAGAACGTCACGTTACATTGCCCCTTGTGATAGCAACCTTTATTATGCAGTATGTCACTTTTATTCTTCACCACCACAAGTTCGTGCAACGCTCAATTTTCTCTTACACTAAATGATCTCACACTTTTAGAAGCAATTTTTATTGCCTTATTATGCCGATGACAACTTACTTGAAGGATCTTAAACAATTCATAGGTAGGTATGGTGGACTCTCGAAAAAGGTTTGGGTTTAAGGTTTTTTGGATGCACAAGTAGTATCTCTACTTAGTGCGGATTTTTTGGGTAGAAAATATATTGGGCAAGCACCGCATGTTAAAGGATCTATGACAATATGACTTCTATGTGAATATGAACAAACATAAATCATTAAGTTGTCTTCCTTGTCCAACGTCAACAATTTTGGCATATAATATTTTGATGGGGGCTCACAATCACAAAAGATTTCTAGGATAGTATATTTATATGTGAATCTTCTCTTCCCTTATTAATTCTTTCATGAGTTGCATCATTGACCAATGCTATGTTTGTGAACCTATAATAAATTGTTTCTACTTATACTTTTTCCTTATGTGGTGCCATCAACTACCATAAGATTAGCATATGATCTTCTTAAATTTTCCTTTCATTTATTTATTCAATTATAAATTTTTCTTTTTATTGCAGCAAGAAAGTAAAGAAAGTAAAAACTCAAAAATAAACTTTATTATATATCTCGCACACGATTACAAAGATAGATGGCTAAGTAAAGAAAGGATCGAACCAAACTTTTATTTATTCTAAAGCAAAAAATTGAACTAAGATAAGTAAATGCAAAAGGATAGTAAGGATGATACGATACCGAGGAACCTCCCCCAAGCTTGGCGAAAGCCAAGGTGAGTGCCCATACCCAATACTCAATTTTCCGTTGGTGGTGAAGAAGATGGTGGTGGTGAAGTAGAAATAGTGAGCTCTTTCAACTTGCGTTGTAGGCTGAAATTCTCTTCCCTTAGGTCTTCGTTCTCCAGCTCAAGCTTCAATATTTTCTTGCCCAATGCTTCCTTGGTCTCCCGTTGGAATCGAGGAGGAAGAGGCTCATCTTATTCCTACTCATCCTTGGACCAAGCATGTGCAGGCTTAAAAACATAGATATCAAAATACTTGTGGGAGGAAGGGCTCTCATCTCCATAGCCTTGAGACGACATGATCTCAGATCTACCAGAAATTAGAAAGAAAAGAAACCAGAAGATTTCTCCGTGATACGGTGGTCAACAAGTTCGAGGAGTATATAAAGAATTTTTATCTTGGGAAACAAGCAAGCTGTAGAAAACGGAGCCCGGAAGGTACCCGAGGTGGGCACAATCCACCTGGGCGCGCCAGGCGCCCTGGTGTATTGTGCCCACTAGGGTGCGTTTCCCGGTAGTTTATTATTTTCCTATTTTTCCAAATATTCCAAAACTGATAAAAAATATTTTTGCCTATTTTTCATAGTCCGTTTACTTACCGTATCACATGCCTCCTTATTTTGACGATTCTGGAGTGTTCTGGAAGGACTCCTTTATGTGTTCTTCCGGTGTCAAAGTTTGGATAATATTGCTTTCAACATTAATGGGCGTACCTGAGATATAATGCTTTATTCATTTCCCGTTAACAACCTTCGGGTTAGTTCCTTCGGAATTATTTATCTTGATGGCTCCAGATCGATAAACCTCCTCAATAACATAAGGGCCTTCCCATTTAGAGAGGAGTTTACCTACGAAGAACCTGAAACGAGAGTTGTACAAAAGAACATATTCTTCGACTTTAAACTCACGCTTTTGGATTCTTTTATCATGCCATATTTTAACATTTTCTTTAAATAACTTGGCATTTTCATAAGTTTGGGTTCTACATTCATCTAATGAGCTAATATTAAAAAATCTCTTTTCACCACCAAGTTTGAAATCATAATTGAGTTCCTTGATTTCCCAAAAAGTTTATGGTCTAACTCAAGAGGCAAATGAAAAGCTTTACCATAAACCATTTTATAAGGAGACATACCCATAGGATTTTTATAAGCTCTTCTATAAGCCCAAAGTGCATCATCTAATTTCTTAGACCAATTCTTCCTGGACCTATTGACAGTCTTTTGAAGGATTAATTTTATTTCTCTATTACTAAGCTCAACTTGAACACTAGACTGAGGATGATAAGGTGATGAAATTCTATGGTTAAAATCATATTTAGCAAGCATCTTACGGAAAGCACCATGAATAAAGTGTGAACCATCATCAGTCATTAAATATCTGGGTCTCCAAACCTTGGGAAAATAACTTCCTTAAGCATTTTAATAGAGGTGTTGTGATCAGCACTACTGGTTGGAATAGCTTCTACCCATTTAGGAACATAATCAACAGCAACCAAAATATGTGTATACCCATTAGAGGAAAAAAAAGGTCACATGTAATCAAATTCCCAAACATCAAATGGTTCAATAGCAAGTGAATAATTCACATGCATTTCTTGACGCTTACCAATATTACCTATCCTTTGACATTCATCATAGGATGAGACGAACTTACGAGCATCATTGAAGAGAGTAGGCCAATAAAATCCAGACTGCAATACCTTGTGAGCAGTTCTATCTCCAGCATCATGTCCTCCATATGCTTCGGAGTGACACTTCCGAAGGATTTGTCCTTGTTACACAACGTCTAATAATACCATCTACTCCTTCTTTATAAAGATGTGGGTCATCCCAAAAGTAATGCCTTAAGTCATAAAAGAACTTTTCTTTTATTGATAAGTAAAATTGGGTGGTAAATATTTAGCAACGATATAATTAGCATAGTCAGCATACCAAGGAGTACTATTAGTAACATTTATTGCAGCTAACTGCTCGTCAGGAAAACTATCATCAATAGGTAGTGGGTCATCAAGCACATTTTCAAGTCTAGACAAGTTATCAGCTACGGGGTTCTCGGCTCCTTTTCTATCAATAATATTTAAATCAAATTCTTGTAAGAAGAGAACCCACCGAATAAGTCTAGGTTTAGCATCTTTCTTTTCCATAAGATATTTAATAGCAGCATGGTCAGTGTGAATAGTTACTTTTGAATCAACAATGTTAGTTTTAAATTTGTCACAAGCAAACACAACTGCTAAGAATTCTATTTGAGTGGTAGCATAATTCTTTTGAGCACTGTCTAGAGTTTTACAAGCATAATGAATAACATTCAGTTTCTTATCAACTCTTTGTCCTAAAACAACACCAACAACATAATCACTAGCATCACACATAATTTCAAAAGGTAAGTTCCAATCAGGTGGTTGAACTATAGGTGCAGAAATTAAAGCTTTCTTAAGTGTTTCAAAGGCCTCAAAGAAATCATCATCAAAAACAAAAGGAACATCCTTTTGTAAAAGATTAGTGAGATGTCTAGAAATTTTAGAAAAATCTTTGATAAATCTCATATAGAAACCAGCATGACCTAAGAAACTACGAATACCTTTGATATCCTTGGGACATGGCATTTTCTCAATAGCACCAACCTTAGCTATGTCCACTTCAATACCCTTTTCAGAAATCTTATGACCCAAAACCATACATTCATTAACCATAAAGTGGCATTTCTCCCAATTCAAGACAAGACTTGTTTGTTCACATCTCTGCAAAAATCTATCAAGATTGCTTAAACAATCATCAAATGAGTTCCCATAAACGGAGAAATCATCCATGAAAACCTCTACAATCTTTTCACAAAATTCAGAGAATATAGCAGTCATACATCTTTGAAAGGTAGCAGGTGCATTGCATAAACAAAAAGACATACGTCTATAAGCATAAGTTCCTGGTACGTCCAAAACGTATCTATAATTTCTGCTTGCTCCATGCTTCTTATGTGTGATATTGCTATGATATTTATGCACTTCTATAAACTTTTGATCATATTTGGACTAACCTATTAACTCAGTGCACCCCAGTGCTAGTTTCTGTTTTCTGCTGTTTTTGTATTTCAGGTTTTCCCATTACTTAAATTGCCAGAAAAATTCCGGGAAAAATATATAAAAAATCAGCGCTCCAGAAGCTTCCACGCGCCAGAAGTGGGGCCAGAGGGGAGCCAGGGGCAGCCCAGGCGGCCTGCCCACGCGGCCCCCCTCCTGGCCGCGCCGGGGGGCGCCTGGGCCCCCCCTCTCCGCCTCTGGTGACCCCCTTTGGCATATATTTACCTCGCGTCCCGAAACCCTCGAGGACGGAACTCTTTTTCGCGATCTCATCTCTGTTCCGCCGCCGCCGCGCTTCCAAGATCGGGAGCACCAGGAGAACTCTTCCCGGCACCCTGCCGGAGGGGAAAACCACCACCGGGAGCTTCTCCACCACCATGGACGCTTCCCGGATGAGTTGTGAGTAGTCCCCCTTAGACCATGGGTCCATGACCAGTAGCTATGTGATGTTCTCCTCCCCTCTTTGTTCTTCATCGATTAGACCTCATGAGATGCCCTACATGATCGAGGCACATATGTAATCTTTATGCTGTTGCTATGCTGAGTTTGCTGGGATCCGATGGATTATGAGATTATGTTCTGATTGTGTATGAGTAATATATTTGATTCACCTCTTTTATATTTATGTTCTTGAGTAATTCTTGCATGTTCTCCGTTGCTATTTATTGCTTTGGCCGAGTAGTAGGTAGTAACTCCAAGAGGGAACGTTATGCTTGATTGTGGGTTCATGCCCCTCGATGACTAGCTTGAGTGACAGAAACATGAGTCTAGGGGATGTGCTGTTGCCACAAGGGGGAAAACAACGGTGCTTGTACTTGCGGGTGCACGGATTGTTTACTTTACGCAAAGTTCTTTTAATGCAGTTGTCTGTTGCTTTGAGTTTACACTTTGGGTGGGACTCGCAACTTTATACCAGCGAGATGTTCTGGATAGATATCTCAAGGTGGATGATTAGTAGTAGATGCAGATGGATTTCGGTCTACTTGCCTTGGCGTACCGCCCATGCTTTTGAGCCTCTACCTTTCTTTGCAGCATAGTTAGCATTAGTTTGCGCACATAATCCTGTCAATTGCCCAGCTATAATTCGTTTACCTCGCTTAGCTGTTTTATCGTCTTTTGGGACAAAGACATCACTAATGAACATCATGGGATCCCGGTCCATATTACCATCACTGATCACACCCGCTATTTACTTCCTGTTCTTATTTCCTAGTTGCAGTCATATCTATCACTATTATCTCTTGCGTTTGATCCTTTGTAAACGACAAGGCCGGAGGGATTGACAACCTCTCTGTACTCATTGGGAGCAAAGTTATTTGTATCTGTGTGCAGGTCCTATCAATCGAAAGTTCTGGTGCTATTGACACCTTCTTGTCGACCCTCGGAGTCTCACGGGATTCGACCCTTGGTATCTTTGCCAAGGGGAATTTGCCGCTACGCTACATCTCAAACCTTCCACTTGGGGTAACCAACGAGGGGCGAGAAGCCATCAAGCAAAGTTTCTGGCGCCATTGCCGGGGACTCCACTCTTCAAGATAGGGGAGTTGCACGCTATCTTTTATCTTTGCTTTTTAGTCTTGTTAGTTTACCTCTCAGTTTTCTTTATGTCTTTTCACTAGTTTTGCTTAATGGAAAACAACTAAAATATGAGAGAGCTTTATAAGCTCTACCTTGCTTTGGGACATGATGTGTTTGAAGAGAAAATTAAAAAACCTATGGAACTTTATTATTTGCATAACAATCATGATGGTGGTGATGTTATTAGTATGCTTTCTTTAAATATCAATATTGCTAATGACATGGAAAGCTCTAAGCTTGGAGATGACACATTTGATGAACATGATATTTTTAGTCCCCCAACTTTTGAGGAGAAATTTTACTTTGATGATGATATGCCTCCTAAATACGATGATTACCATGATGGTTATGATAGTCTTACTCTCACTATTCCTAATAAGAAAGATTTTGCTTATATGAAGAGTAATGACACTTTTATGCTTTTGGATCATGGAAATAATGCCTTATGTGATAGTTATATTGTTGAGTTCATCCATGATCCCACTGAAAATTATTATGAGAAGGGAACATATGCTTATAGATATTTCAATAATATCAAGTTCCCTCTCTTTATGTTGAAGGTTTTGAAGCTGCACTTGTTTTGTCTTCCTATGCTTATTGCTTTGTGCTTCAATGAATTATTGTATTGAAATATTCCTATGCATAGGAAGCATGTTAGGCTTAAATGTGTTTGGTATTTGCTTCTTGATGCTCTCTTTTGTTCTTCAACTCTTATTCCTACGAGAGCATCATTAAAGTCTTAAGCCTATCGTTATGGCTATAAAGAAAGAGCTCTAGGGAGACAACCCTTGTTATCTTTGCTTTCAGTTTGTTCTTTCAGTTTTTAGTGGTCTTGATGTTTGTTACTACAGTAGCATCATCATTGTATCTTTTCTTTTCAGCTTTGTGCCAAGTTTAGGCTCCGATTGCAAGAAAGTTCAAAAGTTGTGACGTGCAGTCCAGAAAACAGATTTTGTCCTTGGACAGAAAAAATCGTATAAAATCACCAGATCATTTTTTGATCTGAATTTTTTTGAAAGCGTACTCTATACAATTGGCTTTCGGGCGTCTGTTCTGAGTTTTTTGATTTGAGTTGCAGAAGCGCCCCGAAAAAATTATTTACTACCTGTTGGTCTGTTTTTCACAGATTTTGTCCTGTTTTGCCTTTTCTTCGTTTTGCAAACCTTGAGCTTGCTTTTTCTTTGCAAAAACCTTTTGGCAATCTTGAGAAACAGTAGCTCTTCAAGATTATCTTTATTTCCAGCAAGGAAAAATTATTTTATTATGGGTACTAACCTCGCTAATCAGATTATGATGAGTAATGTATGAAGGGAGTTTTCAAGTGTGCGAGGGAAGATGATAAAAAGATTCAGGAGGGTCAAACGCTCAAGCTTGGGGATGCCCCCGTGCACCCCCAAGAAATATTCAAGAAGACTCAAGCGTCTAAGCTTGGGGATGCCCCCGTGCATCCCCTTCTCCATCAACAATTATCAGTTCGTCTTTCGTTCCACTATATTTTAATCACTTCATGCGTTATGTGCTATGCTTGGAGCGTCTTGCTTTTAGTTTCCTTTTTAGTTTTCTTTAGCTTTGCTTGCTGTTCATAACGAGTTAGAACCCAGCTTTCTTTGTGTGGGAGAGAAACACGCTCCACTTCAACCTAGAACACAACATAGGATTTTCATGCTTATCTCTGCTATGTGTTTTTTGTCTTTCCATAGCTACTGTCATGCTTAGCTCTTAGTTTTCATGCTTTTCTTTTTAAAGAGCTTTTGTTTAGTTGGTTGCTGAACTCTCTTGAGTTTTCATGTTTATCTTGTTAAGAGAGTTTGTCTGTTGCACTGAGTTGTGTGTCTTAACTTAAAGTAGGTAATTGAGGTTGCTATTTAATTTTAGTAGTAACCTGCAATAGTTTTGAGGTATTGCCATGAGTAATGTCTGAACTTTTGATGACAAGAGCTTTAGCCTATTAGTGATAGATGTCGTATTTTGGGCAATCCGTGTTTATTTTCGAAAACCTACAAAATAGTTGAGAACTTTAGCTACTAAATGGATCACTAATCTTTGGAGGGATCGAATATTAGAGTACACTCACGTACCATGGGTCGAGGATGCGCAAGGGTAACCAAACCCCCATACACACCTCCTCGGGGTACTTGTCTCTTTGTGAACCTCCTAATTAGATTGAGAGTTACCGATAATAAGTGCATGAGTTCTTCGGACTAATGTGAGTATTCGAAAGTTGACACTTCCACCTATCCATATTTTTCTAGCCTCTTCGGTACCGTGCATTGCCATTTCTCACCTCGAGAGTTGGCGCATACTTCGCCGGTGCATCCAAATCCTTGGCACGATACGCTCTATCATCATAAGCCTCATTATATCCTTCCTCAAAACAGCCACCATACCTACCTATTAAGGCATTTCCATAGCCTTTCCGAGATACATTGCAATGCAACATCCATCCTCTCATGACTTGATCTTCATGTCATACATGCTTTTTGCTTGATCGATGAGCCGCATGCTAGTTGGGCCTTGCCCTAATCATTGCTACATGACGCGCTAGTATCATTGCATATCCTGCTACACTGGCAGAGGCATACATTTGCATACATCATGATAGTTTCATTTTCTTTATGTTGAGTACTTCTGTAAAGTGTGAAAGATCTTCTATACTTCTTGTAATACATAGAGTGTTGCCCCTAAAGTGAGGAAAAGATCCCAAATAGGACAAATCAAAAGATCCCAAAGAGGACAAAATCAAAAGATCCCAAAGAGGACAAATGAGAGATAAATAGAAAGAGCCATTGAGGCCACACAAAAATAAAAAAATAGGAAAAAAGAGAAAAAGAAATAAAAAGAGAGAAGGGGGCACACTACTATTTCCTTTTGAGAGATCCACACTCGTACTCCATCTTATACCCTGTACTCCATAGAGATTATCATTTATGCATATAGCTATGTGGGGACCTTTACACTATAGAACTTGGCTTGTATATTCCAATGATGAGCCTCCTCAAAAGAGCTCTAGGTCTTCTTGAGCAAGCGAGTTGGATGCACCCCCACTAGTTCCATTGGAGAGCTTACCTTAGCTCATATGTGCATCCGTTGCATGGCAATCCCTACTCCTCGCATCATATCTATCATTTGGCTTTCTCTCGCCGATGATTGTCCTCACTGATGTGAGCCTTTCACACCTTTTTTGTCTTCCCCATCTATCATTTTTATCTCTTTGCCATCCTAAGTGTCGACTTTCTTGCTTACGCTCATCCATTGCATGAGTGCTCAAAATATTGAAAGGGAGTGGATCATTTTGACTTGTACCTGGCTGACGGTCTGGGGATGAGTCAAGATAAGCTTCCAAAGAAGACCAAGTGTGAAACTTTAGTAGATTAAGTTCTCAACAATACAAAAACTATGTTTTACTCTCTCATATATCCCTATCCCCTTTCTTGCACGCAAACACCATTTGGAGACATTCGAGTCACGGACAGCA
Source organism: Secale cereale (assembly GCA_902687465.1). Taxonomy (NCBI): domain Eukaryota; kingdom Viridiplantae; phylum Streptophyta; class Magnoliopsida; order Poales; family Poaceae; genus Secale; species Secale cereale. Next base: position 80,618,828 of record LR738714.1, read on the forward strand.
AGAGCTCTTGCACCTTTATGTTCTTATGTTGCTTGTTACAATGCTAATACAGACTCTTGCTTGTTATGACTTGAATTGAATTACATGCCTTGATAGCTTTACTTTAAAGTTCTTATATGATTGATAGCATGTCACCATAGAAATTATGCTTGTTATCATTTACCTACTCGAGGACGAGCATGAATTAAGCTTGGGGATGTTGATACGTCCAAAACGTATCTATAATTTCTTCTTGCTCCATGCTTCTTTTGTGTGATATTGCTATGATATTTATGCACTTCTATACACTTTTGATCATATTTTGACTAACCTATTAACTCAGTGCACCCCAGTGCCAGTTTCTGTTTTCTGCTGTTTTTGTATTTCAGGTTTTCCCATTACTTAAATTGCCAGAAAAATTCCGGGAAAAATATATAAAAAATCAGCGCTCCAGAAGCTTCTACGCGCCAGAAGTGGGGCCAGAGGGGAGCCAGGGGCAGCCCAGGCGGCCTGCCCACGCGGGCCCCCTCCTGGCCGCGTCGGGGGGCGCCTGGGCCCCCCTCTCCGCCTCTGGTGACCCCCTTTGGCATATATTTACCTCGCGTCCTGAAACCCTCGAGGACGGAACCCTTTTTCGCGATCTCATCTTTGTTCCGCCGCCACCGTGCTTCCAAGATCGGGAGCACCAAGAGAACTCTTCCCGGCACCCTACCGGAGGGGAGAACCACCACCGGGAGCTTCTCCACCACCATGGACGCTTCCCGGATGAGTTGTGAGTAGTCCCCCTTGGACCATGGGTCCATGACCAGTAGCTATGTGATGTTCTCCTCCCCTCTTTGTTCTTCATCGATTAGACCTCGTGAGCTGCCCTACATGATCGAGGCACATATGTAATCTTTATGTTGTTGCTATGCTGAGTTTGCTGGGATCCGATGGATTATGAGATTATGTTCAGATTGTGTGTGAGTAATATATTTGATTCACCTCTTTTATATTTATGTTCTTGAGTAATTCTTGCATGTTCTCCGTTGCTATTTATTGCTTTGGCCGAGTAGTAGGTAGTAACTCCAAGAGGGAACGTTATGCTTGATTGTGGGTTCATGCCCCTCGATGACTAGCTTGAGTGACAGAAACTTGAGTCTAGGGGATGTGCTGTTGCCACAAGGGGGAAAACAACGGTGCTTGTACTTGCGGGTGCAAGGATTGTTTACTTTACGCAAAGTTCTTTTAATGCAGTTGTCTGTTGCTTTGAGTTTACACTTTGGGTGGGACTCGCAACTTAATACCAGCGAGATGTTCTGGATAGATATCTCAAGGTGGATGATTAGTAGTAGATGCAGATGGATTTCGGTCTACTTGCCTTGGCGTACCGCCCATGCTTTTGAGCCTCTACCTTTCTTTGCAGCATAGTTAGCATTGGTTTGCGCACATAATCCTGTCAATTGCCCAGCTGTAATTCGTTTACCTCGCTTAGCTGTTTTATCGTCTTTTGGGAGAGAGACATCACTAGTGAACATCATGGGACCCCGGTCCATATTACCATCACTGATCACACCCGCTATTTACTTCCTGTTCTTATTTCCTAGTTGCAGTCATATCTATCTCTATTATCTCTTGCGTTTGATCCTTTGTAAATGACAAGGCCGGAGGGATTGACAACCTCTCTGTACTCTTTGGGAGCAAAGTTATTTGTATCTGTGTGCAGGTCCTGTCAAGCGAAAGTTCTGGCGCTATTGACACCTTCTTGTCGACCCTCGGAGTCTGACGTGATTCGATCCTTGGTATCTTTGCCAAGGGAAATTTGCCGCTACGCTACATCTCAAACCTTCCACTTGGAGTAACCAACGAGGGGCGAGAAGCAATCAGTTCCAAAGTGACAAGTAAAAGTAGTCTTTTCTTGATCAGGTTGAGAAACAGGTATTTGTGAAAAGCCAAAGTATCCATCAAGGAAGAAAAAGTGTGTGTGCTTTGATAATCTTTCTAGCATTTGATGAATAAAAGGCAGAGGGTAATGATCTTTTGTAGTTGCTTTATTTAATTTTCTGAAATCAATTACCATTCTATAACTTGTAACAAGTCTTTTTGGAAGAAGTTCATTCTTATCATTAGGAACAACACTAATACCTCCCTTTTTGGGAACACAATGAACGGGACTTACCCATCTACTATCAGCTATAGGGTAGAATATACCTGCTTCCAGAAGTTTTAATATTTCCGTTCTTACCACTTCTTTCATCTTTGGGTTTAACCGACATTGATGATCGACAACTGGTTTAGCATCAGGTTCTATATTTATCTTATGCTGACATAGAGTGGGACTAATGCCCTTTAAATCATCAAGAGTATATCAAATAGCAGCTTGGTGCTTCCTTAGAACTTTAAATAATCTTTCTTCTTCATGTTCTAAAATGTTAGCACTAATAATAATATGATATATCTTCTTTTCATCGAGATAAACATATTTGAAAGTGTCAGGCAATTGTTTTAATTCAAACACATGATCACCTTTAGGTGGAGGAGGACCTCCTAGGGTTTCAATAGGTAGATTGTGTTTAAGCAGAGGATGTTGCTCAAAGAAAATATCATTTATTTCATTTCTTTCACGCATATGTAAACCATTTTCATGGTCTAGCAAATATTGTTCTAGAGGATTAGTAGGAGGTACAACAATAGAAGCAAGACCAATAATTTCATATTTACTAGTTAATTATTTTTCATGAAGCTTCCTATTAAACTTGGAGAAATTAATTTCATGAGACTTATTACCAAAGCTAACACCGACAATTTCTTTCTAACAATCTATTTTAGCCTTAACGGTGTTCAAGAAAGGTCTACCAAAGATAATGGGATAGAAGTCATCTTGTGGGGAACCAAGAACAAGGAAATCAGTTGGGTATTTTATTTTCCCACACAAGACTTCAACATCTCTAACAATCCCAATTGGTGAGGTAGTGTCTCTATTAGCTAGTTTAATAGTGACATCAATGTCTTCTATTTCTGCAGGTGCTATTTCATTCATAATTTCTTGGTATAAAGAGTAAGGGATAACACTCACACTAGCACCTATGTCACATAAACCATGATAACAATGATCTCCTGTTTTTACCGAGCCAACGGGCATGCGAACAACAGTTCTATGTTTATCCTTTTTATCAGGTTTGCCCATTCTAGCAGTTTTTTCATTAAAGCAAATAACATGCCCGTCTACATTTTCTTCCAAGAGATCCTTGACCATAGCAATATTAGGCTCTACTATAATTTGTTCATCAGGGTTAGGTGCTCTAATATAGATTTTGTTAACCATAGTTGAAACTTTAGCATGTTCCATTATCCTAACAGGGAAAGGTGGTTTTTCAATGTAAGCAGTAGGAACAACTGGATCAACATTGTAAATTATAGTTTCTTGTTTAACTGGTATATGTTCTTTAATTTCTTCTATAACAGGTGGGTGATATTTGAACCACTTCTCTTTAGGGAGATCAACATGAGTAGCAAAAGATTCACAAAAGGAGGCTACTATCTCAGAGTCAAGTCCATATTTAGTGCTAAACTTTGAAAAGGCATCGGTATTCATAAAAGATTTAACACAATCACACTTAAGCTTAATACCTGACTTTTTACCTTCGTCGAGTTCCCAATCTTTAGAGTTGCATTTAATTCTTTTGAAAAGATCCCACCGGAATACAATAGTTTTCTTCATAAATGAACCAGCACAAGAAGTATCAAGCATGGATTGATCATTATGAGAAAGCCGAGCATCAAAATTCTGAATAATAATTTCTCTTGAGAGCTCATGATTGGGGCTTGAATATAAAATTGACTTAAGCCTCCCCCAAGCTTGAGCGATACTTTCTCCTTCACGAGGCTAAAAATTACATATATAATTCCGATCACGATGAACTAGATGCATAGGATTTTTTTTTGGTGAAACTCCATTTTCAATCGGTTCCTGTTCCAAGATCCAATATCATCACATAGCCTATACCATGGAAATGTTTTTTCCTTCAAAGATAAAGGAAAAACCTTCTTCATAACTTTATCCCTGGGTAGACCTGCAAGCTTAAACAATCCACACTTTTTTTTCACATATACCAAGTGCATATCAGGATGTTCGGTTCCATCTCCTGCATAAGGATTAGCTAGCAGTTGTTCTATCATACATATTCAATATTTTCAGTAGGTGCAGTGGGTTGAGGTGTAGATAATTGTGGTTCCGGCCGAGGTCAAGATACCACGAACAAAACACTCAAAGTATTGTTCTCCATAGTAACAAATGACAATAATTTCAGCACACTATATGAATGTTTCCTTACTAATTTCCACTTACCAGAAGCGCTTTACTCCCCGGCAACTGTGCTAGAAAATTTCCTTGATGACCCACAAGTATAGGGGATCAATTGTAGCTCTTTTTGATAAGTAAGAGTGTCGATCCCAAGGAGGAGCAGAAGGAAATGACAAGTGTTTCTCAGTAAGGTAATGTCTGCAAGTGCTGAAATTGTAAGTAGCAGAGTAGTTTGATAGCAAGATAATTTTGTAACGAACAAGTAATGATAATAGTAGAAAGTATGCAGAAAAATAGCCCAATCCTTTTGAGGCGAAGGACAGGCCAAAACGGTCTCTTATAATAAGCAAAGCGTTCTTGAGGGTACACAAGAATTTCATCTAGTCACTTTCATCATGTTTGTTTAATTCGTGTTCGCTACTTTGATAATTTGATATGTGGGTCGATCAGTGCTTAGGTGCTGTTATTACTTGAACAAACCTCCTACTTATGATTAACCCTCCCGCAAGCATCCGCAACTACAAGAAAAGTATTAAGAATAAATTCTAACCATAGCATTAAACTTTTGGATCCAATCGGTCCCTTACGGAATAGTGCATAAACTGGGGTTTAAGCTTCTGTGGGTCTCGTAACCAACCATCTAATTACTACTCCATAATGCATTCCTGTAGGCCCAAATATGGTGAAGTTTCATTTAGTCGACGTTCACATGACACCAAGGGAATCACAACATACATACTATCAAAATATCGAACACATATCAAATTCACATGATTACTTGCAACATGATTTCTCCTGTGACCTCAAGAACAAAGGTAATTAGTCACAAGTTATGAACACGCTCATGATCAGAGGGGTAATATATAGCATAATGGATCTGAACATATAATCTTCCACCAAATAAACCATATAGTAATCAACTACAAGATGTAATCAACACTACTAGTCACCCAAAAGCAACAATCTATAGTTTCGGTAAGAAGATTGAGCACAAGAGCTGAACTAGGGTTTGAGATGAGATGGTGCTGGTGAAGATGTTGATGAAGATAGCCCTCCCCAAGATGAGAGAGTTATTGGTGATTATGATGACGATGATTTCCCCCTCCGGGAGGGAAGTTCCCCCGGCGGAATTGCTCCACCGGAGGGAAAAAGTGCTCCTGCCCAAGTTCCGCCTCGAGACGGCAGCGTTCCGTCCCGAAAGTCTTCTCCTTATTTTTTCTAGGTCACAGAGGCATATATACCAGAACATGGTCACCCAAAGCGGTCCTGGGTGAGCACAACCCACTAGGGCGGCGTGCCCAGGTGGGTTGTGCCCACCAGGTGGGCCCCCTTTGGTGGTTATCAGCTCTAGTATTCCTCATATATTCCATAAAAAAATCCTCGTGAAGTTTCAGGTTTTTTGGAGTTGTGCAGAATAGGTGGACTGATGTAGCTTTTTTAGGTCCAAATTTCCAGCTGTCGTAATTCTCCCTCTTGGTGTATACCTTTCAAATAATGAGAGAAAAGGCATTAGAATTACTCCAAAAAGCATTATTATACATAATAACAACATAAATAACAATAAGAAAACATGGTGCAATGGACATATCATGCAGCGAGAGTGTGAAGAGTGCAAACCCTAGCGAAAGAGCGTTGATGCTCTAGCTTATATAGTACTAATCAAGTGGAATGGTTTCCTTTTTCTCTTCATAACAATCAATTTGAATTTTGTACGAAACGAAACTCTTTATTTAACGTACCATTGAAGAAAACTACGAACAACTAACGAGCCACGCATCCTAGTCACGCTTCCTGTCGTTCACCTACGGTACACTACCCTCCATTAAGTGTACAACCACACAAGCGCAAAATCATCGGAAAGGTTTGAGAGTGCATACAAGTAAATAAATTTAATTTCAATTACATTGTATGTACAATTTTCCCTCTCTCAATAATGATGGTTTGTTGTGTTCGGCCTAAACTTGGTCAAACTTTTCAAAGTTTGACTTCAGTCAAATCTAATACCCCCTCCATTTCTATATACAAGGCCACAATCAAAATTACAATTTGCATCGATACAAGGCCACAAACACCAATCGAGACAAAAATGATGTTGTTTGCCTCGAAGTCCCTACATTTTGCATCGATGCAAGGTCACTCACAATAATTGAGATAGAAATGAATGATGTTTCCTCGTGCTCCCAACTTGTTTAATACTTGCATGCATGTAGTCATAATGATAATATACTACTACCTCCATCCTGGTTTATTGGTCCCCATCGTATTTTGTGCCAAATTTTGACCATAAATTTAAATAACAAAATGTTCATGCATGTCACCAAAAATTATATCATTGAAAACTATGTTCAAATACGGATCCAACGATGTAATTTTTTTTGACATGCATTAATATTTTATTAGTCAAATGTTTGGTCAAAATTTGACACAAAGTATAATGGGGAATAATAAACCAGGACGGAGGTAGTATTTCCTTCTCATTTCTTCCTTGCATGCATGCAGACGCATTAATGATGCCAGTTAACCAAAATAAAAATTGGCTAGCAAAGCAGTCATTAAATTATTCCATGGTACCTGTAATATGAGTTTGTGGCCATGTATAAGGTAATGCATTTATTATCCCTTGCATGCAGGTGTGTGTGAGAAGTTGGCTTGCATGCGCCTCATTAAACCAAAAGGAGTGAGAGCATTGGCTTGTTGTAGAAGGTGGGATAGAGAAATATGCATTAATTAACATGACAAACAAGGGGACAAGCTGGCTTGCAATATTGGCTTAAGCACACATTTACTTTTACCTTGATACCTGCTATAGTATTGCTTTGTGGCTTTGTATACAAAAATGGAGGGAGTATGCAGAGTAAATAAAAACAGAGGGGTACTACCTCTATCCGGTTTTTTAGTCCACACCATATTTTAATCAAAGCCTGACAACATATCCAGTTAAAAGCTGGACAAATAAAATTATAGTGGAGCTGAAGACAAAGTTGTGAGAAGGCTTAGAAATCAACACAAACTTTGCTCTTAGTACCAACGTCGATGCTTCTTCGAGGAAACATTTGGTTCATATCCAATTGTGTGATAAAATTGCACCAACGTAAACGACTGCTGCAAGATGAACTGATGAAGGACATCGTCTTTGTGGTAAGACGCAAAGAGCACTGATGGAAGACAACCCTTACTTCATTGAACTTTGATCAGCTTCACCAACGCATGGAACCATAAGACCTAACCCTGAGCATCGATAGGTCATCGTGGTGATGCAACATCGATGTTGGCATCATGTTTGGGTCAGGCACAATTGAAGTCTGATAATCCTCATTGTGGTTTGTTTCTTCTCGGTAATCAAGCTCGAGAAAGGAAGAACCACTTGACAGAAGACAGTGAGGAGAAATAAAAGTGGACATCCAATTTTGTGCAGTTCGACTAAAATTGAGGAAGACACGCTTGGGTATGGAGATATGTATCGCTGTTTGCAAAAATATATAAAAAAAGGATATTTACTTGGTGTCATTACTTGGTTTTGGCAGTGGAACAAGATTAACAGCAGCGTCCTAATTGTCAATAAGAATTAATGAAATGTAAAAAAAATAAAAGCATCATGATTATCTTGATGTGAACTAAAGCGGAAAAAATAAACTAAAGTAGGACATAAGCATTTATTGACGCCTCTAGATTGGCAGCAGCATTACTTCAAAGGGACGTCACTTTAACATGGGCATTGCTTCATTTTACCCGTGATGGTTTTATATATTAGCAGAAGCAATGGGAGTATATGGACAATGACCACACAACCACCATGTACTACTGTCAAAAAAACATTTATACGAATACCGAGGCATAAACCAGGACAACTTTTAGAGTAGGTGATGTTGAACCAGCCGACGAACCCTAGCTATAGTACATGGGGAGCTAGGGAGTAGTGGTATAGAAGAAAACATGCATGGAGCGACCTGGGGAGCTGGACCAGTACAATGAAGCATGCAATCCAAAACAAGTTATACCTTAGGTGGGCGAGACATGGCTTAGGCGGAAGGGCGGGATCTGCTCACATGACGGCAGCGAACAAGGGCGCGAGGACCTTCGCTCGCGCCGGCGTCGGCTCTGAGAGGATGGTGCACATCGGCTTTCTCCATCACCGGCGGCGATGATGACTTCTAGGACTACGTCGGTTTTTCCCCCAAAGAGGAAGGGATGATGGAGTATAGAGTCGGTAGGTATTTCCCTCAGTGATGAAACCAGGGTTATCAAACTAGTAGGAGAACCAAGCAACACAACATAAACAACACCTGCACACAAATAACAAATACTCGCAACCCGACGTGTAAAAGGGGTTGACAATCCCTTTCAGGTAACACACGTGATAGAGTTGTAAATATTGATAGATCGAACGCCAAATAAGATAAATTGCAGCAAGGTATTTTTGGGTTTTTGGTTTAATAGATCTGAAAATTAAAGCAAGGAAAATAGATCGTAAAGGAAAATAATATTGGAAGAGACCCCGGGGCCGTAGATTTCACTAGTGGCTTCTCTCAAGAAAATAGCAAATGGTGGGAAAACAATTATTGTTGGGCAATTGATAGAACTTCAAATAATTATGACGATATCCAGGCAATGATCATTATACAGGCATCATGTCTAAGATTAGTAGACCGACTCCTGCCTGCATCTACTACTATTACTCCACACATCGACCGCTATCCAGCATGCATCTACTGTATTAAGTTAATGGAGAAATAGAGTAATGCAATAAGAACAATGACATGATGTAGACAAGATCTATTTATGTGGAAATAGACCCCATCGTTTTATCCTTAGTACCAACAATACATATGTGTCGGTTCCCTTTCTGTCACTGGGATCAGGCATCGTAAGATCGAACCCACTACAAAGCACCTCTTCCCATTGCAAGATAAATAGATCAAGTTGGCCAAACAAAACCCAGATATAGGAGAAGAAATATGAGGCTATAAGAAATCATACATATAAGAGATCAAAGAAGACTCAAATAACTTTCATGGATATAAAAAGATAGATCTGGTCATAAACACAAAGTTCATCGGATCCCAACAAACACACCGCAAAAGAGTTACATCATATGGATCTCCAAGAGACCATTGTATTAAAGATCAAAATAGAGAGATCAAGCCATCTAGCTACTAACTATGGACCCAAAGGTCTACAAGGAACTATTCACACATCATCGGAGAGGCACGAATGGAGATGGTGAACACCTCCATGATGGTGTCTAGATTGGATCTGGTGGCTCTAGACTCTGCAGCGGCTGGAATTAATTTTTGTCGACTCCTCTAGGGCTTCTGGAATATCCGAGTATTTATGGAGAAAAGAGGCAGTGCGGGAGGCCACCGAGGTGGGCACAACCCACCTAGGCGAGCTAGGCGGGTCTGGCGCGCCTTGGTGTGTTGTGCCCCCATCGGAGCACCCCCCAGGTGCTGCTCTGGCCCATTGGATGTCTTCTGGCCCAAAAATAATATCCAAACAGTTTCACGATGTTTGGGCTCCGTTTGATATTGAATTCATGCGATGTAAAAAACATGCAGAAAACAACAACTGGCACTTGGCACTATGTCAATAGGTTAGTACCAAAAAATGATATAAAATGATTGTAAAACATCAAAGAATGATAATATAACAGCATGGAACAATCAAAAATTATAGATACGTTGGAGACCTATAAGCATTCCCAAGCTCAATTCCTGCTCCTCCTTGAGTATGTAAATGATAAAAACCGAATTTTTGATGTGGAATGCTGCGTATCATGTCATATCATATTCTTTTCTTTATATCATGGACATTTGGACTTTTATATGGTTCAAAGGAATAGTCTAGTTTTGATATGAAATTTAAATACTCAAACATATCAACAAGCAACCATGTCTTTCAAAATATCAATGCTAAAATAAGTTATCCCTAGCCCATCATGCTCAACCATTGATCCATTCATGAAACACACTCGCATAGTGGTTACACCCAATGCTCAAGTACGATCATAGTGTTTCCTAGTTGGTGGTTTATAAGAGAAGATGTAGACTCAAATTCAAAATACAAATTGCATAAGTAAAAGAAAGGCCCTTCGCAGAGGGAAGTAGGGATTTGTAAACGTGCCAGAGCTCAAAGCTTAAATTGAGAGATGAAATAATTTTGGAGGTGTACTATTCCCACCAACGAGAACGACTTAAGGTTCCCAACACTTTCCATGGTAGATATATCATAGGCGGTTCCCAAACATAAAATAAAGTTTATTCCTTTTCCACCAAACTTTCACAAGCCATGGCTAGCCGAATCCACGATTGCCTTGCATACCAACATTTTCCAAGGAATTTATTATTTGACAACATAAAGTAAATTTGTTTTTCATTTCAGGATTGTGCATCCCTAATACCTTTGCCTTACTCTCGTTCAATGACAAGTGAATAAACACTCATCGTGGGAATAACACATCTAGCATGGAAAATATTGGCCACTCCTCACCGCCTCGCGAGCGGTACGAGCACACAAAAGGGAAATTACTTCTGAAAATTAGAGATGGCACATACTAATTTCCTTAGAACGGCAAGGGAATACCGCATATAGGTAGGTATGGTGGACTCATTTGGAAAAACTTAGATAAAAGATTTTGAATGCACAAGTAGTGATCATACTTAGTGCAAAATGAAGGCTAGCATTGAGCATTGAGCAACCATGAAACGAATAATCTCATAAGCGAGCATTGAGCATAAATAACACATAATAATGCACCATAAGTAGGATGTAATTTCATTGCATGATTATTGACTTTCGTGCTTGCATAGGGAATCACAAACTTTTACACTAGTATTCTTACTAAAGCATAATTACTCATTAACACGACTCACATATCATATCACCATGTTTTAAAACTATCACAAGGAATCAAATTTATTTTGTCCAATGATCTTCATGAAAGTTTTTATTATGTCCTTCTTGGATATCTATCACTTTGGGACTAATTTTCATATGTTTATTTTGATGAGCTCGAACAAATATAAGTGAAGATCATGAGCATAAGTTTTTTTTCTTTCTCTCAGAATAATTTAAGTGAAGCAAGAGGAAATTTCTTAAAAAATTACTAACTCTCAAATAAATCTAAGTGAAGCAAGAGAGTATTTCTTCAGAAATACTAAAGCACACCGTGCTCAAAAATATATAAGTGAAGCACTAGAGCAAATCCATAGATCATAAAAATGTAAGTGAAGCATGGAGAGCTATTCTAACAAGTTATGGCATAACTTTTTATCTCTCTAATAGGTGTGTACACGAAGGATTGGTGACTTAAAAAGCAAAACAAAATAAGAAAAGACTCATATTAGACAAGACGCTCCAAGCACAACACATATCACGTGACGAATAAAAATATAGTTCCGAGTAAAGTACTGATGGTCGTTAGAAGAAAGAGGGGATGCCACTCGGGGGCATCCCCAAGCTTAGTTGCTTGCTTCTCTTTTATATAATGGCTTGGGATGTCGAGGCATCCCCAAGCTTAGGCTCTTCTTACTCATTATTCCTTCATCCATCGTAAGATAACCCAAAACTTGAAAACATCAATCACACAAAATTCAACAAAACTTTCGTGAGATCAGTTAGTATAAGAAAGCAAATCACTACTATAAGTACTGTAGTAAACCAATTGATATTTTGTATTTGTATTATATATACTGTATTCCAACTTTTCTATGGTAAAACCTCATCAAAGAAAACCATAAATTCATCAAAATAAGCACATAACACAATAAAAAGAGAATATGTCAAAAAAGAACAGTCTGTAGTTATCTGGAAGTTTCGAATACTTCTATAACTCTAAAAATCTTGAAAAAATAGGGCCACGTGGGGAATTTCTATATTAATCTTATGCAAAAAGAATCAACCTAAAAGCACTCTTTTGTTAAAAATGACGGTTTTTCTCGTGAGCGCAAAAGTTTCTGTTTTTTCAGCAAGATCAAATCTACTAACTCCCAACATGATCCTAAGGCTTTGCTTGGCACAAAACTTTATTAAAAAAACACATCTAAACAGAGGTATTAAAGGGTATACACTGGAGAATAGAAAATAAAAAGAAAATAAATAAATATTTTATTCGTTGGGTTTGCCTCCCAACAAGCTCTTTCTTTATAGCCATTAAGATAGGCTTGAGATTTCAATGATGCTCACATGAAAGACAAGAGTTGAAGCACAAAAAGAGCATCATGAAGCACGTGACAAACACATTTAAGTTTAACATACTTCCTATGCATAGGCATTTTGTAGGCAACTAAATTATCAAGACAAGAAACATCTAGCATATGCAAGGAAGAACAAAGAAATAATAGCAATCTCAACATAACGAGAGGTAATTTAGTAACATGAAAATTTCTACAACCATATTTTCCTCTCTCATAATAATTACATGTAGGATAATACTCAAATTCATCAATATAGCTATCATATAAAATTTTGTCCTCATGATCGACACACATAAAAAATTGTCACTCTTCCAAAATAGTGGGTTTATCATCAAATAAAGTCATGACCTCTCCAAACCCACTTTCAATATTATCGCAAACATATGCATCATGAGGCTTAAATAATTTTTCACGGTTGTAAGGAGAATCACCCCAATCAAGATCATTGCAACAAGTAGTAGATATAGCAAAATTAGCATCCCCAAGCTTGGGTTTTTGCATATCATTAGCACAATTGATATTAATAGAATTTATAATAACATCATTAAAATCAAGCTTTTCATAGAAGGAACTATCATTAATCACTTCACAAATTTCTTGTTTTATCACTTCATCAAAATTTTCAGATTCATGAATCTCAAGCAAAACTTCATAAAGATAATCTAGTGCACTCAACTCACTAGCAATTGGTTTATCATAAGTGGATCTTTTAAAAATATTAGAAAGTGGATGAGGATCCATAAACGCTTTCCTTATGACTTCCAATATAACACCCAATTATACCAAACAACCAAGCAAAGTAACCAAGTAAGACAAAAGGGCAAACGAAAACAGATCTGACGAGAAAACGGCAAGCGAACAATAGAGCGAATAAAAATGGCAATTTGTTGTGAAGTGGGGGAGATGAAAACGAGAGGCAAATGGAAAATAATGTAAATTACGAGGAGATGATATTTGTGATTAGGAACATGGTATATGTTGAAGATCCTCCCCGCAACGGCGCCAGAAATTTCCTTTTGATGACTACTAGGACTACATCGGTTTTTCCCCAAAGAGGAAGGGATGATGCAGTATAGCAGCGGTAGGTATTTCCCTCAGTGTTATCAAACCAGTAGGAGAACCAAGCAACACAACATAAACAACACCTGCACACAAATAACAAATACTTGCAACCCGACGTGTAAAAGGGGCTATCAATCCCTTTCAGGTAACAGACGTGATAGAGTTGAAAATATTGATAGATCGAACGCCAAATAAGATAAATTGCAGCAAGGTATTTTTTGGGTTTTAGTTTAATAGATTTGAAAATAAAAGCAAAGGAAAATAGATCGCAAAGACAAATAATATTGGAAGAGACCCGGGGGCCGTAGATTTCACTAGTGGCTTCTCTCAAGAAAATAGCAATTGGTGGGAAAACAATTACTGTTGGGCAATTGATAGAACTTAAAATAATTATGATGATATCTAGACAATGATCATTATATAGGCATCACATCCAAGATTAGTAGACTGACTCCTACTTGCATCTACTACAATTACTCCACACATCGACCACTATCCAGCATGCATCTAGTGTATTAACTTCATGGAGAAACGGAGCAATGCAATAAGAACAATGACATGATGTAGACAAGATCTATTTATGTAGAAATGGACCCAATCATTTTATCCTTAGTAGCAACAATACATACGTGTCAGTTCCCTTTCTGTCACTGGGATCAAGCACCGTAAGATCGAACCCACTACAAAGCACCTCTTCCCATTGCAAGATAAATAGATCAAGATAGCCAAACAAAACCCAAATATCGAAGAAGAAATACGAGGCTATAAGAAATCATGCATATAAGAGATCAAAGAAGAATCAAATAACTTTTATGGATATAAAAAGATAGATCTGATCATAAATTCAAAGTTTATCAGATCCCAACAAACACACCGCAAAAGAGTTACATCATATGGATCTCCAAGAGGCCATTGTATTGAAGATCAAAAGAGAGCGATGAAGCCATCTAGCTACTAACTACGGACCCGAAGGTCTACAAAGAACTAGTCAGACATCATCGGAGAGGCACCAATGGAGATGGTGAACCCCTCCGTGATGGTTTCTAGATTGGATCTGGTGGTTCTGGACTCTGTGGCAGCTGGAATTGATTTTCGTCGACTCCTCTAGGGTTTATGGAATATCTAAGTATTTATAGAGCAAAGAGGCGGTGCGGGAGGCAACCGAGGTGGGCAAATCCCACCTGGGCGCTCCAGGGGGTGAGGGAGTCCTGGATCGGGGGGTCCTCATGTGGCCGGACAAACTCCTGGTGGGCCGGACTGGTGGGCCATGAAGATTACTATAGAAGATCATCTCTCATATCCGGATAGGACTCTTGAATTCCTGTAATTGTAAGTTTAGGCTCGGGTGTAGATTTTCCTTCGTCTGCAAGATGATATGTACAAACCCTAGGCCCCTCCGGTGTGTATATAAACCTGAGGGTTTAGTACGTAGAGGCTGATAGAGAATCATTCAATCCTCATAGGCTGAAACTTAGGGTTTTAGCCTTTACGATCCCGAGGTAGATCAACTCTTCTACACATGTTCATCCATATTAATATAAGAAGTAGGGTTTTACCTCGATCGAGAGGGCCTGAACCTAGGTAAACATCGTGTCCCCATCCTCGTGTTAACATCAATCCTCAGATGCATAGTTCGGCACCCCTACCCGAGATCCACCGGTTTTGACACCGACAATGGTGCTTTCATTGAGAGTTCCACTATGTCGTCGACGGAAGGATCGATGGATCACATCGTCAACTGCAACGGCGACGTCGAGGGGATTTTCCCTCCCGGCCAACTCTTCGTGTTCGGTGGCTTCGCGCTTTGGGCCAACACCGATGGCCACCTTGAGCAGATCAAGAGCTATGCCCCTAGCCATCATGTCAGATTCGGTAGCCTGAATTACGTTGCTGACGTCCTCAGAGACTTGATCTTTGCCGGATTCGAGCTAGCGGCGACCCCTCTCTGCCACCACGATGATCATGACTTAGCTCTGTCATCGGATCAAGAAATAGCACCTGCAACAGTTCTGGCCCTAGATCCAGAACGCACAGCACCACCCGAAGATGGGAAGCTCAACCCCACCACGGGAGCCGCAGACTCTATGGCAATGGAGCCGCACACGGACCCAACTGATGGGATCTATGTTACCAGAACCCCGGACTTAGCTCCGGTATCTGATTCCGAACTGCGCATAACTGCGCCCCTCAAATCTAAGCAGGCGCCTACGGCCGAATTCTGTGCTGCAGATATTTTCCAGCACTCACCACTTGGCGACATGTTAAGGTCGTTGAGATCACTCTCCTTGGACGAGAATACATAGCCGCACTATATCCGGCTCGAACTGGAGGCTGACGAACAGCAGCGCTATACCCCGGGGGATGAAGAATTTCGTTCCCCACCCACCACCCACTTGGTACCCATGGTTGAAGATCTAACCGATCTACTCGACTACACTTCAGAAGACTTCGACGGGATGGACCTCGAAGCTGAAGCAGATACAGACCAAAGCAGGCCCATAACAGGGCGGTGGAAAGCTACGTCTTCCTATGATGTGTATATGGTGGACACACCCAAAGAGGCAGAAGGCAACGGTGAAAACAGTCCGGTAGAGGATAAACTGGCCGAAGAACCTCCCAAGTGTCGGCGTCCAAAACGCCGAGAAAAATCCCGTAAAGGAAAAGACAGCAACACCGCAACTAATGATGGTGATATTCCGGAACAAGCCGAAGACCCCGCAGACCTAGCATTAGAGCAGGAGGAGCGAGAGGACGGCGAACAGACTCCGAATCCGCAGTCCGATGACAGCGATGCCGAAGACGGTGACTATGAACCGATCTCCGAAGAAGAGGTTAGCCTGGATGACGACGAATATACCGTCCCAGAAGAACCCTCCGAACAAAAATGCTTCCATCGGCGGCTTATAGCCACCGCACGGAGCTTTAAAAAGCAGCAGAGACAGCTTTGAGCCGCACAAGACACGCTGAATGAGAGATGGAATGAGGTGCTAGACATTGAATAGAGACATGGCTTTAATGGCCAAACCAAAGGCTATCCCAAGCGCAAGCTGCTACCCAAATTCGACGACGAGGCTATTGCACCTGTCCCACCGAAAAATAACACCGCCGACAAGCCGGACCGACCACCTCGCGGACGGGATAGAGTCGCTAGCAATGGCATAAACAAGCCCCCACCCCATAAAGGAAAGGAGGACGCAGCCCAAGTCCAAAAGCACGATATGCGCGAGGACCTGAACAAAAAAGCTTGCAAGACCAGGTCTATATTTGGACCCAGGAATCGACCTCCGGCACGGGACGACGGCTATCAAGCCAATCGCGCCGGTGACATACAAGTTCGGGGTCAATACCGAACACCACAACCATCGGACATACGCTACGATATATCAAGATACAGAGGAGCTTCACACCCTCTATGCTTTACCAATGAGGTACTGGGTCATGATTCCCCAGAAGGGTTTAATCCCGTGAATATCGAAGCGTACGATGGAACGACGGATCCTGCCGTCTAGATAGAAGATTTTATTCTTAACATTCACATGGCTAGAGGTGATGATCTCCACGCCATAAAATATTTACCCCTCAAGCTGAAAGGACCATTGGCACTAGCTAAACAGTCTCCCTGAGATCTCCATTGGGAGTTGGGAAGAACTTTAGGACACTTTTTGGGCCAATTTTCAAGGGACTTATGTCCGGCCCCCGGACGCTGACGATTTAAGTCACATCATGCAACAACCCAAGGAGTTAGCCCGCAAGCTTTGGAACCAGTTTCTCACTAAGAAGAACCAGATCGTCGACTATCCGGACGCCGAAGCCTTAGCGGGATTCAAGCATAGTATCCGGGATGAGTGGTTAGCTAGACACCTTGGACAAGAAAAGCCGAGGACAATGGCAGCCCTAACTACACTCTTGACTCGCTTTTGCGCGGGTGAGGATTGCTAGTTAGCTCGTAGCAGCACCAGCGACCCTGGAACATCTGAAGTCAGGGACGGCAATGGAAAGCCACGTCGCAATAAAAACAAGCATATAAATAATCCTGGAAGCCTAGATGATACAACGGTAAACGCTGGATTCAGCGGCTCCAGACCCAGTCAATGGAAGAAGCCATTTAAAGGCAACAAAGATGATCCATCGAGTTTGGACAGAATAGACAGGCCCTGCCAAATCCATGGCACCCCAGAAAAACCTGCCAATCACACCAACCGTAACTGTTGGGTTTTCAAGCAGGCAAGCAAGCTAAACATCGAACACAAGGGGGAGGAGCCTCAAAGCGAAGACGAGGATGAACCTCGCTAGCCGAATATAGGGGGACAGAAGAAATTTCCACCGGAGGTCAAAACAGTGAACATGATATATGCCACTCATATCCCAAAGAGGGAGCGCAAACGCGCACTCCGAGACGTCTATGCCGTTGAGCCCGTCGCCCCAAAATTCAACCCATGGTCAGCCTGTCCGATCACCATCGATTGCAGGGGTCATCTGACTAGTATTCGGCACGGGGGTTCGGCTGCCTTAGTGCTCGACCCAATAATAGATGGATACCATCTAACCCGAGTCCTTATGGACGGCGGCAGTAGTCTCAATCTGATATAACAGGACACTATCCGCAAGATGGGGATCGACCCATCAAGAATCAAGCCAAGCAGCACGACCTTTAAAGGAGTGATACCGGGCATTGAAGCTCGCTGCACGGGCTCCTTAACATTGGAGGTTGTATTCGGTTCTCCCGACAACTTTCGAAACGAAGAACTAATCTTCGACATAGCTCCATAGGGAAGTGGCTATCACGCCCTACTCGAAAGAACGGCCTTCGCCTGCTTTAATGCAGTCCCGCATTATGCCTATTTCAAGCTCAAGATGCCTGGACCACATGGCGTTATCACGGTCAATGGAAATATGGAGCGCTCTCTCTATACGGAGGAAGATACTGCGGCCTTAGCAGCCGAAGTACAATGCGGCCTATTCAAGACAGATAATGTATCAATAGCGGACACAGCTAAACGTGTCCGGCACACGCCTCAGTGCGGTAGCTCAGATGAACCTGACCAAGATTGATAGATATGCCCCCGTCGACCGCCCCACAAGGTGATAGCATATGTGCCTCAAGTACATAATTATGCCCTAAAAATTCCTTGGGCGGCGACGAGGGGCACCCGCATACAGTCCGTGGTTCGGCTAGACCCTATTCGGACTTTAAACTTATCCTCTCTTGGTTCATTAAAACGAACCAGACTTACTTTGGCCACACTGGATTGACTTCTTCGTTTCCAGGTTTTATTTCTTTCTACAGATGCCCATCATACTCATACTTTCAAGGACACATTACAGAGGAGAAAACGGCGCATACGTGCAGCAGGGACCCGCACTAAGGTTTCTTTTTTTAGATTAAGACCATGTGTAAACCTTTTTTCTCTTTCTTGTTATATACCTTTTTGGCATGTAAAATGTCCAGAAAAGGTCATCGGCATTATCTGTAAAGTTTGCGGCTCACCGTACTATAGAGGGATATAAATAGAACAATTTTATCCATGTCATATTCGGAGTTTTATTCACTCACCATGGAATGTTCTCTTCTCGCATCAGATTGCCATATGTGCCTTGTCAATAAAGGTTCATTACCAGGGGCTGTCTTCAGCCCTGGTATATGTTGAAAAGATCGAACACCTATAGGGAGTGTTCAACGTCCTAGATGTTTGCATTATATGCATCAGTTCCAAATCATGTCTTCGGTTAATAGTTTGGTTGCCCGGCTTGTGTGCTTACACTTATGTTCCCGATTGTTCGGCTAGGGTGTAAAGGGAGAACTATTGTGATAGTACTTCTGGCTTGTCCGGTCAAGTACCTCAGTAGAGAAAGTCGAAAACTGACTATCATGATAAGCGAGAACCTGGTCTGCAATCCGGTGACTTAGTGTTATACTACGATCGATAGAGATATACCCCGTGTTATACGAAGGATTGGTTTTTTCGCCTAGCCAAGTGCAATTGGATACTTCATCTGCACTAGGGGCTAGTACCTAGCCCCACTTATCAAACTCCTACGACTAAGTGAAAGGAATAACGTCGCATAGTCCGATTGCCTGGTTCTCTCCGCGTACACCTCCTATACGGACCAAGACGTTGGATAAAGCATGTATTTGGATATGACCGAACACCCCAGTACTATGTACCTGGGGGCTGAAGTCAACGACTGGAAACTTTCAGATTTAAGATAAACAGTCACATGGGAGGAAAAGAGACACTCATATGATAAATAGCGCAAAATATATATACACTGGATTCACAAGCATAGTCTTTACATCCGGATACAAATAATCGAAAACAACCTCTTTCGAACACTGGCCTTCTACAAGGCGGGTGCCCTCGATGAAATCCTCAATGTACTTCTCCGGCTTGCGGTGCTCCTTGCCTGCGAGCGGGCCTGCAGTTGCTATATGCACTTGATGGCTTCTCGCCCCTCGTTGGTCACCCCAAGTGGAAGGTTTGAGATGTAGCGTAGCAGCAAGTTTCCGTTGGCAAAGATACCAAGGATCAAATCCCGTGAGACTCCGAGGGTCGACAAGAAGGTGTCAACGGTGCCAGAAACTTAGCGGTTGACAGGACCTGCACACAGATACAAATAACTTTGCTCCCAACGAGTACAGAGAGGTTGTCAATCCCTCCAGCCTTGTTGTTTACAAAGGATCAAACACAAGAGATAATAATGATAGGTATGACTGCAACTAGGAAATAAGAACAGGAAGTAGATAGCGGGTGTGATCAGTGGTGGTAATATGGACCGGGGTCCCATGATGTTCACTAGTGATGTCTCTCTCCCAAAGGACGATAAAACAGCAAAGCGAGGTAAACAAATTATAGCTGGGCAATTGACAACATTGTGTGCGCAAACCAATGCTAACTATGCTGCAAAGAAAGGTAGAGGCTCAAAAGCATGGGCGGTACGCCAAGGCAAGTAGACCGAAATCCATCTGCATCTACCAATAATCATCCACCTTGAGATATCTATCCAGAACATCTCGCTGGTATTAAGTTGCGAATCCCACCCAAAGTGTAGACTCAAAACAACAGACAACTGCGTTAAAAGAACTTTGCGTAAAGTAAACAATCCTTGCACCCGCAAGTACAAGCACCGTTGTTTTCCCCCTTGTGGCAACAGCACATCCCCTAGACTCATGTTTCTGTCACTCAAGCTAGTCAGCAGGGGGCATGAACCCACAATCAAGCATAACGCTCCCTCTTGGAGTTACTACCTACTACTTGGCCAAAGCAATAAACAGCAATGGAGAACATGCAAGAATTACTCAAGAACGTAAATATAAAAGAGGTGAATCAAATATATTACTCACACACAATCTGAACATAATCTCATAATCCATCGGATCCCAGCAAACTCAGCAGAGCAACAGCATAAAGATTACATATGTGCCTCGATCATGTAGGGCAGCTCACGAGGTCTAAACCATGAAGAACAAAGAGGGGAGGAGAACATCACATAGCTACTGATCATGGACCCATGGTCCAAGGTGGACTACTGACGACTCATCCGAGAAGCGTCCATGGTGGTGGAGAAGCTCCCGGTGGTGGTTCTCCCCTCCGGCAGGGTGCCGGGAAGAGTTCTCCTGATGCTCCCGATCTTGGAAGCGCGGCAGCGGCGGAACAGAGGCGAGGTCGCGAAAAAGGGTTCCGTCCTTGAGGGTTTCGGGACGCGAGGAATATATATGCAAAGGGGGGTCACCAGAGGCGGAGCCGGGGTCCCAGGCGCCCCCTGGCGCGGCCAGGGGTGGGGCCGCGCCGGGTGGCCGCGTGGGCCACCCCTGGCACCCCTCTGGCCCTGCTTTGGTTTTTCTCGAAGCTTCCTGTACGCTGATTTTTCCTGTATTTTTCCCGGAATTTTTTGAGCACTTTTAATATGGGGGAAACCTGAAATAGAAAAACAGCAGATAACAGGAACTGGTACTGTGGTGCACTGAGTTAATAGGTTAGTCCAAATATGATCAAAAGTGTATGGAAGTGCATAAATATCATAGCAATATCACACAAAAGAGGCATGGAGCAAGCAGAAATTATAGATACGTTTTGGACGTATCAACATCCCCAAGCTTAATTCCTGCTCGTCCTCGAGTAGGTAAATGATAACAAGCATAATTTCTGTGATGACATGCTATCAAT
This sequence comes from Secale cereale, assembly GCA_902687465.1. Lineage (NCBI taxonomy): Eukaryota > Viridiplantae > Streptophyta > Magnoliopsida > Poales > Poaceae > Secale > Secale cereale. The sequence continues at coordinate 80,640,508 of LR738714.1, forward strand.
CATATAAGAACTTTTAAGTAAAGCAATCAAGGCATGTAATTCAATTCAAGTCATAACAAGCAAGAGTCTATATTAGCATTGTAACAAGCAACATAAGAACATAAAGGTGCAAGAGCTCTTGCTGTCCGTGAATCGAATGTCTCCAAATGGTGTTTGCGTGCAAGAAAGGGGATATGGATATATGAGAGAGTAAAACATAGTTTTTGTATTGTTGAGAACTTAATCTACTAAAGTTTCACACTTGGTCTTCTTTGGAATCTTATCTTGACTCATCCCCAGACCGTCAGCCAGGTACAAGTCAAAATGATCCACTCCCTTTCGATATTTTGAGCACTCATGCAATGGATGAGCGTAAGCAAGAAAGTTGACACTTAGGATGGCAAAGAGAGAAAAATGATGAAGGGGGAAGACAAAAAAGGGTGTGAAAGGCTCACATCAATGAGGACAATCATAGGCGAGAGAAAGCCAAATTATAGATATGATGTGAGGAGTAGGGATTGCAGTGCAACGGATGCACATATGAGCTAAGGTAATCTCTCCAATGGAACTAGTGGGGGTGCATCCAACTTGCTTGCTCAAGAAGACCTAGAGCTCTTTTGAGGAGGCTCATCATTGGAATATACAAGCCAAGTTCTATAGTGTGAAGGTCCCCACATAGCTATATGCATGAATGATAATCTCTATGGAGCACAAGGTATAAGATGGAGTACGAGTGTGGATCTCTCAAAAGGAATATTAGTGTGCCCCCTTCTCTCTTTTTATTTCTTTTTCTCTTTTTTCTATTTTTATTTTATTTTTTTGTGGCCTCAATGGCTCTTTCTATTTAACTCTCATTTGTCCTCTTTGGGATCTTTTGATTTTGTCCTCTTTGGGATCTTTTCCTCACTTTAGGGGCAACACTCTATATATTACAAGAAGTATAGAAGATCTTTCACACTTTACAAAAGTACTCAACATAAAGAAAATGAAACTATCATGATGTATGCAAATGTATGCCTCTGCCAGTGTAGCAGGATACGCAATGATACTAGCGCGTCATGTAGCAATGATTAGGGCAAGGCCCAATTAGCATGCGGCTCATCGATCAAGCAAAAAGCATGTATGCCATGAAGATGTAGTCATGAGAAGATGGATGTTGCATGGAAATGTATCTCGGAAAGGCTATGGAAATGCCTTGATAGGTAGGTATGGTGGATGTTTTGAGGAAGGATATAATGAGGCTTATGATGACAGAGCGTATCGTGCCAAGGATTTGGATGCACCGGCGAAGTATGCGCCAACTCTCGAGGTGAGAAAGGGCAATGCATGGTACCGAAGAGGCTAGAAAAATATGGCTAGGTGGAAGTGTCAACTTTCGAATACTCACATTAGTCCGAAGAACTCATGCACTTATTATCAGTAACTCTCAATCTAATTAGGAGGTTCACAAAGAGACAAGTACCCCGAGGAGGAGTGTATGGGGGTTTGGTTATCCTTGCGCATCCTCGGCTCATGGTACGTGAGTGTACTCTAATATTCGATCCCTCCAAAGATTAGTGATCCATTTAGTAGCTGATACGTCCAAAACGTATCTATAATTTCTTCTTGCTCCATGCCACTTTTGGGTGATATTGCTATGATATTCATACACTTCCATACACTTTTGATCATATTTGGACTAACCTACTAATCCAGTGCACCCCAGTGCCAGTTTCTGTTTTCGGCTGTTTTTGTATTTCAGGTTTTCACATTACGAGAACTGTCAGGAAAAATCCAGAAAAATTATATAAAAAATCAGCGTTCCAAAACCTACCTTGCGCCCGAAGTACAGCCGGGGGGGGGGGGCACCAGGGCCCCAGGCGCCCTGGCGGCGCCCGCCCTAGGCCGTGCCGGGGGGCGCCTGGGCCCCCCGAGCCCCGTCTGGTGCCCCCCTTTGGCATATATTTAGAGCGTCCTTCGAAACCCTCGGGACGGGAACTCTTTTTCGCGATCTCATCTCTGTTCCGCCGCCGCCGCCGCTTCCAAGATCGGGAGCACCAGGAGAACTCTTCCCAGCACCCTGCCGGAGGGGAGGATCACCATCGGGAGCCTCTCCACCACCATGGACGCCTCCCGGATGAGTTGTGAGTAGTCTCCCTTGGACCATGAGTCCATGACCAGTAGCTATGTGATGTTCTCCTCCCGTTCTTGTGCTTCACTAATTAGTCCTCGTGAGCTGCCCTACATGATCGAGGCACATATGTAATCCTGATGTTGTTGCTATGATGAGTTTGCTGGGATCCGATGGATTATGAGATTATGTTCAGATTGTGATTGAGTAATATATTTGATCTACCTCTTTTATATTTATGTTCATAAGTAATTCTTGCATGTTCTCCGTTGTTATTTATTGCTTTGGCCAAGTAGTAGGTAGTGACTCCAAGAGGGAACGTTATGCTTGATTGTGGGTTCATGCCCCTCGATGACTAGCTTGAGTGACAGAAACATGAGTCTAGGGGATGTGCTGTTGCCACAAGGGGGAAAACAATGGTGCTTGTGCCCGCGGGTGCAAGGATTGTTTACTTTACGCAAAGTTCTTTTAATGCAGTTGTCTGTTGCTTTGAGTTTACACTATGGGTGGGGCTCGCAACTTAATACCAGCGAGATGTTCTGGATAGATATCTCAAGGTGGATGATTAGTAGTAGATATTGATGGATTTCGGTCTACTTACTTTGGCGTACCGCCCATGCTTTGAACCTCAACCTTTCTTGCAATGTAGTCAGCATTGGTTTGCGTTCGTGGTCCTGTCAATTGCCCAGCTGTAATTCGTTTACCTCACATATCTGTTTTATCGTCTTTTGGGAGAGAGACATCACTAGTGAACATCATGAGACTCCGGTCCATAATACCATCATTGATCACATCCGCTATTTACATTTCGCTTTTACTTACTATTGCAAACATTATCTATCACTACTATCATTTGCGTTTAATCCTTTGTGAACTACAAGGCCGGAGGGATTGACAACCTCTTTGTACTCGTTGGGAGCAAAGTTATTTGTATCTGTGTGCAGGTCCATGTTGATTGCTAATATCTGGCGCCGTTAGCAGTTGACACCTACTTGTTGAACCTAGGAGTCTCTGGGGATTCGATCCTTGGCATCTTTGCTAAGGGAAAAACTTCCACAACACTGCATCTCACACCTTCCACTTGGGGTAACCAACGAGGGTTAGAGGCCCATCAAGGAGTTTTTCTGGCGCCGTTGCCGGGGACTCCACTCTTCAGGATAGGGGAGTTGCACGCTATCTTTTACCTTTTCTTTTAGTCTTGTTAGTTTACCTTTCAGTTTTTGCTTTAGTACCTTTTTTCAAAAATCACAAAAATAGTTATCTTGCTTGCTTGCTACTATGGGTTCCACCGAGAACACCAAGTTGTGTGACTTCACTAGTCACAACAACGATGACTTTATCAGCACACCTATCACTACACCTGCCACTTCAGCACCTTCATATGAAATTAAACCTGCTTTACTGAACTTAGTCATGAAAGATCAATTCTCCGGTGCTGGAGATGATGCTGCTTTACACTTAAACAACTTTGTTGAACTTTGTGATATGCAAAAGTACCAAGAAATAGATGGTAATATTGTTAAGCTTAAGCTTTTTCCTTTCTCCTTGAGAGGAGGTGCTAAAATTTGGTTTCAGTCTTTGCCTAGAAATAGCATAGATTCATGGGACAAGTGCAAAGATGCTTTTATCGGAAAATACTATCCACCTGCTAAAATTATCCAACTTAGAAGTAACATAATGAATTTAAACAATTGGATAATGAACACGTTGCCCAAGCTTGGGAACGTATGAAATCTCTTATCAAGAACTGCCCTACTCATGGTTTGACTACTTGGATGGTTATCCAAACTTTTTATGCAGGCTTGAACTTTACCTCGCGGAACTTGTTAGATTCAGCCGCGGGAGGAACTTTTATGTCAACTACACTTGGTGCTGCCACAAAGCTTCTCGATGAGATGATGACCAACTATTCCCAATGGCACACCGAACGCGCTCCAACAGGTAGGAAGGTAAACTCTGTCGAGGAGATTTCCTCCTTAAATGCAAAAGTTGACTTGATCATGTCTCTACTTTCGAAGCAATCTTCTGTTGATCCTCGCGATGTTCCTTTAAATTCTTTGATTGCTCAAGAACAAGTAGATGTGAACTTTATCTCTAGAAACAATTTTAACAACAATGCTTATAGGAGTAACTTTGGTAGCAATCCTAGACCGTTCCCCTCTAATTCTTATGGGAACAACAATGCTTATCCTATCACCAAGAACTCCACTGCTGAACTAGAGATTATGCTTAAAGATTTCATCACTACCCAAAAAGCCTTTAATAAGAGTGTAGAAGAAAAACTACATAAACTAGATGATCTTTCTTTTAAGGTAGACCATTTAGCCAATGAGATAGAATTGCTTAAAATTAAAACTTCTCCTCTTGAGGAGAGGAAGGTGTCGGTGTACTAAGATAGGGGTACCTTAGTACCCCAACTTGTGCACGGGTCAGTAGCAGCTTCCCGCGGCAGGGTTTACCACGTGCTCGCCAAGAACCTTTCCGGTCCCTATGAAGCCATTCAAAAACAAAGTATACAAGTCAGAAGATCAAGACCCCGGCAAGAGGAGCTTGCCCAGAAGGCCGCGCCAGGCTCAAGGTTATCACTTTAACACAAGACCCTTGCAAGAGGAGCTTGCCAGGAAGACCAAGGAATGCATACATCAAGAGATTCCTCGGCGCATCATGCGCCCCGGCAAGGACCCGTGGAGCGGCAAGCTTCCGGGTCCGGCAAGATGGAGGCCCCGGCAAGGTGCTTGCCGGGGGAAGCTCGCTGTGTGCCCGCGCTCCAGCTCGTCTGCCCACGCGTTGCCCTGGGGCCCTCCAGGGACGCGTGGCGGACGACTGTGCAGCCTGGGGCGCACGGTGGCAAACCACGGTGACGAGGCTACCGTCGTGGCGAACGGAGGAGCATGGACAGACGCTTTTGGGGTCGACGGCGACGGGCATTTAATGCCCTTGTCCCCCACTATCAAAATTAGGTGAAGACCACTGTTCATCCACTGTTCATGCACTATTCACACACTGTTACAACTACCACCAAAGTTACACTTTTACCCTCCTCTACGTTGACACCTGTCGGTGACCCCTTTGAGCTATAAAAGGAGGCCCATGCACAACGTAGAGGGGGTTGGATTCCAGAAACTAGCTCACACTCTCACTCGGTGTAGCTAAGCACTGTAGATCTCCAAGCTCCCGAGCTCAATACAACCAAGGCAGGAGTAGGGTTTTACGCGTCCGCGCGGCCCGAACCTGGGTAAAACTGCCCGCGTGCGTTCCTCGATCTGCTCTCCGTGCTCCCTCCGCTCCCTTGCCGCAACGTAGAAGGGGATCCGGTCCCATAGGTGTTCGTGGCGGACAGTTTCCCCCGATATCTTTGGCGCGCCAGGTAGGGGGCGTCGAGGTTGTGCGAACCTGATCCGGCGCTCACGCAGGCGCATTCTTCATCAACCTCTCCAGCTTCATCAACTTCATCAGCTACAACAACATGGCCCCGAAGAAGAAGGCTTCGGAGGTCGGAGGCCCATCTGCGTCGATTCCAACACCACTAGAACCAACGGTGGGTGGAGGAGACGCCGGCGGAAGGGTGGTCGCCGACGAGGAAACTCACGACGCCACCAGGTCCAAAGACAAGACTGACGACCGGGCGAACTCCAAGGCCTCGGCGTCCGTGCACGCGCCACATCCCTCCCAGGAGGTGCAAGACCTGCAGTGGCGTGGAACTGGAGGTTCCATACGCTTGCTGGGGCGTGGTCAAGCCGGAGGATCGCGGGATGCTCCAGGCCAGCGCGCTGGTACGAGCAAGGCGCGGTCGCCGGGGCGGGAACAGGCTCCTTCTAACGCTGTTAGAAGTCCGAGCGTGTCCCGCTCCTCGCACCACTCGCCGCCGCTCCCTTCCTCTCCAGCAGAAGCTCTAGCAAGAGCACAGCTGCTCCTCGATTTCCCTCCGGCGGCAGACAAGGCCGAAGACTGGAGGGCAACGATCCATAGCCTCATCGCCTTCGCCAACAACGACACGCCGCAGCAGCCGGCAACTTCGCGACCGCGGCAAGTCGAACAAGCGAAGACCGATGGCGACAAGACCGCCGGGGGTGCAACTACCGTGCACTCCCCGCCGCGGAAGCAGAAATCGCCGCCCCGCCGGATCAACGTCGACGATGACTCCACGGCGTCGTCGGATCCGCGGGCTCGCCGCGATCAGCGCCAACTCCTAGACGACCGGCGACAAGAGGACGCTCGGACTCGCATCGAGCGCCGACGAGAAGCCGGAAGGCAGTCCGATCAGTGAGCTGGGACCGCTGTCGATATGCACGCGCCCGGTGAACCAGGCGACTTGCCGTACACGGCGGGTTGCCCTGCGTTCACCCGTGAGCTGCGGCAAGTCTAGTGGCCCAGCATGAAGAATTTCAAGCCCGACGTACCCGAGAAGTACGACGGCAAGACGCACCCCTCGGAGTTCCTAAGCATCAACACCATCGCGGTGCAAGCCGCCGGGGGGCGCGACGAGAAGATCCTAGCCAACTATTTCCCGCTAGTGCTTAAGCCAAACGTCCGGTCTTGGCTTATGCACTTGCCGGAGAACTCCATCTCTTCATGGGCCGATCTGTGCCACCCGTTTGTTGGCGCCTTCACGGGCGGCCACAAACCCCACGGCCAGGAGAGCGATCTCCACATCCTCGCCCAGAAGGAAGGAGAATCCCTGCGCAAGTACATCCAGAGGTTCAGCCGCGTCCAGCACAACATTCCCGGCGTCCACCCTGCCGCGGTTATCAGCGCGTTTTACCAGAACGTGCGTAACCGCCGGATGAGGGAGGAGATGGCCATGACCAAGGTCCGGGATGTCAGCGAGCTCTACGCCCTGGCTGACAAGTGCGCACGCGCCGAAGATGGGAGGAAACTCCCCGGAGAGGATACTGGCGCAGGAGGAAACGACAGCGACGACGACGCCCCGGCAAAGAAGAGCCGGCGGCGGAACAACAGAAAGAAGAAGAACAAGGAGGTGCTGGCTGTCGAGCAGTCCGGCAAGGAGGCTCCCGCCAAGAAGACAAAGGCTGGCGGTTCCGGCAAGGAGCCTGCCCCTGTAGTGGCAGCCGACAAGCAGGACGGCTCCGACAAGCAGTACTGCAAGATCCACCGCACCAAGGGCCACAATCTTCAGAACTGTAAAAGGGTCGAGTACCTCATAGAGCAGCAGAAGGCTGAATACGAGCGTCGCGACAAGGAGAAGGCCCAAGGAGGCGGAGGAGAACCCAGCAAGAAGCGGCCGTTCAATGGCCGGGGAGGGCGCCGCGGCAAGGCAAAGCAGCGGCAAGGTGATAGACCTCCCCGGGGCCGCGACAACGATGAGGATGAAGACGATGATGATGACATGGAAGAAGGAGATAACAGCGAGCAGGAGTTCCAAAAGGCCACAGAGGTTCTGTGTGTCGACGGAGGCGCCTCTCTGCACACTTCCCACCGCCAGCTCAAGCAGTGGGTGCGAGAAGTGAATGCAGCTGAGCCGCCCGTCGAGTCACGTAGGCTGCTGAAATGGTCCAGCACGCCCATCGTCTTTGACCTTGAGGACCACCCTGACCGCACAACCGCGGTCGGGTGTTTGCCGATGTTGGTCTCACCAACTATCCGCAACCTCAAGGTCACCAAGATGTTGGTTGACGGCGGGGCCGGCCTGAACTTGATCTCCTCTGCTGTGATCAAGAAGCTACAGATCCCCGACAGCGAGCTCGAGGAAACCGGATCGTTCCAAGGGATCAATCCGGGAAGGAGCAAGCCGAAAGGAAAGATTACGCTGCCAGTGACCTTTGGCGGGGAGCTCAACTTCATGACAGAGAGAATCACGTTCGACGTAGCCGATATCCCATTGCCATATAATGGGATACTAGGCCGTCCTGCCCTCGCCAAGTTCATGGCGGCCTCCCACCACGCATACAACGTACTCAAGATGCCGGGGCCGATAAGCGTCATCTCTGTCCCTGGCGACAAGAAGGACGCGCTTATCTGCGCCGACAAGATTTACCGGGTCGCAGCAGCCGCGGCAGACAGCAACACACTTGCCGCTGAAGCTCCCGAGGGGAAGACCAAGACCAAGTCCGGCAAGAGCTCTGGGGCCCACTCCGGCAAACGCACCTTTTCGCAGTGCTGCGCTGCCGTTGAGGACGCGCCATCGAGCTCCACCGGCAAGAGTAAGAAAGGAATGGCGGCTCCACCGGCAACCAAGAAGGTTCCGCCAAGGAGGATGGCACTGGTGGTAACTTCACCGTCAGTGCTACACTCGACAATGAATAGGAAAGCGCGCTCGTTGCCTTCCTGCGGGCGAATGTCGATGTGTTTGCATGGCAACCATCTGACATCCCCGGCGTTCCCAGGAAGGTGATTGAGCACAAGCTTGCTGTTTGCCCTCATGCGCGGCCCATCAAGCAGAAGGTCAGAAAGCAAGCCGTGGAGCGCCAAGAATTCATCTCCGAGGAGATAACGAAGTTGGAAGCAGCAGGCCTGGTTAGAGGCGTGATCCATCCTACGTGGTTAGCGAATCCAGTTGTCGTGCGCAAGGCCAATGGGAAGTGGAGACTTTGTATAGACTTCACTGATGTGAATAAAGCATGTCCTAAGGATCCATTTCCCTTGCCGCGTATTGACCAGATTGTTGACTCCACCGCCGAATGTGAGCTACTTTCCTTCCTTGATGCATACTCAGGTTACCACCAGATTTTCATGGCCAAGGAAGACGAAGAGAAGACTGCGTTCATTACTCCATGCGGCACATATTGCTTCATACGCTGTGGGGACCCCGACTCATAAGTCGTGATCACCGAATGCACGTGTACAGTGATCCCAGAGATCAATGCTCACTGAACACACAGAAGCTGAATAACAAGAGTCTTACATCCTTACATACCGTGTTACACAAATAGGACCATAAAGGTCAAGCCTTGAGTATATCATCGCAGCGGATAAATCTTCAAGACAACTGGGACCCATGCCATCTGCCTTAACCCTACAGGCATTCTGACTGGGAACCGTCCTAGCTCGCATGCTCGTCACCGAGAAATCTTCATCATAACCTGTTCTCTCCTGCCTGGCCAATAAAATAACCAGTGGCAAGCCAATGAGTACATTGAATGTACTCGCAAGCAACCCAAGTGTGGTAACAGAATAATTATGCAAGGCTCTACTACTAAATTGGTCGTTTTGCGGAAAGCTAGTTTTTCATGTGCAAGTATGATCAACATATAACAAGGATATGCATGTGTCTGTAACAAGTATCAGGAGGTCACAGACATCATTTTCAAGGAAGAGTTGTAATCAACTCATGCTCAATCTCATTGTGACTTCCTCACAATCACATCAACAATATCACTGAACCATGTTGACTTCATCAATATCACTGAACCATGTTGTTTCCTCACACACACACGCCAGGTTTTGCAAACATTGGACGTAGCCCAAGAGCGGTTACCCAACTGTCCATGACCGTGGACACGGCTATTCGAATAGTTTTACACTCTGCAGAGGTTGCACACTTTACCCACAAGATCCGGGGAACTTCCCTGTCATCCACGACCCGCGGTACCTCAGGTACCCGGGGTAAGCACCCGATCACTACCTTTCCCTAGACGACACTAACATAGAGTCCACTCGGTTGGTAGGAGCCCCGTGCCAAACATTTCACATCTCAAGGTTTGTGGAGACTCGCTCCAAATTCATCACATATCACAAGCACGGGGTACCAACGGTGTGTCCCGTGCCCTGTAAAGACAGTCATGGCCGCCTATCCAAGCGCGACCCCGTCCCGAGAGTGACCTCATGTCACCCCCATCACTAGTAATGCGGGCACCATGCTAGTATCGACCTAGGTACTCAATAATGCCCTTTCCCATATAAGGGTAGAGTGGTTGCGCATGTAAGGTTGGAATAACGGTCGCAACTTAAACCAATCCGTTTTTCAAAACAACACACACACTTTCCTCGGTACACCACTTCATCATCAAGTGGTTACCACCCTCACCATCTCCCTCGGGCATAAATGGCACCCGACGGGGTTTTCGAAAAGTCTTTTGAAAGTATCCTGCCTCTGTCACCATGTATATACCCGTCCCATTTGCGTAGCCACTATTATAGCAACCTAACTACTCCCACCCACATAACCCTCATAGGAAGGTAGGGTCATGTTGATGCAAGTTTCAACAGTAAGTAACAAAGGTAGCAACCAAAGTGGTTTCCACCTCAACATGATTCCGATGCATTGAATAATAAGGTGCTATGAGACATGCATAAAAGGGGTTTCTTGAACATGGTCAAAGGGCTGCTTGCCTTATTCTTCAGAGTCTTCAAACCTTCTGGTCCATCTCCGAATACTCCGTTTATCACGTCAACTAACGATGGAAATAATCATAATAAGCAACACAATCAAAGCAACAATAAAAGTGCTCTCAAAATAGGAGTTGGACTTTTCTAGGATACCTCTGGTCATATTAGAAATGACCAAGGTGGTTTCATAGGTGTTGGATCAACAGGTAGTTGGGAACATTTCAATATGATGGAATCAAGGGTTTTATGGATTTGGAAAAAGTATACAGAAATAATTCCTTGAATGATGAGCAAAGGTACCCATCATCAAGTCATGATTTTAGAAGCTTTTAGGAGTTGGTTTCACTGGATTTGGAATTCAAATGAATTTCCTAGGATTTTGCAAAGCTGATGAATAGGAAGAAATGGCTCAATAATTGGTGGGGCACAGAAACTATCATTAAAAATGTTCCAAAACTAAGTTTGGACATGACAAGCATCTAGGAACTTGAATCACTTCATTTGGATCAATATTGAGCTCTCTGTGATTTTCTAAAGTTAATCACAGAAAGTGGAAAAAGGGCATTTGATAAATATTTGTATAGGAAAAGTTTCTGGAATAATGTGCATGTTGCACCATGTGATAGGGCATGATTTTAGGAGCTACCAGAAATTTGAATCATGCAATTTGGAGTTCATATGAATTTTCTAGGTATTTTTGAAGTTGGCAGAATAAAGGAAAAAGGAAAAGAATAGGGTTATACCCTTATACAGCGCTCTGGGCGAGGCCCAGCTAACCAGCGCCCACTGGGCTCAGCCCAGTGGCTCAGCGGCGGGATGGCGGCGGTGACGTCGAAGGCGGCTTCTCCGGAGGGCGCTTTCGCCTGGGAGAAACGGCTCGCGCCCGGCCCGTTTCCACTTAAGCCGCTGGGCCCGTCGTTCGGGTCGCCGCCAGGTGGGCCCTTCGCCAACTGGCAGGACGGTCGTCCCCTACCTCACGCCTGAGGCAGAGGAACGACGGGGAGGCTCGGCCGGGCGGCGCTGGCGCCCGCCCCGACGGCTCCAGCCACCGGCGGCGGCCCCCGACGCGCCGGAGGATGCAGCAGGGAGCCGCGAGCCCGTACGAGCGCTCAGCACCCGCGGAGAAGCCTGGGCCGCAGAGGGTTCTGGCGGCGGCCGGCGGCAAGATTCTGACCGCGGTGGTGGATAGGGGGTGCGGGAGAGAGAGAGAGAGAGGCTCCAAGACGATCAGGAGAGGGAGAGGGAACCGTTGGAGCCACGAGGGGGCTTGGGGGCGGCCTATTTATAGGCGAACGCCGGTCCACCGAAGCGCCGTGCGCCGGCGAGGTCGTGGCTGTTGCTGCAGGCCACGGGGGAAGCAGAGAGCGTTTCTAGGGCGTTCCTGGAGCTGGTCCACTCCCAGAAGAAGAGAAAGGGGGAGTGGGGAGGCGTCAGAGGGGCCGCGCGTGTGAGGTTTTTCACTGGAGCTCGGGGTCGGCCGGTGCGCGTGCGGGCAGGGGTGAAGGAGGAGGAGAGAGGAGGGGGCCGACAGCCCAGCGTGTTGAGGACGTTGAGGGGGCCTCGGGGGACACGGTCTCTCTGCCCAAGGCCGTCTGGAAGCCTCGGGAGGGCCAAGCTACAGTGCCTTGGTGCACTGTAGCGTGCTCCAGAGCACGCCTTTGTCCGGCATAGTCGTGCCTGTGCTTTCCTGGCCGTGTCCTCTTGTGTCCAACCGTGTCCAGCAGTGCTAGGGAGTATAAAAGAAGAGGCCTGTGGCTTTGGATGCTCCAGGGAACCACTAGGATGAGGAGGGTGGTGATGGAGAAGAAGAGGGTGGCTATCCACAAGGGTAAAGATGGGGTTTTTACCCTCCAATAATTGAGATAAGGCAGAAGAGAGTTACTGGAGGGTAGAGGATGATCAGGGGGAGCTGTGGTAAGAATTTGAGGCCATGGAGAAAAGTAAAAGAGGTTCAACCACTAGTTTTGGTAAATGAACAGAAGGTGTTTGATCAGTGTTTGGTCAAGCAAATGACATCCAAATGACATGGGACTTAACAGGATCAAATGTCACATATAATTAGGCCCCTACACCAAATTTGAACTCATTTGGGCAAAGTGGTCAATGTAACTTTGGTGAACCCTAGAAATGAACAGAAATGGTTTCACCATGTTTGAGTCAAGCAATTCATCTCCGCTTGATGCACCACTTGGTGTAGCATCATCATTTGGGGATATGAACATGCCCACAAAGTTTGAGGCTCCAGATAAAAAGTTGACAATGTAAAGTTGTTCAAATTTGCATTTGAACAGAAAGGGTTTTGGGGTGATCTGATCAAGTTGCTCTATTCCAAATCTTGTGCCATTTGGTCTAGATGCCTTATTAGGCCATTCTAGCATGTGCACCAAATTTGAGAGCATTTAGACAAGTTTGGCAATGTAGAGTTGCTCAAACTTCAAATATGGACAGAATGGTTTTGAAGGGGTTTGAGGATGTTTCCTTGATCTCCAATGCATGAGGCTTTGCAAGATCATCAAATATGTCATATGTGACATGATAGAATTTCCCTGGAATTTTTGGAGAATATTTCCTTTGTAAATATTTCAAAAGCTTGAAATATCCAGAAAGGGTTTTGGAAGGATTTGTCCAATATTTTGAACATGACCATGTGTTAAAACTCTTATATATGGACAATATATGTCCTATGAGTCTCCCTGAATTTTGGCAAATATTTTTGAAATGTTTAAATAATTTTTCCCTATTAAAGACCATTTCTGGCCTTAAGAAAAAGCTTTTAAATAAAATATAAAAATAACTTTTAAAATTATACTTTTGTGGTTTCTGGGAGTCCTATATCTAATAGGATTCAAATAAACTTTTTGAAAGATTTTTCACACCCTAAATAAGGTACTTGCAGTGCAAACCTCAATTCAGGGGTTTTTGGAAAACTAATTTTAGAAAATACCATTTGGCCAAAATATTTTTATAAGAAAATTCTATACTGGTCTATACACATGGCATGATCATTGGGAAAAGGTTTTGGGTCAAGGGGATGAAGAATAAGAGTTGGAGGATTTATTTGATTTTTAGAGCACTAGCAAACAGCAGACAAAAGTCAAATCAAGCAAAGTCAAAAACACTCAAAAGTTTTTGCAAATCCACATTTTTAACATGAAAATAAGCTTAAGCAATGTGACATGAAAATCAGGGTGTGACAGACCTACCCCCCTTACAAGAATCTCGTCCCCGAGATTCCCAGACTAGGCGTGGAAAGAAAGGCGGAGTCTTGGATACGGGGTAGTCTTCACTTCTTCTTGTCGGTTCTGCTTCCGAGTGGTGCTCCTTGAAATCTTAAAGTGCTTGATGGTATGGCTCCTTGCTTGATGTCGTCCTTGTTGGAGGTTGCTGAGGGGTCTCTAACATAGGTTAGGTTGGGTTAGCTGCCAAAGGCTCGGTGATCGATGTCCTTGCGGGCATCGGGCTAGCTAGGAGGTAAGAAGTACTTCCAGAGTGGGGGCTCGTGGAAGATTTAGTGCACGGAGGGCATCTCAGGTGGTAGATCTAGCTGGGGAGCCGTCTACCACATGACTTGCAGTGATCTCAAAGGGTCCAATGAACCTTAGTGCGAACTCCCCCTTGACGTGGAAACGCTTGTTTCCCTTCAGAGGGGTTACCCGCAGGTACACGTGGTCCCTGACATGGAAACTCATGCTCCGATGGTGAGTGTCAGCATAGCTCTTTTGTCTTGACTTGGCTGCCTTCAAACGTTCTCCGACTAGTTGGACTTGCTCCTCCGCTGCACGGAGAATATCCGGTCCAAAGACTAGTCCTTCTCCAGTCTCTGACCAATTGAGGGGTGTGCGACACCTGCGTCCGTACAACACCTCAAATGGTGCCATCTGAAGGCTTGACTGGTAACTGTTGTTATAGGAGGACTCGGCAAAAAGGGAGACAATCCTCCCACTTGGCTCCATATGCCAAGACACAGGCTCGGAGTCATGACTTCGAGAATCTGATTGACTCGCTCGGTCTGACCTCCGGTTGGTGGGTGGAAAGCCGTGCTGAAAGATACTTGGTTCCCAAGGCTTCTCGGAACTTCTTCCAGAACCTTGAGGTGAACTGGGTTTCTCGACCTGACACAATCTCCTTAGGAAAAGCCGTGAAGACTTACGACTTGGTCGATGTAGAGAGCTGCCAGCCGGTTGCCATCATAAGTGGTCTTGACAGGAATGAGATAGACCTCCTTGGTCAGATGATCGACCATGACCCAGATAGAGCCATGTCCTCTTATCCGACCTTGGTAATCCAGTGACAAAGTTCATTCCGTCTTTATCCCACTTCCACTCAGGAGCCTTGAGTGGTTGAAGCAATCCGGTGGGTCGCTGATATTCAGCTTGACCCTTTGGCACACATCACACTTTGCAACATAGGTTGCAAATCTCGCTTTTCATCTCGTGCCACCAGAATCGTGCCTTCAAGTCTTGATACAACTGGGTGTGAGCGTTCTTTCGACACGGAAAAGCTCGGCTCCTTTGAGAGGAGTGGTTTGCAGATACGCCCGGTCTTCGACGCGGAAGTTTCTTCTTGATGACGGTGGTCGGTGTAGATCTTCCTTCTTGACAGGGCAGTCTTCACAGGTCTTCCATCCAGCCGTCCGTCTCTTCTTATCTTCGGGCAGACAAGTAGGCCATCAAATGATGATGTTACCCAACTTGTCCACTTACTCCATGAGGTCTAAGGGGTACACAAGGTAAGCTGGGGTATTGGTGGTGGTCTCGGAGGAGTATTGCAGAGGCCTTCCTGACTCTGAGTCAAGGCCCTGTGGTCAGAATCTGACCAGGTCGTGGCTCGGTGGGGCTTAAGGGTTTCAAGGATTCTAGTGAGTGAATGAACTTATATCATCTTATCCTTAAGCACAGTTTCTGAGATGCCAATAGCTAGATCTAGTACTCCGAACGGAAAAGCATCTTCTCGCAGAGACCAACTTCAATCACCACTCATTGCCATACATATCCTCATGACTCTCAAGAGACGGTCTAACAAAATTATACTGTCTAAGATCCCCAAATTCATATGCACGTCTACCTCTAAAATCCAAAGGTAGATCCTAGATGCTGCTGAGCTGAGATTAAACTCCATAATCCACGCACTCAACCTATCTTGCAAGGCTCAAGATAATGCATCTCTATTCTAAGGAAACACGTCATATGCCACTCCAAGATTTGTTTACTTCCTATGGATCAACTCCAATAGCCCGATAATTCCATCAATCACCACATAATCCAACAATTCTACAAATCCGATGTCTACGGCGATCCACAAGATCTCAAGTCTCTATAATACCCAAATACTCGGAAGGACTATGCCTCACGACAGTATGCCCACCAAATTCCCATCATCCGGGTCAAGTAAACTCCAAGATCACGATTATATAGATCCCTAAATCAACTCCAACAAATAATCCAATCTCCTAGGTTATCGTCCATCGAGAAGCATGATATCATGATCAGGATCATAGGCCTAAATCCAATCTTACTCCGAATCATGCAGACATATCCAGCATTATACCAACCAGAATCACCTACATAAATCCAAATCTCATGCCCAACGGGCACTCCTTCATGCTTCCCCAAAGTCATGATCCCAACAACATGAAATCCTCATAACTCATCAAGGTCTCGGATAATTCCTCGAAGTCACTGATATAAACCACCAAGTCATCTGTCCAATATCCTCGAACTGGTCTATCTATGGCACCGTCAGACCTCGTGCTATGTCAGGATGAGAAATGTGCTCACTCATCGTGTCCACTAGTTCCTTTACGAACCCAGTGCTGTGCAAGTTTACAAAGGCTTAACAGGTTCTCTCGCTTTACCATGGGTTAGGCACATGGTTAAGGATTCGTGCTGGAGTGTCTCGGGAAGTCTCAAAGGGGCCTAGGAATGGGTTTACTGGTCTGGAGGGTTAAACATAACTCTACGGGGTTACACCTGGTCACGGGGGTTGTAGCAGAAGTCCTCAGTGCCAGTTGGCTGTCGAGGTAGAATCCTTGGTGCATCTTGTCTTGCGGTCTTCAATTGGGGAGAGAGAGAATAGAGGGAAGAAGCAGCGTAGAGGAGGGAAATGCCTAAGGGGGTTTTTATAGTGAAAGAACAAACAACCAAGTGCCGTAAAGGCCACACACGTTTGTTAAGATAAGATAGGTGATATAGTCGCGTACATGCTGCCCAAGGCAAAAGTGCGACTTACATCGAAAACACAAACAGGTAAGGACAAACAACACATGACATGGTTTCATATGAACTGCTACATAGACTCGACTTCGCATAAAGGGGTACACGACTCATCCTACCCTAGGGGTTCTCGGATTGACAGTCGTGAGGTGGAAGGCCTTCAGTCTTCAGCTCTGGGGGTCTTCCGGTGGTTTGACAGATGACTGCTTGCTGGGGCACATCCTTCTGATATGCCCGAGCTCACCACACTCGTAACATGTGATGGAAGCAAAGAGGCTGTTATCCCGTCTTGGGTCTTGTTTCTGGTGGCCTGACGTGGATCCCTCATGACGTTGATACGGTAGTCTAGCCCTATGCCTTCTTCGCGAGGTCCGATGGCGAACTCCTTGAAGTTCTTCGATCTGTTGCTTCTGATTAGCAATGTAGACTTGTAGGGCAGTAATTTGTTGTTCCCGCTCGATTACCTTCTTCTTCTCGAGGCAATGGAGATGCAGAAGTGAAGGGAAATCCTCGCGGGACTTGAGGAATTCTTCCGTGAGATTGCGCAGAAGATAATCGGCTGTGTGGGCGAAGCGGGTCTGGAGCTTGAGGGTGGGGTCTTCATCTCCTGGGGGAAATATAGCCTGCGAGGAGGTTCTTGTTCCGCTTTTGCTAGGCAGGTAACAAGTAGCATGACCTTCCTTCATTTCTGGGAGGAGATCTCGAAGGCGAAGAAGGGCCTCGTAGGCCACTTGTTGTATGGCCAGGTCCTTAGTGGGCATAGGTGGTCCGATAAAGAACCAGCCTTGAGGTGAGGTCTTGGCAGGTACAATCACTTTGGCATAGAATTCCGTCTTTAATTCACCATTGTCTAGTTCGTGCAGGGTGTACATCGGCTCCAAGGGATAGTGGCATTGTTGGAGGCAGTCCCTTAGGAGTGGTGGAAATCCGATCATGAGGAGTCTCGTGGGGGCGACGGCCATCTACAAGGAGGTTAGAGAAGAGTCAATATGACAAGAGTTGCTACGACATGCGAAAGAGGTTGTCTCTGCTGAATAGTTCAGAAGGAGAAAGAAGTGGAATAAGTCTCGCAAGTGATTTGGAGGTCTCGGGGTCTAGCCCTTGTAGCTGGCGTTGACTTGATCTTCTCTTGTCTCTTTAATCATGACGGTCCCTTGTGCCTTCTGGGGCGTCGAGGGTACCAGGTAGGCAATCCATATGTAATGACAAATACAAGGCATAATAGAGGTCCAACATGTCGGTTCCGTTGATGAAAACATCGACACCAAGAGCGGGGAATGAAGAGAACCGTTTTCCTGCTCACTATAATGAGGCGGACCAAATGGCAAGGTTCTCATTCACCGGTGGTTGCCGATACAACAACGGTAGTGACATGATTACTCTATTAGCGATGTATATCATGATTTTGCATAACCTATACCCTGGTCATCATAGGCCAACGTTGCACCTTCTTGGGGGCTCTTGTCAAGGGTGTCCCCCATCTTCTGGGTCTTCATGTCCTCACTCATCGAGGGCGTAGTTTCTGTTGGTACCGTCTTGTCGTGGTGTCACCATCTTGCGTGCAAAAGTGGTGGGTGAGTATTTGGCAAGGTGCACTCCACGAGGATTACAGAAAGTCCAGTGGTCAGGGGCATAGGGGTTTTAGCGACCAAGGTTTTGAAGGGGAAGAGATCAAGTATAGCCTAGTTTTCGAAAAACCGAGAAGGGAAGAGAGGTATAGATAGTTTTGAAAACTAGTAGTAGTTTTGAAAATAGTTTTACCCTAACTAACGACCATGCTAACCAAGGCTTCCTACAGTCAGGATGGCTCTGATACCAGCTCTGTGGGGACCCCGACTCGTAAGTCGTGATCACCGAATGCACGTGTACAGTGATCCCAGAGATCAATGCTCACTGAACACACAGAAGCTGAATAACAAGAGTCTTACATCCTTACATACCGTGTTACACAAATAGGACCATAAAGGTCAAGCCTTGAGTATATCATCGCAGCGCATAAATCTTCAAGACAACTGGGACCCATGCCATCTGCCTTAACCCTACAGGCATTCTGACTGGGAAGCGTCCTAGCTTGCATGCTCGTCACCGAGAAATCTTCATCATAACCTATTCTCTCCTGCCTGGCCAATAAAATAACCAGTGGCAAGCCAATGAGTACATTGAATGTACTCGCAAGCAACCCAAGTGTGGTAACAGAATAATTATGCAAGGCTCTACTACTAAATTGGTCGTTTTGCGGAAAGCTAGTTTTTCATGTGCAAGTATGATCAACATATATCAAGGATATGCATGTGTCTGTAACAAGTATCAGGAGGTCACAGACATCATTTTCAAGGAAGAGTTGTAATCAACTCATGCTCAATCTCATTGTGACTTCCTCACAATCACATCAACAATATCACTGAACCATGTTGACTTCATCAATATCACTGAACCATGTTGTTTCCTCACACACACACGCCAGGTTTCGCAAACATTGGACGTAGCCCAAGAGCGGTTACCCAACTGTCCATGACCGTGGACACGGCTATTCGAATAGTTTTACACTCTACAGAGGTTGCACACTTTACCCACAAGATCCGGGGAACTTCCGTGTCATCCACGACCCGCGGTACCTCAGGTACCCGGGGTAAGCACCCAATCACTACCTTTCCCTAGACGACACTAACATAGAGTCCACTCGGTTGGTAGCAGCCCCGTGCCAAACATTTCACATCTCAAGGTTTGTGGAGACTCGCTCCAAATTCATCACATATCACAAGCACGGGGTACCAACGGTGTGTCCGGTGCCCTGTAAAGACAGTCATGGCCGCCTATCCAAGCGCGACCCCGTCCCGAGAGTGACCTCATGTCACCCCCGTCACTAGTAATGCGGGCACCATGCTAGTATCGACCTAGGTACTCAATAATGCCCTTTCCCATATAAGGGTAGAGTGGTTGCGCATGTAAGGTTGGAATAACGGTCGCAACTTAAACCAATCCGTTTTTCAAAACAACACACACACTTTCCTCGGTACACCACTTTGTCATCAAGTGGTAACCACCCTCACCATATCCCTCGGGCATAAATGGCACCAGACGGGGTTTTCGAAAAGTCTTTTGAAAGTATCCTGCCTCCGTCACCATGCATATACCCGTCCCATTTGCGTAGCCACTATTATAGCAACCTAACTACTCCCACCCACATAACCCTCATAGGAAGGTAGGGTCATGTTGATGCAAGTTTCAACAGTAAGTAACAAAGGTAGCAACCAAAGTGGTTTCCACCTCAACATGATTCCGATGCATTGAATAATAAGGTGCTATGAGACATGCATAAAAGGGGTTTCTTGAACATGGTCAAAGGGCTGCTTGCCTTATTCTTCAGAGTCTTCAAACCTTCTGGTCCATCTCCGAATACTCCGTTTATCACGTCAACTAACGATGGAAATAATCATAATAAGCAACACAATCAAAGCAACAATAAAAGTGCTCTAAAAATAGGAGTTGGACTTTTCTAGGATACCTCTGGTCATATTAGAAATGACCAAGGTGGTTTCATAGGTGTTGGATCAACAGGTAGTTGGGAACATTTCAATATGATGGAATCAAGGGTTTTATGGATTTGGAAAAAGTATACAGAAATAATTCCTTGAATGATGAGCAAAGGTACCCATCATCAAGTCATGATTTTAGAAGCTTTTAGGAGTTGGTTTCACTGGATTTCGAATTCAAATGAATTTCCTAGGATTTCGCAAAGCTGATGAATAGGAAGAAATGGCTCAATAATTGGTGGGGCACAGAAACTATCATTAAAAATGTTCCAAAACTAAGTTTGGACATGACAAGCATCTAGGAACTTGAATCACTTCATTTGGATCAATATTGAGCTCTCTGTGATTTTCTAAAGTTAATCACAGAAAGTGGAAAATGGGCATTTGATAAATATTTGTATAGGAAAAGTTTCTGGAATAATGTGCATGTTGCACCATGTGATAGGGCGTGATTTTAGGAGCTACCAGAAATTTGAATCATGCAATTTGGAGTTCATATGAATTTTCTAGGTATTTTTGAAGTTGGCAGAATAAAGGAAAAAGGAATAGAATAGGGTTATACCCTTATACAGCGCTCTGGGCGAGGCCCAGCTAACCAGCGCCCACTGGGCTCAGCCCAGTGGCTCAGCGGCGGGATGGAGGCGGTGACGTCGAAGGCGGCTTCTCCGGAGGGCGCTTTCGCCTGGGAGAAACGGCTCGCGCCCGGCCCGTTTCCACTTAAGCCGCTGGGCCCGTCGTTCGGGTCGCCGCCAGGTGGGCCCTTCACCAACTGGCAGGACGGTCGTCCCCTACCTCACGCCTGAGGCAGAGGAACGACGGGGAGGCTCGGCCGGGCGGCGCTGGCGCCCGCCCCGACGGCTCCAGCCACCGGCGACGGCCCCCGACGCACCGGAGGATGCAGCAGGGAGCCGCGAGCCCGTACCAGCGCTCAGCACCCGCGGAGAAGCCTGGGCCGCAGAGGGTTCTGGCGGCGGCCGGCGGCGAGATTCTGACCGCGGTGGTGGATAGGGGGTGCGGGAGAGAGAGAGAGAGAGGCTCCAAGAGGATCAGGAGAGGGAGAGGGAACCGTTGGAGCCACGAGGGGGCTCGGGGGCGGCCTATTTATAGGCGAACGCCGGTCCACCGAAGCGCCGTGCGCCGGCGAGGTCGTGGCCGTTGCTGCAGGCCACGGGGGAAGCAGAGAGCGTGTCTAGGGCGTTCCTGGAGCTGGTCCACTCCCAGAAGAAGAGAAAGGGGGAGTGGGGAGGCGTCAGAGGGCCGCGCGTGTGAGGTTTTTCACTGGAGCTCGGGGTCGGCCGGTGCGCGTGCGGGCAGGGGTGAAGGAGGAGGAGAGAGGAGGGGGCCGACAGCCCAGCGTGTTGAGGACGTCGAGGGGGCCTCGGGGGACACGGTCTCTCTGCCCAAGGCCGTCTGGAAGCCTCGGGAGGGCCGAGCTATAGTGCCTTGGTGCACTGTAGCGTGCTCCAGAGCACGCCTTTGGCCGGCATAGTCGTGCCTGTGCTTTCCTGGCCGTGTCCTCTTGTGTCCAACCGTGTCCAGCAGTGCTAGGGAGTATAAAAGAAGAGGCCTGTGGCTTTGGATGCTCCAGGGAACCACTAGGATGAGGAGGGTGGTGATGGAGAAGAAGAGGGTGGCTGTCCACAAGGGTAAAGATGGGGTTTTTACCCTCCAATAATTGAGATAAGGCAGAGGAGAGTTACTGGAGGGTAGAGGATGATCAGGGGGAGCTGTGGTAAGAATTTGAGGCCATGGAGAAAAGTAAAAGAGGTTCAACCACTAGTTTTGGTAAATGAACAGAAGGTGTTTGATCAGTGTTTGGTCAAGCAAATGACATCCAAATGACATGGGACTTAACAGGATCAAATGTCACATATAATTAGGCCCCTACACCAAATTTGAACTCATTTGGGCAAAGTGGTCAATGTAACTTTGGTGAACCCTAGAAATGAACAGAAATGGTTTCACCATGTTTGAGTCAAGCAATTCATCTCCCCTTGATGCACCACTTTGTGTAGCATCATCATTTGGGGATATGAACATGCCCACAAAGTTTGAGGCTCTAGATAAAAAGTTGACAATGTAAAGTTGTTCAAATTTGCATTTGAACAGAAAGGGTTTTGGGGTGATCTGATCAAGTTGCTCTATTCCAAATCTTGTGCCATTTGGTCTAGATGCCTTATTAGGCCATTCTAGCATGTGCACCAAATTTGAGAGCATTTAGACAAGTTTGGCAATGTAGAGTTGCTCAAACTTCAAATATGGACAGAATGGTTTTGAAGGGGTTTGAGGATGTTTCCTTGATCTCCAATGCATGAGGCTTTGCAAGATCATCAAATATGTCATATGTGACATGATAGAATTTCCCTGGAATTTTTGGAGAATATTTCCTTTGTAAATATTTCAAAAGCTTGAAATATCCAGAAAGGGTTTTGGAAGGATTTGTCCAATATTTTGAACATGACCATGTGTTAAAACTCTTATATATGGACAATATATGTCCTATGAGTCTCCCTGAATTTTGCCAAATATTTTTGAAATGTTTAAATATTTTTTCCCTATTAAAGACCATTTCTGGCCTTAAGAAAAAGCTTTTAAATAAAATATAAAAATAACTTTTAAAATTATACTTTTGTGGTTTCTGGGAGTCCTATATCTAATAGGATTCAAATAAACTTTTTGAAAGATTTTTCACACCCTAAATAAGGTACTTGCAGTGCAAACCTCAATTCAGGGGTTTTTGGAAAACTAATTTTAGAAAATACCATTTGGCCAAAATATTTTTATAAGAAAATTCTATACTGGTCTATACACATGGCATGATCATTGGGAAAAGGTTTTGGGTCAAGGGGATGAAGAATAAGAGTTGGAGGATTTATTTGATTTTTAGAGCACTAGAAAACAGCAGACAAAAGTCAAATCAAGCAAAGTCAAAAACACTCAAAAGTTTTTGCAAATCCACATTTTTAACATGAAAATAAGCTTAAGCAATGTGACATGAAAATCAGGGTGTGACATACGCATGCCCTTTGGATTGAAGAATGCAGGCTCGACATTTGCAAGGGTGGTGCACACTGCTTTTGAGCCACAGATCCACCGGAATGTAGAAGCATACATGGATGATATAGTGGTCAAGAGCAAGAGCAAGGATACCCTGGTCCAAGACTTGGAGGAAACCTTTGGGAATCTGCGCAAGATCCAGCTCAAGTTGAACCCCGAGAAGTGCGTCTTCGGAGTCCCTTCCGGCAAGCTTCTCGGGTTCTTTGTGTCCCAGAGAGGGATTGAAGCCAATCCCGACAATATAAAAGCCATCGAGCAGATCGAAGCCCCGAAGCGCGTCAAGGACGTAAGAAGACTTGCTGGTTGTGTGGCTGCCCTCAGCAGATTCATTTCAAAGTCCGCAGAACGCACCCTGCCTTTCTTCAAAATCTTGAAAAAGGCAGGTCCTATGAAATGGACTCCGGAAGCGGAGGCTGCGCTGCAGGACTTGAAAGGATATCTGTCCTCCACTCCGATACTTGTCGCACCTAGGAGACAAGAGAAGTTGCTGCTGTACTTAGCAGCAACCAATCAAGTGGTTAGTGCTGCGTTGGTGGCGGAGAGGGAGGCAGAGGAAGAGCCCACGGACCCGGCAAGCACTTCCAGCGACAAGCAGGGGGCTCCCCCGACAAGCTCTGGCACCGACAAGGACGAGTCTGCGCAGGAACAAGGAGAAGTACGGAAGAAGATGGTGCAGCACCCAGTGTATTTTGTAAGTTCCCTCTTGCAGGGGGCTAGATCAAGATACTCTAGAGTGCAGAAATTGCGTTTCGGCCTCCTCATGGCCTCGAGGAAGCTGTGCCATTACTTTCAAGCACACGAGATAACAGTGGTCACTCGCTTTCCGTTGAAGAGAATATTGCAGAATCCAGAGGCAACAGGCAGGATCGTCGAGTGGGCACTGGAACTGTCAAGCTTTGGACTCAAATTTGAAAGTACTTCAACCATACAGAGCAGAGCTTTGGCAGAATTCATAGCTGAATGGACCCCAACGCCAGATGAAGAAGTTCCAGAGACAAGCATCCCCGTCCAAGAAGCAAGCAAGGAGTGGATAATGTACTTTGATGGTGCCTTCTCGCTGCAAGGCGCCGGTGCCGGTGTGGTACTCATAGCGCCCACCGGAGAGCACCTCAAGTATGTTGTTCAGATGCACTTTCCCAAGGAAGAAGCGACAAACAATACTGCAGAGTATGAAGGTTTGCTTGCCGGCCTCAGAATTGCGGCCGAACTTGGGATCAAGAAGTTGATTGTGCGGGGAGATTCACAGTTTGTGGTCCGACTAGTGAATAAGAGTTACGAGAGCCCTTTGATGGAAGCTTATGTTGATGAAGTGAGGAAGCTTGAAGAACACTTTGAAGGTCTGCAAATGGAGCACGTCCCAAGAGCTCAGAATGATATTGCAGATGGCCTCTCAAAGTGTGCTGCGATGAAGTTACTTGTGGAACCAGGGACCTTCCTGCTCAAGTTAGCTCAGCCATCCGTTACACCATCAGTTGGGCAAAACAAGAAGAGAAAGTTGGTCTCTAGCGACTACTTGCCGGCGGATCTTCCCGAAGCCGCCGCCAAGGTTCCCAAGGTCAACAGTCAAAATGCTGAGGAACAGTCTGCTCCTGCGGACCCGAGGGTCTGTACAGTTGAAGCAGGCGTTCCCGACAAGCCTTGCCCCGGCAGGCTTGCCGGGGGACCATCAGCTCCGGCGGAACCGCAGGTTCTTGCCGTAGAAGCTGAGGTTCCCGCAGCAGCCCTCATGCCTTTGGTCTTTGTTGTTGAGCCTCAGGCTCCAGCATGGGCACAGCAGATCGTCCATTTTCTGCAAACTGGAGAACTTCCCGATGAGCCAGAAGAGATAGAGAAGATAACCAGGCAGTCAAGTATGTACCAGTTCATTGGCAATGAACTGTACAGAAGAAGACTCAATGGTGTCAGGTTGAAGTGCATTTCCAGGGAAGATGGACAGAAGCTGTTGGCAGAGATACATGGAGGCATATGTGGCCACCACATTGGCGCAAGGGCAATTGCCGGGAAGGCGTTCCGGCAAGGGTTCTTCTGGCCAGAAGCCCTCCAAGATGCAACTGCACAAGTAACCAAGTGTGAAGCGTGCCAGTTCCATGCCAAGCAAATTCACCAGCCAGCTCAAGCTCTCCAGACAATCCCTTTATCCTGGCCCTTCTCGGTCTGGGGTCTCGATATCCTCGGCCCCTTTCCCCGTGCAGTCGGGGGCTTTGAGTACTTGTACGTAGCAATCGACAAGTTCACAAAGTGGCCAGAAGTGGAACCGGTGAGAAAGATGACAGCACAGTCAGCAGTCAGGTTCTTCAGGTCGATTGTTTGCCGTTTTGGAATCCCTAACAGGATCATCACCGACAACGGCACACAGTTCACAAGTCGCACCTTCATGCAGTACGTCCAAGACCTTGGCGCCAAGGCATGCTTCGCTTCTGTTGCTCACCCGAGGAGCAATGGTCAAGCAGAGAGGGCCAATGCTGAAGTGTTGCGCGGACTCAAGACAAGGACCTTTGACAGGCTGCGCAAGTACGGAAGAAACTGGATAGAGGAGTTGCCGGCGGCTCTTTGGTCAATCAGGACGACACCAAGTCGAGCCACCGGGCAGACACCCTTTGCTATTGTCTACGGAGCAGAGGCAGTTATCCCCACGGAACTCGTATACAGATCTCCTCGAGTGCTCGCTTATGATGAGCTCGAGCAAGAGCAACTGCGACAAGATGATGCATTGCTCCTTGAGGAGGAACGTCTCCAGGCTGCTGTACGAGCTGCTCAATACCAGCAAGCCTTGCGTCGCTATCATAGCCGCAAGGTCAAGGCCAGGAGTCTCGAGGAAGGCGACCTTGTTCTTCGGCGTGTTCAGTCCGCCAAGAATTCCAACAAGTTGACGCCGAAGTGGGAAGGCCCTTATCGGGTGAGACAAGTCACAAGGCCCGGCGCTGTCCGCCTTGAGACCGAAGAAGGCTTACCGGTGAGCAACTCCTGGAACATAGAGCATCTTCGCAAATTTCACCCATAAGGCGCGGTTGCCGTGATCCGCTCCGGCAACCACGTTTTGTACAAGTCTTGCCGCTGTTGCATGTAAACCTTTGTACAAAGCCGGGCGCAGATCCCGTGCATCAGTAAAGCTTTTGTGTTTCGCACTATTTGCCATTTCCATGCTTTTCTTTGTTATTTGCATACATCATTTGGCACCTTGTGCAACGCACATCCCCGGTAAGCACTAGCAAGCCGTGAGGACCTATACTTGTTTTTCCTTCTCTTTTTCCCTCTTAAGCAGAAGGAATGTTCCTCGCGCACAAGTTTGCCAGGGGGGGGGGGAGTTGACGGAGGATGAACCAAGTGCTGTTCAAGAAAGAGAA
Organism: Secale cereale; assembly: GCA_902687465.1. Taxonomy (NCBI): domain Eukaryota; kingdom Viridiplantae; phylum Streptophyta; class Magnoliopsida; order Poales; family Poaceae; genus Secale; species Secale cereale. Next base: position 80,667,029 of record LR738714.1, read on the forward strand.
GCTTTGTCGGGGAACAAACGATCTATGAAAGCTAAGTTGCCAAAGTTTGAGCATTCAAAATTTTAAATTCTTAGTTGTCTTCCTTGAACAACCACACTTTGTATGGAAAACCTGTGCGCGGAGGAACCTACCCGTGGTTAGCCGCACCCTTGCTCTGTTTCGAGCACGCTCAACGGCCTAAGAGAGCTGCGACAAGTGTCACGCCCTTACTTCGTTTTCGAGTTCGCTCAGCAGTCTAAGTGTGTTGTGACTAGCTGCGGCAAGGTTACTTGCCGACAAGGTCTTTGCCAGCAGGCTGCTCAGAGTCCAGCACTCAGCGCTCGCGGCAAATGCCCTTGCCGGCAAAGTCCCTAAAAGCGTAGGGTAAAAAGCATACAAAGTAAAGGACCAAAGCAAGGGAGATAACACTGCATTGACTACTCAAAATAAGATTGTATATTACAAAGATAGCTTGCCGCTGTTCTAATCAACTACTGCCTATGACTTAATTGGCAGCGGCAAAGGAAGCAGAAGAAAGGGATCTAGTCTACGCGGTCGCCTTCACGCCTCGTGATCTTGCCCACCTTGGCAACAATGTGGGCAACCTGCGCCTTCAACGCCTCTTGATCAGCTTCGGGCGGCAAGGTGCGGAGGACGTTGACGAGGTTGATGTCGGGGTTGCGGTAGACGATCTTCGACAAGACGCGCTCCAGAGTGCCCATGCAGAGCCGACGCGACTCGTCGGCCAGCTGCGCGGGGATTCTCTCCCGCAGCCGCGCAAGCGCCGGCGCGATTCCCCTGAAGAAGAGACTCAACTTGGCGTTGTGGGGGAGGTTCTCGTCCGGAGAGTACACGAGGTGCTCCGCCCTCAGCACCATCATCTCCTTGTCAATATTGGCAGCGGAGGTGACCAGCTCCTCAGTCCACTGCTCCACTGCCCGGCTGAACTAGTTCGCCGAGACGGCGACGCTCTCCACCAGGCCCCGTTCCTTGCGGAGTTCATCCTTCAGCTTCGTCTCGCGGTCCCGGGCGGCGTCGAGCGAATCAGTCAGAGTGGAGACCTTCAACTCTAAGTCTGCAATAGAATCCTTGGCGGCAGTGAGCTCGTCGCCTTTCTTGGAGAGACGTACCTGCAAGTCAGAGTTGGTGTGGGCATCTTTCTCCCGCTCCACATTAAGTGCAGTGACTCTGTCCTCGCTCGCCTTCAGGTACAACTCCAGCTGCTCCACCTTGGCTTCCAGATCCTTCTTGGCGGTCTCTGCGGTGGCTGCAGTGCTCCTCGCCTCCTTCGGAGCCCCGCCAATGGCTTGCTCCCTGGCGGTGAGGTCGTCCTCGTGGGCGTCGAGGTCGACCTTCCGCTGGTTGAGTGCTCCTTATCACCGGGACAGCTCCTGGGCGGCCAACCGCTGCTGCTCCTCGGCCTCAGCCTTTTCATGCAGGAAAGCTTGCTACGCCCCGGCAAGCTCTTCGCGCTCCTCAGCCAGGTTGCGGAGGTCCGCCTGGTTGGCGGCGTGGAGCTCCGCGGCGCGTTTCTCCAAGTCAGCTGCAGCCTTGGCGGCAAGGGCCTCCCGAGACTCCAACTTCGCCTGCCTGGCCCGGTACAAGGCCAGGAGCCGACGAAGGAGCTTCTCCTCTTCGGGCTCGTCGCTTCCGCCGGGCGCTTCAACAACCTTCAACCCAGCGGAGGCGAGGACCTCTCCGTCAAAGGTCTCTCCCTCCGCGGGTGCTCGAGACGAGGACGCCCACGGGACCTGTATGAAGACCCCGTTGGCGGCCTCCAAGTAGACACCCGACCGCTCCGTGGAGGCGGAGGGGTCGGCGGCCGGTGCAGCGCTCGACGCTCCTGCAGCCTCCGGGCCAGCAGTGCGGTCGCCGGCCTCTTCCCCAGCCGCGGCGTGGGCGGTCGGAGCGGTCTCTTCGGCGGCTGGCTCATTAGCAGCAGTGGCGTTGCCTCCGTCGCCGTGCACCTCCTCCTCGCCGGTGGGCTCCGTTTCCATCCGCTCCGGTGCGGGAGGATCTAGCAGAAGAAGAAGAAAAGAAAGAGTCAAGCAAATATCCAAAAAGACAAGTTCAAGAAAAAGAAGCTACAAGCTTTACCTTCGCGGACTTCTTCAATGACAGGCTCCCTCGCCGGGGAATTCTCCCTTGGCGGTGGAGTAGTGGCCCCTGCTGGCGGAGGGCCGCCCGCGCCTTCCCTTGACGGGGTGCTCACCCTTGTCGGGCTACTCCCCTTTGGCGGAGTGCCCGTTCTTTGCGGAGCGTCCTCCCTCGCCAGGGAGTTCGTCCTTGGCGGGGAGGGTGGAGCAAGTGGCTCGTCGGGGGTGACCTCCGGTTGCTCCTGCGGCTGTGGCTCCACTTCTGCACAAGACAAACAAGACAACAAAATATCAGTACAAGCAACAACCTCAAGCGCGCCCGTCAAGCAGAAAGATAAAAACCAGACTTACGCTGGGGGCTGCGCTGGGGGCTGCTCCTCGGAGCAGCAGGTTGATCCGGCAAGCTTGCCGCTGGCACGTCCCCGGTCGCCGCGGCGGGCGAGTCGTCTTCAACTTCGACCACAGGGATCTTGGCCCTCTTCGCCATCCGCTGGGTCAGGGTCCTGAAAGCAAAGCAACAGCAAGATCAGAATCGACAATAAAAATCAAGACAAAATCGAAGAAAATAAAGAATTACAAGTACTTACTTCTCCTCTTCTTCGTCGGAGCTGAGGGCGGAGAAGTCAAACTCCGCCTGGTTTGCTCCCGCGTGAGGAGCTGGAGGAGAAGGCTCCCTCGGGCGCTTGGCGGTCTCCAGGGCTGCGGGCTGTGAAGGCCCAGCCCCCGTCGTTGCCGAGGCCCGAGGAGCAGATGGAACACCCGTTCCGCTCCGGGAAGATCCCCCTCCGCTTGGCGCTTGAGCACGGGGCGCCTCCTTGACGACTTCGCTCGTCCTGGTGGCGCGCGTCGCACGGCGCGCTGGCTGCTGTCGAGGCGCCCGCGGCCTCGCCGTCTCAGCTGCCTTGTGGAGGCGCTTCCTTGGTTGCTGCTTGGGGCATGCCGGAGGCGGGGAGTTCTCTGAGGATGAGGAGGCGTCGTCATCGAGACCCAGAGATCCACCAGAGTCTTCGTCAGCCTCGGTGCCCTCATCCTCCTCGGCAGGCCCGCTGGACCCAGCACCATGCCCAGCGGCCCCGCTCCCTCCGGCGACCTCGCTCCCTCCGGCAACCTCGCTCCCTCCGGCGACCTCGCCCGTCCCGGCAAACTGCACAGAAGGCTCCCCGGAAAACTCCTCGGGCGGAAGTTTCAGCAGCTTGAGGATTTCCGCCTCCTCTGCTTGGCTCACCGCGTCCGCGGCCTGGGCCTCTTCCACAGTGTATCCAAAATTACCCGCAGCTGCAGCTGCGGCGGCCTCCTCCATCCTGGAGGCGATGTAGGCTATATCCCGATCTGTAGTGGCCCGGGTGAGGCCCTTGTTCTCCTCGGCGTTGCGGGGCTTCTCGACCAAGTTGTCAAAGAAGGTCAGCACAGTATCCGGCGGAGGCTCTATCCAAGTGGGGGCGACGCCATGGGAGTCACACGCAGGCATCATCGCGCGCAAGGAATCATGGGCAGTGCTGTTGCACAACGACACCACTCCCCGGGAAGGTTTGAACCACTCCGGGTGGGCCGGGTCATGCTTGAAGAGCTCTCGGACCATCCCCTTCAACTCCAAGGCAGTAAAGTTATAATTTAATCCAGGGCGCAGCCTCATGATATCTGCCGCATTGCCAAATTCCCAAGCGGGCCTCTTCCTTTCTTGTAAAGGGGCGATGCGGCGGCGGAGGAAATCTGCTCCAACTTCTCCGATAGTCAAATTGGCGACCCGGAGACGAATAATCCTAATGAGGGCGATGCTAAGCTTGTTGTCCTCCGGGGCCAATTCGCTCCAGTCCCTGCCGCGCACTATAGCAGTTGTGCGCGGCGCAGTAAAAGGCTCTGGCTTGTCTTCCACCACCCAGCACCAATCGGCTCTCCACTCCTCCCACTTGCCGCGGAGCTCTCCTCTCAGGTACGAGTCCTTCTTGTTCAACCTGAAGATCCAGGAGATGCCGCCGGAAAGGGGAGCGCCAGCCTCTACTCTAGGCATAAAGAAGTGGCGGAAGAGGGCTACGTTTGGATGAATCCCAACATAATTTTCGCACAGATGTACGAAAACGGCCATCGTAAGGATGGCGTTGGCGGTGAAATCTAGGAGGTGGAGGCCATATGTGTTCATGATTTCACAAAAGAACTCCGAGAACGGAGGGCACAATCCACAGTGGAAAAAGGCGGCGAAGAAGAAATACCCGCCGGGGAACATATCTTTGGCGACGGCGGGGAAGGCTCTGGTGCGGGGATGAGCTTTGGTCTCCCTCGCCCAGAACAGATAATATTTGTTCCGCAGCTCCCTCGCGCCAAGCCTCGGCGCGAAGACCACGCTCCTCTTCCGCAAGGCGGCCAGCTTCGCCGCCTGCTCGAACTTCTCCTTCTTGGCCTTGTCGTTCTTGGCCTTGTCGCTCTTGGCCTTGTCGCTCTTCGGAGCCATGGCGGGGGCGGTGAGGAAAGAGGCGAGGAGCTCGACGGCGCCGCGGATGCGGAAGACGGCGAAGGAGGGGCGGAGGCAAGAAGCAGCGGAGGTTTCTGGAGAATCAAGACGCAATGAACACGATGGAGGGGTACTGCCCCTGCTTCCTCTGCTTTTAAGGGGGGAGTGGGGGACGTTCCGCATTTCCCATTAAAGAAACAGGCCACGATCTCTCCCACGACACCGCAATCGACGCGTGCCGTTAGGGAGGGATGCGGCGGATACAGAAGGAGATACGGCGTGCCGTGGGCCGCGCGTGCCCGTGCACTGTCTTGGGCCTGGCCCAACAGCGCTCGGCACTGTTGGGGAACGTTGCGTGGGAAACAAAAATTTTCCTACGCTCACCAAGATCAATCTAGGAGATGCACATCTACGAGAGGAGAGTTGGATCGACATACCCTTGTAGATCGCTAAGCGGAAGCGTTGCTAGAACGCGGTTGATGGAGTCGTACTCGCGGCGATTCAAATCGCGGAAGATCCGATCTAGCGCCGAACGGACGGCGCCTCCGCGTTCAACACACGTGCAGCCCGGTGACGTCTCCCACGCCTTGATCCAGCAAGGAGAGAGGGAGAGGTTGGGGAAGACTCCATCCAACAGCAGCACAACGGCGTGGTGGTGATGGAGGAGCGCGGGACTCCAGCAGGGCTTCGCCAAGCGCTGCGGGAGACGAGGAGGGAGAGAGGTAGGGCTGCGCCAAGAGGGAGACTTTCTCGTGTGTCTAGCAGCCCCAAAACCTCACATATATATAGGGGGAAGGGAGGGCTGCGCCCCCCTTTAGGGTTTCCCACCCCTAGGGGTGCGGCCAGCCCTAGATCCCATCTAGGGGGGCGGCCAAGGGGGAGAGAGGGGGAGGCGCACCACTATTGGTCCCTAGGGCCCAACTGCCCTAGGGTTTGCCCCCCTCCCCTCTTGGAGGCGCCCTGGGACTTGGTGGGGGGGCGCACCAGCCCCCTTGGGGCTGGTCCCCTCCCACACTTAGCCCACGCAGCCTTCTGGGGCTGGTGGCCCCGCCTGGTGGACCCCCGGGACCCTCCCGGTGGTCCCGGTACATTACCGATATCGCCCGAAACTTTTCCGGTGACCAAAACAGGACTTCCCATATATGAATCATTACCTCCGGACCATTCCGGAACTCCTCGTGACGTCCGGGATCTCATCCGGGACTCCGAACAACATTCGGTAACTGCGTACATACTTTCCCTATAACCCTAGCGTCATCGAACCTTAAGTGTGTAGACCCTACGGGCTCGGGAACCATGTAGACATGACCGAGACAACTCTCCGGCCAATAACCAACAGCGGGATCTGGATACCCATGTTGGCTCCCACATGTTCCACGATGATCTCATCGGATGAACCACGATGTCAAGGATTCAATCAATCCCGTATACGATTCCCTTTGTCTATCGGTATAGCACTTGCCCGAGATTCGATCGTCGGTATACCGATACCTTGCTCAATCTCGTTACCGGCAAGTCTCTTTACTCGTTCCGTAACACATCATCCCGTGATCAACTCCTTGATCACATATTGTGCACATTATGATGATGTCCTACCGAGTGGGCCCAGAGATACCTCTCCGTCATACGGAGTGACAAATTCCAGTCTCGATTCGTGCCAACCCAACAGACACTTTCGGAGATACCTGTAGTGCACCTTTATAGCCACCCAGTTACGTTGTGACGTTTGGTACACCCAAAGCATTCCTACGGTATCCGGGAATTGCACAATCTCATGGTCTAAGGAAAAGATACTTGACATATAGAAAAGCTTTAGCATACGAACTACACGATCTGTGCTAGGCTTAGGATTGGGTCTTGTCCATCACATCATTCTCCTAATGATGTGATCCCGTTATCAACGACATCCAATGTCCATGGTCAGGAAACCGTAACCATCTATTGATCAACGAGCTAGTCATCTAGAGGCTTACTAGGGACATGGTGTTTGTCTATGTATCCACACATGTATCTGAGTTTCCTATCAATACAATTCTAGCATGGATAATAAACGATTATCGTGAACAAGGAATAATAACCAATTTATTATTGCCTCTAGGGCATATTTCCAACAGTCTCCCACTTGCACTAGAGTCAATAATCTAGTTCACATCGCCATGTGATTAACACTCACAGGTCACATCGCCATGTGACTAACATCCAAAGAGTTCACTAGAGTCAGTAATCTAGTTCACATCAATATGTGATTAATACTCAATGAGTTCTGGGTTTGATCATGTTATGCTTGTGAGAGAGGTTGTAGTCAACGGGTCTGCAACATTCAGATCCCTATGTTCTTCGCAAAACCTTATGTCATATCGTAGATGCTGCTATCACGTTCCACTTGGAGCTATTCCAAACTGTTGCTCCATTATACGTATCCGGTATCTCCACTTAGAGTTATCCGGATAGGTGTTAAGCTTGCATCGACGTAACTCTTTACGTCGAACTCTTTATCACCTCCATAACCGAGAAACATTTCCTTACTCCTCTAAGGATAATTTTGACCACTATCTAGTAATCCACTCCTGGATCACCTTTGTACTCTCTTGCCAGACATGTGGCAAGGCACACATCAGGTGCGGTACTTAGCATGGCATACCGTACAGAGCCTATGACAAAAGCATAGGGGACGACCTTCGTCCTTCCTCTTCCTTCTGCCGTGGTCAAGTTTTGAGTCTTACTCAACTTCACACCTTACAACTCAGGTAAGAACTCCTTCTTTGACTGATCTATTTTGAACTCCTTCAAAATCATGTCAAAGGTGTGTGTTATTTTGAAAGTATCATCAGGCGTCTTGATCTATCTGTATAGGTCTTGACGCCCAATATGTAAGCAGCTTTATCCAGGTCTTCCTTTGAAAAACTCATTTCAAACAACCCTTTATGCTTTCCAGAAATTCTACATCATTTCGGATCAACAATATGTCATTCACATATACTTATCAGAAATGTTGTAGTGCTCCCACTCACTTTATTGCAAATACAAGTTTCCAACAAACTTTGTATACCCAAAAACTTTGATCACTCCATCAAAGTGTATATTCCGACTCCGAGATGCTTGCTCTAGTCCATGGAAGGATCGCTGGAGCTAGCATATCCTTTTAGCATCCTTAGGATCGACAAAACCTTTCTGATTGTATCACATACAACCTTTCCTTACGAAAACTGGTAAGGAAACTTATTTTGTCATCCATCTGCCAGATTTCATAAATGCAGCTAATGCTAACATGATTCCGACGGACTTAAGCATCGCCACGGGTGAGAAAATCTCATCGTAGTCAACTCCTTGAACTTGTGGAAAACTCTTCGCCACAAGTCGAGCTTCATAGACGGTGACATTACCGTCCACGTCCGTCTTAGTCTTAAAGATCCATTTGTCTCAATGGCTTGCCGATCATAGGGCAAGTCCACCAAAGTCCATACTTTGTTTTGATACATGGATCCTATCTCGGATTTATCGGCTTCTAACCATTTGTCGGAATATGGGCCCACCATCGCTTCTCCATAGTTCGTAGGTTCATCGTTGTCCAACAACATGACCTCTAAGACAGGATCACCGTACCACTCAGGAGTAGTACATATCCTTGTCGACCTACGAGGTTCGATAGCAACTTGATCTGGAGCTTCATGATCACTATCATTAGTATCCTCTTCAACTGTCGTAGGTTCCACAGAAACATCTTTCTGTGTTGCACTACTCTCTGGTTGAAGTGAGGGTTCGACGACCTCATCAAGTTCTATCTTCCTCCCACTCAATTCTTTCGAGAGAAACTCCTTCTCGAGAAAGGACCCGTTCTTAGGGACAAACATTTTTGCCCTTGGATCTGAGATAGGAGGTATACCCAACTGTTACCTTTGGGTATCATATGAAGATGTATTTGTCCGCTTTGGGTTCGAGCTTTTCCCGGCTGAAGCCATAAGCATCGCAGCCCCAAACATCAAGAAAACGACAACTTTGGTTTCTTGCCAAACCATACGACGTCGTCTCAACGGACTTAGATAGTGCCCTATATAAAGTGAATGCAGCTGTCTCTAATGCATAACCTCAAAATAATAGCGGTAGATCGGTAAGATACATCATAGATCGCACCATATCTCATAAGGTTCGATTACGATGTCCGGACACACCATTATGCTGTGGTGTTCCAGGGGACTTCAACTGCGAAACAATTCCACAATGTCTTAAGTGATTGCCAAACTCATAATTCAGATAATATCCCCTTGATCAGATCGTAGGAACATGATCTTCTTGTTATGATGATTCTTAATCTTCACTCTGAAATTTTTGAACCTTTCAAACGTTTCAGACTTTTGCTTCATTAAGTAAATATACCATATCTACTCAAATCGTCAGTGAAGATGAGAAAATAACGATATCCACCACACGCCTTAATTCTCATTGGATCACATACATCAGCATGTATGATTTCCAACAAGTCACTTGCCCGTTTCATTGTACCTGAAAACGGGATCTCAGTCATCCTGCCCATGAGGCATGGCTTGCATGTGTCAAGTGATTCAAAATCAAGTGACTCCAAACATCCATCAGATGGAGTTTCTTCATGCATTTTATGCCAAAATGACCTAAGCGGCAGTGCCACAAGAAAGTGGTACTATCATTATTAACTCTACATCTTTTGGCATTAATATTATCATCATGTGTATTGCTATAATCGAGATTCAATAAACCATTGGGTGCATGACCATAAAGGTATTATTCATGTAAACAGAATAACCATTATTCTCTAACTTAAATGAATAACCGTATTGCAATGAACATGATCTAATCATATTCATGCTCAACGTAGACACCTGATAACATTTATCTAGGTTCAACACTAATCCCGAAAATAGAGGGAGCGTGCGATGGTGATCTTATCATCCTTGGAAACACTTCCAACATATCGTCACCTCGCCCTTAGCTAGTCTCCGTTCAGTCCGTAGCTTTTGCTTCAAGTCACTAATAATAGCAACTGAACTGGTATCCAATACCCATGTGCTACAAGGAGTACTAGTAAGGTACACATCAATAACACGTATATCAAATATAATTTGTTGAAGTTGCCAGCTTTTCTTATCTACCATGTATTTGGGGTAATTCCGCTACCATGTGACCGTTACCCTTACAATCGAAGCACTTAGTCTCGAGGTTTGGGTGCAACCTTGGGTTCCCTCATTAGAGCGACAACTGGTTTGCCATTCATGAAGTTTTCCTTTTAGCCCTTGCCCCTTTTGAAACCAGTGGTCTTGTTAAACCATCAACACTTGATGCTCCTTCTTGATTTCTACTTTTGCGGTACTAAGAACCGCTAACGGCACCGGGATCATCTCCATCCTTTGCATGTCATAGTTCATCACGAAGTTCTAGTAGCTTAGTGATAGTGTCTAGAGAATTCCGTCAACCACTATCTTCACCTGGAAGATTAACTCCCACTTGGTTCAAGTGATTTCAGCACCCAGACATTCTGAGCACATGCTCATTAGTTGAGCCACTCTCCTCCATCTTTTTGGCAAAAGAACTTGTCAGAGGTCTCATACCTCTCAACACGGGCATGAGCCTGAAATCCCAATTTCAGCTCTTAGAACATCTCATATGTTCCATGGCATTCAAAACGTCATTGGAATCCCGATTCTAAGCCGTAAAGTATGGTGCACTAAACTATCAAGTAGTCATCAGGACGTGTCTCTCAGGTGTTCACAACATCCACAGACAACGTTGTAGGGGTTTGCACATTGAGCGGTGCATCAAAGACGTAAGCTTTCTGTGCAGCAGTGAGGACACTCCTCGGACTACGGACCCAGTCCGCATCCTTGCTTACAATATCTTTCAACTTAGTCTTTCTCTAGGATTGTATTAAACAGGGAGCTACAACGCAAGCTATTGATCTACAACATAATTTGCAAAGGCAACTTAGACTATTGTTCATGATAAGTGAGTTTAACTAATCAAATTACTTATAACTCCCACTCAAATTGACATCCCTCTGGTCATCCGAGCGTGACATGATCCAAATCCACCAACCCAAGTCCGATCATCACGTGAGATGAGGTGGTGTCAATGGTGAACATCTTCATGTTGATCATATCTACTATATGACTCATGCTCGACCTTTCGGTCTTCCGTGTTCCGAGGCCATGTCTGTACATGCTAGGCTCGTCAAGTCTAACCCGAGTGTTCTGCATGTGCAAAACTGGCTTGCACCCGTTGTATGCGAACGTAGAGTCTATCACACCCGATCATCACGTGGTGCTTCGAAACGACGAACCTTCGCAACGGCGCACACTCGGGGGGAACACAATTTTATCTTGAAATTTTAGTGAGGGATCATCTTATAATGCTACCGTCGTCCTAAGCAAAATAAGATACATAAAAGGATTAACATCACATGCAAATAATAAGTGACATGATATGGCCATCAACTCGTGCTTTTGATCTCCATCTCCAAAGCACCGGCATGATCTCCATCGTCACCGGCGTAACACCATGATCCCCATCATCATGATCTCCATCATCGTGTCGCCATCGGGGTTGTCGCGCGCCCACCATGCTCTTACTACTATTGCTACCGTTTAGCGATAAAGTAAAGCATTACATAGCGCTTAATGATTGACACGCAGGTCATACAAAATTAAAGACAACCCTATGGCTCCTGCCGGTTGCCGTATACATCGACATGCAAGTCGATATTAACTATTACAACATGATCATCTCATACATCAAATATATCTCATCATGTCATTGGCCATATCACATCACATACATACCCTGCAAAAACAAGTTAGACATCCTCTAATTTGTTGTTGCATGTTTTACGTGGCTGCTATGGGTATCTAGCAAGAACGCTTCTTACCTACGCAAAGCCACAACGGTGATATTTAAGTTGCTATTTAACCTTCTACAAGGACCGCCTTTGTCTATTCCGATTCAACTAAGATAGGAGAGCAGACACCCGCCAGCCATCTTATGCAACAAAAGTCGCATGTCTGTCGATGGAACCGGTCTCATGTACGTGGACATGTAAAGTTGGTCCGGGCCGCTTCATCCCATAATACCGCTGAATCAAGAAAGACCAAGGAGGGAAGCAATCTAAACATCAACGCCCACAAACCCCTTTGTGTTCTACTCGTGAAAGCATCTACGCAAGAACCTAGCTCATGATGCCACTGTTGGGGAACGTTGCGTGGGAAACAAAAATTTTCCTACGCTCACCAAGATCAATCTAGGAGATGCACATCTACGAGAGGAGAGTTGGATCCACATACCCTTGTAGATCGCTAAGCGGAAGCGTTGCTAGAACGCGGTTGATGGAGTCGTACTCGCGGCGATTCAAATCGCGGAAGATCCGATCTAGCGCCGAACGGACGGCGCCTCCGCGTTCAACACACGTGCAGCCCGGTGACGTCTCCCACGCCTTGATCCAGCAAGGAGAGAGGGAGAGATTGGGGAAGACTCCATCCAACAGCAGCACAACGGCGTGGTGGTGATGGAGGAGCGCGGGACTCCAGCAGGGCTTCGCCAAGCGCTGCGGGAGACGAGGAGGGAGAGATGTAGGGCTGCGCCAAGAGGGAGACTTTCTCGTGTGTCTAGCAGCCCCAAAACCTCACATATATATAGGGGGAAGGGAGGGCTGCGCCCCCCTTTAGGGTTTCCCACCCCTAGGGGTGCGGCCAGCCCTAGATCCCATCTAGGGGGGCGGCCAAGGGGGAGAGAGGGGGAGGCGCACCACTATTGGGCCCTAGGGCCCAACTGCCCTAGGGTTTGCCCCCCTCCCCTCTTGGAGGCGCCCTGGGACTTGGTGGGGGGGCGCACCAGCCCCCTTGGGGCTGGTCCCCTCCCACACTTAGCCCACACAGCCTTCTGGGGCTGGTGGCCCCACCTGGTGGACCCCCGGGACCCTCCCGGTGGTCCCGGTACATTACCGATATCGCCCGAAACTTTTCCGGTGACCAAAACAGGACTTCCCATATATGAATCTTTACCTCCGGACCATTCCGGAACTCCTCGTGACGTCCGGGATCTCATCCGGGACTCCGAACAACATTCGGTAACTGCGTACATACTTTCCCTATAACCCTAGCGTCATCGAACCTTAAGTGTGTAGACCCTACGGGCTCGGGAACCATGTAGACATGACCGAGACAACTCTCCGGCCAATAACCAACAGCGGGATCTGGATACCCATGTTGGCTCCCACATGTTCCACGATGATCTCATCGGATGAACCACGATGTCAAGGATTCAACCAATCCCGTATACGATTCCCTTTGTCTATCGGTATAGCACTTGCCCGAGATTCGATCGTCGGTATACCGATACCTTGCTCAATCTCGTTACCGGCAAGTCTCTTTACTCGTTCCGTAACACATCATCCCGTGATCAACTCCTTGATCACATATTGTGCACATTATGATGATGTCCTACCGAGTGGGCCCAGAGATACCTCTCCGTCATACGGAGTGACAAATCCCAGTCTCGATTCGTGCCAACCCAACAGACACTTTCGGAGATACCTGTTGTGCACCTTTATAGCCACCCAGTTACGTTGTGACATTTGGTACACCCAAAGCATTCCTACGGTATCTGGGAGTTGCACAATCTCATGGTCTAAGGAAAAGATACTTGACATATAGAAAAGCTTTAGCATACGAACTACACGATCTGTGCTAGGCTTAGGATTGGGTCTTGTCCATCACATCATTCTCCTAATGATGTGATCCCGTTATCAACGACATCCAATGTCCATGGTTAGGAAACCGTAACCATCTATTGATCAACGAGCTAGTCGTCTAGAGGCTCACTAGGGACATGGTGTTTGTCTATGTATCCATACATGTATCTGAGTTTCCTATCAATACAATTCTAGCATGGATAATAAACGATTATCGTGAACAAGGAAATATAATAATAACCAATTTATTATTGCCTCTAGGGCATATTTCCAACAGCTGTTGGGGAACGTCGCATGGGAAACAAAAATTTTCCTACGTTCACCAAGATCAATCTAGGAGATGCATCTACGAGGGGAGAGTTGGATCCACATACCCTTGTAGATCGCTAAGCGGAAGCGTTCAAGAACGCGGTTGATGGAGTCGTACTCGCCGCGATTCAGATCGCCGAAGATCCTAGCACCGAACGGACGGTGCCTCCGCGTTCTTCACACGTGCAGCCCGGTGACGTCTCCCACGCCTTGATCCAGCAAGGAGAGAGGGAGAGGTTGGGGAAGACTCCATCCAACAGCAGCACAACGGCGTGGTGGTGGTGGAGGAGCGCGGGACTCCAGCAGGGCTTCGCCAAGCGCTGCGGGAGACGAGGAGGGAGAGAGGTAGGGCTGCGCCAATCGACCGAGGTCAAAACTTGTTCTGGGCAGCCCTAAACTTCACATATATATAGGGGGGAGGTAGGGGCTGCGCCCCCATCTAGGGTTTCCTCCCTAGGGGTGGCGGCAGCCCCCCAGAACCCATCTAGGGTGCGGCCAAGGGGGGGAGAGAGAGGGGGCGCCCTAGGATGGGCCTTAAGGCCCATCTGGACCTAGGGTTTGCCCCCCTCCACCCTCCATGCGCCTAGGGACTTGGTGGGGGGGCGCACCAGCCCCCTTGGGGCTGGTCCCCTCCCACACTTAGCCCACGCAGCCACCTGGGGCTGGTGGCCCCACCTGGTGGACCCCCGGGACCCTCCCGGTGGTCCCGGTACATTACCGATATCGCCCGAAACTTTTCCGGTGACCAAAACAGGACTTCCCATATATGAATCTTTACCTCCGGACCATTCCGGAACTCCTCGTGACGTCTGGGATCTCATCCGGGACTCCGAACAACATTCGGTAACCGCGTACATACTTTCCCTATAACCCTAGCGTCATCGAACCTTAAGTGTGTAGACCCTACGGGCTCGGGAACCATGTAGACATGACCGAGACAACTCTCCGACCAATAACCAACAGCGGGATCTGGATACCCATGTTGGCTCCCACATGTTCCACGATGATCTCATCGGATGAACCACGATGTCAAGGATTCAATCAATCCCGTATACGATTCCCTTTGTCTATCGGTATAGCACTTGCCCGAGATTCGATCGTCGGTATACCGATACCTTGCTCAATCTCGTTACCGGCAAGTCTCTTTACTCGTTCCGTAACACATCATCCCGTGATCAACTCCTTGATCACATATTGTGCACATTATGATGATGTCCTACCGAGTGGGCCCAGAGATACCTCTCCGTCATACGGAGTGACAAATTCCAGTCTCGATTCGTGCCAACCCAACAGACACTTTCGGAGATACCTGTAGTGCACCTTTATAGCCACCCAGTTACGTTGTGACGTTTGGTACACCCAAAGCATTCCTACGGTATCCGGGAATTGCACAATCTCATGGTCTAAGGAAAAGATACTTGACATATAGAAAAGCTTTAGCATACGAACTACACGATCTGTGCTAGGCTTAGGATTGGGTCTTGTCCATCACATCATTCTCCTAATGATGTGATCCCGTTATCAACGACATCCAATGTCCATGGTCAGGAAACCGTAACCATCTATTGATCAACGAGCTAGTCATCTAGAGGCTTACTAGGGACATGGTGTTTGTCTATGTATCCACACATGTATCTGAGTTTCCTATCAATACAATTCTAGCATGGATAATAAACGATTATCGTGAACAAGGAATAATAACCAATTTATTATTGCCTCTAGGGCATATTTCCAACAGGCGTGTGTGGCCCAGGCCAGGGGGCTCCTGTCGGTGTACTAAGATAGGGGTACCTTAGTACCCCAACTTGTGCACGGGCAGTAGCAGCTTCCCGCGGCAGGGTTTACCACGTGCTCGCCAAGAACCTTTCCGGTCCCTATGAAGCCATTCAAAAACAAAGTATACAAGTCAGAAGATCAAGACCCCGGCAAGAGGAGCTTGCCGGGAAGGCCGCGCCAGGATCAAGGTTATCACTTTAACACAAGACCCTGGCAAGACGAGCTTGCCAGGAAGACCAAGGAATGCATACATCAAGAGATGCCTCGGCGCTCATGTGCCCCGGCAAGGACCCGTGGAGCGGCAAGCTTCCGGGTCAGGCAAGATGGAGGCCCCGGCAAGGTGCTTGCCGGGGGAAGCTCGCTGTGTGCCCGCGCTCCAGCTCGTCTGCCCACGCGTCGCCCTGGGGCCCTCCAGGGACGCGTGGTGGACGGCTGTGCAGCCTGGGGCGCACGGTGGCAAACCACGGTGACGAGGCTACCGTCGTGGCGAACGGAGGAGCATGGACATACGCTTTTGGGGTCGACGGCGACGGGCATTTAATGCCCTTGTCCCCCACTATCAAAATTAGGTGAAGACCACTGTTCATCCACTGTTCATGCACTATTCACACACTGTTACAACTACCACCAAAGTTACACTTTTACCCTCCTCTACGTTGACACATGTCGGTGACCCCTTTGAGCTATAAAAGGAGGCCCATGCACAACGTAGAGGGGGTTGGATTCCAGAAACTAGTTCACACTCTCACTCGGTGTAGCTAAGCACTGTAGATCTCCAAGCTCCCGAGCTCAATACAACCAAGGCAGGAGTAGGGTTTTACGCGTCTGCGCGGCCCGAACCTGGGTAAAACTGCCCGCGTGCATTCCTCGATCTGCTCTCCGTGCTCCCTCCGCTCCCTTACCGCAACGTAGAAGGGGCTCCGGTCCCATAGGTGTTCGTGGTGGACAGTTTCCCCCGACAGAAGGTCACTCCCATTAATGCTATTCAAGTGCAAATTAATGAAAACATTAGGATGATGGCTAAACTTAAAGAGAGATGGGCTAGAGAAAGGGAGGAAGAGGATAGAATTAAGAGCCTTCCAACCCACCACACTGTAGCTACTATCCAAGTTGTTGAGGATATCCAAACTCTTAGCACCCAATGTACTCATGGTCCCAATGGACCTATTAATGATGATGCTATGACTATAGAAACTACCAAACAAGTGAACCTAAAGGACACCACTACCACTTTACTTGATGCTCGTGACCTTGATTTTGATAATTGCACTCTTACCGAAGTTATTGATTTCCTTCACAAGATGTCTAGAGATCCCCGCACTAGAACGCTTAACCTTGCCTTTACAGAGCATATCACTAATGCTCTCATCAAAGCTAGGGAGGAGAAACTTAGAGTAGAAGCCTCCATACCTAGAAAGCTAGAAGATGGTTGGGATCCTATGATAAAAATTAAGTTGAATGACTTCTCTTGCTATGAATTATGTGATGTTGGAGCTAGTACCTCTGTTATGCCCAAAAGAATATATATGATATGCTTAAATTGAAACCTTATAATTCTTGTTCTTTTGGTGTTCGTCTCGTTGATTCTTCCATAAAGAAACCTTTGGGGAGGATCGGAGATGTTCTTATCGTTGTCAATGATAATTATGTTCCCGTTGATTTCACTATTACGGATATTGAATGTGATCCTTCATGTCCAATTATTTTGGGACGTCCCTTTTTACGCACCGTTGGTGCTATCATTTACATGAAAGAGGGTAATGTAAAATTTCAGTTTCCTCTCAAGAAAGGGATGGAACACTTCCCTCGAAAGAAGATCAAGTTACCTTTTGAGTCCATTGTACGGGCTAGCTATTCTTTTACTCTTGATAAAACTTGATCTCTATGCATTATGCCTAGCTTAAAGGCATAAAAGAAAGCGCTTTTGGGAGGCAGCCCACATGAATAAATTTTTATATTTTGCTTTTGTTGTGTCTTGATGTTGTTTAATACAGTAGCATCATCATTGTATCTTTTCTTTTCATATTTGTGCCAAGTATAGCCTCTGATTGCTAGAAAGTTCAAAAGTTGTGAGGTGCTGTCCAGGAAACAGATTCTGTCCTTGGATAGAAAAATTCGTATAAAATCACCAGTTCATCTTTTTGGTCTGAATTTTTTCGACAGCATTCTCTATATAATTTTCATTCGTGCTTCTGTTCTAAGTTTTTTGATTTGAGTTGCAGAAGTACCCCGAACAAATCAATTACTACCTGCTGTTCTGTTTTTCACAGATTCTGTCCTGTTTTGCTTTTCCTTCATTTTGCAAACCAAGAGCTTGCTTTTTCTTTGCAAAAACCTTTTGGCAATCTTGAGAAACAGTAGACCTTCAAGAAAATCTTTATTTCCAGCAAGGTATAATTATTTTATTATGGGTACTAACCTCGCTAATCAGATTATGATGTGTTATGTATGAAGGGAGTTTTCAAGTGTGCGAGGGAAGATGATAAAAAGATTCAGGAGTGTCAAGCGCTCAAGCTTGGGGATGCCCCCGTGCACCCCCAAGAAATATTCAGGGAGACTCAAGCGTCTAAGCTTGGGGATGCCCCCGTGCATCCCCTTCTCCATCAACATTATCAGTTCGTCTTTCGTTCCGCTATATTTTTATCACTTCATGTGTTATGTGCTATGCTTGGAGCGTCTTGCTTTTTGTTTCCTTTTTAGTTTTTCATAACGAGTCGGAACTCAGCTTTCTTTATGTGGGAGAGAAACACGCTCCACCTCTACCTAGAACATAACATAGAATTTTCATGTCTATCTTTGCTGTGTGTGTTCTTTGTCTTTTAATAGCTACTATCATGTTCAGCTCTTAGTATTCATGCTTATCTTTTCAAAGAGCTTTTGTTTAGTTGGTTGCTTGAACTCTCTTTAATTATCATGCTCACCTTATTAAGAGAGTTTGCTTCCGTTGCATTGGTTAATATGTCTATGATAAAGATGCTATGTGCATAATGGCGCTTAGTAGTTCAGGTTTTCTTATGGTTAGTCTCAAATAGCTGGGGGATTCCCAATGTGTTATTGGAGTACCAACATGATTTGTTTGCCTATGATGTGGTATGGTTTAGTAATATCTTCCTTCGAGAATTTATTTTGATTGACTTGGCGTATGCTCACGCATATTTAAGACTGTAAAGAAAGTCTGTCAAGCCTTGATGATATTTTATTTCTGAGTAGCGATATAACTACCATGCCTGATTCAATGTTGCTTTGTCGCTCTGCATGATTATGACCGTCATTGCTCTCTTAGTTGGTCGCTCCCAGTCTTTTGCTAACCTCCACCTGTACTAAGCAGACTAACTTTGCAATACATAGCTCATGGGAAAGTAGCTTAAAAACTATTGTGGTAAAGAATATGTTGCCTATGTATCTTATTTCTTATAAGTTGCTTGCTGAGCGGTAACCATGTTTCTGGGGACGCCATCAACTGTCACACTTTTGTTGAATATCATGTGAGTTGCTATGCATGTTCGTCTTGTCTGAAGTAAGGGTGATTTGCCATGGGTTGAGTGAGTATGGATATTGTTAGAGAAGAACATTGGGCCGCCAACCAAAGCCATGCATCATGGTGGAAGTTTTAGCTTGGACATTAATCCTCAATCTCTTATGAGAATATGCTTAAGCATTAAAGAGGAGTCCATCATCTATTTTCTATGTTGTCCCGGTATGGATGTCCTCAAGTTGAGATCTATCAAAAACAAGAAATCAAATGCGATTTATCTCCTTGGACCTTTGTACAGGTGGCATAGAGGTACCCCTTTGTGAGACTTGGTTGAAACATATGTAATGCAATGATAACCCATGGAAATCCGAGCTAATTAGGACAAGGTGCAAGCACTATTGGTATTCGATGCATGAGGCTTGCAACTTATAGGATGTCTTATGCATGACACATATGAAGTACTACTACCGTTGACAAAATTGCTTCTATGTTTTCAAAATAAAAAGCTCTAGCACATAACCATTCTTTTACTTTTATGTTCAGTCTCCACCTTCTTTCTTCAAGCACCAACTACTGAGAGCATGATTGTCATTCTAAGTGTAATGTGCATTGTTCCAAAGTAGCATTGTCTTTTGCATGATTGTGATATCATTTATTTTGAAATCATTGTATCTAGTCATCACTTAAACCTTGAAGGTGCCCCTGCATTTATGTTTTGCTTCACTAAAGGGGGCAAGCTAGATATCTCTTTATCATATTTGCACATCATGTTCATTGCAAATCTATTTGATGCTTCAATGTCATGTTGTAAAACTTTCAGTCATTTGTGATTTTCTCATGAGGCAACTTAATTACTATAGAATCATTGTCTCAGTAAGATTTTGTCATATGACTATAAAAAGTCCTATATGGTTAATAGCATGTCACCACAGAAGTTATTCTTGTTATCATTTACCTACTCGAGGACGAGCAGGAATTAAGCTTGGGGATGTTGATATGTCCAAAACGTATCTATAATTTCTGCTTGCTCCATACCACTTTGTGGTGATATTGCTATGATATTCATACACTTCCATACACTTTTGATCATATTTGGACTAACCTACTAATCCAGTGCACCCCAGTGCCAGTTTCTGTTTTCGGCTGTTTTTGTATTTCAGGTTTTCACATTACGAGAACTGTCAGGAAAAATCCAGAAAAATTATATAAAAAATCAGCGTTCCAGAACCTACCTTGCGCCCGAAGTACAGCCGGGGG
>LR738714.1:80687634-80758116 GCA_902687465.1 Secale cereale
GGGGGGGGGGGGGGCCGCCTGGGCCCCCCGAGCCACGTCTGGTGCCCCCCTTTGGCATATATTTAGAGCGTCCTTCGAAACCCTCGGGACGGGAACTCTTTTTCGCGATCTCATCTCTGTTCCGCCGCCGCCGCCGCTTCCAAGATCGGGAGCACCAGGAGAACTCTTCCCGGCACCCTGCCGGAGGGGAGGATCTTCATCGGGAGCCTCTCCACCACCATGGACGCCTCCCGGATGAGTTGTGAGTAGTCTCCCTTGGACCATGAGTCCATGACCAGTAGCTATGTGATGTTCTCCTCCCGTTCTTGTGCTTCACTAATTAGTCCTCGTGAGCTGCCCTACATGATCGAGGCACATATGTAATCCTTATGTTGTTGCTATGATGAGTTTGCTGGGATCCGATGGATTATGAGATTATGTTCAGATTGTGATTGAGTAATATATTTGATCTACCTCTTTTATATTTATGTTCATAAGTAATTCTTGCATGTTCTCCGTTGTTATTTATTGCTTTGGCCAAGTAGTAGGTAGTGACTCCAAGAGGGAACGTTATGCTTGATTGTGGGTTCATGCCCCTCGATGACTAGCTTGAGTGACAGAAACATGAGTCTAGGGGATGTGATGTTGCCACAAGGGGGAAAACAACGGTGCTTGTGCCCGCGGGTGCAAGGATTGTTTACTTTACGCAAAGTTCTTTTAATGCAGTTGTCTGTTGCTTTGAGTTTACACTATGGGTGGGGCTCGCAACTTAATACCAGCGAGATGTTCTGGATAGATATCTCAAGGTGGATGATTAGTAGTAGATATTGATGGATTTTGGTCTACTTACTTTGGCGTACCGCCCATGCTTTGAAGCTCAACCTTTCTTGCAATGTAGTCAGCATTGGTTTGCGTTCGTGGTCCTGTCAATTGCCCAGTTGTAATTCGTTTACCTCACATAGCTGTTTTATCGTCTTTTGGGAAAGAGACATCACTAGTGAACATCATGAGACTCCGGTCCATATTACCATCATTGATCACATCCGTTATTTACTTTTCTCTTTTACTTACTATTGCAAACATTATCTATCACTACTATCATTTGCCTTTAATCCTTTGTGAACTACAAGGCCGGAGGGATTGACAACCTCTCTGTACTCGTTGGGAGCAAAGTTTTTTGTATCTGTGTGCAGGTCCATGTTGATTGCTAATATCTGGCGCCGTTAGCAGTTGACACCTACTTGTTGAACCTAGGAGTCTCTGGGGATTCGATCCTTGGCATCTTTGCTAAGGGAAAAACTTCCACAACACTGCATCTCACACCTTCCACTTGGGGTAACCAACGAGGGGTTAGAGGCCCATCAGTAGCTAAAGTTCTCAACTAGATGTAGTTTTTCGAAAATAAACACGGATTGCCCAAAATACGACATCTATCACTAATAGGCTAAAGCTCTTGACACCAAAAGTTCAGACATTACTCATGGCAATACCTCAAAACTATTGCAAGTTACTACTAAAATTAAATAGCAACCTCAATTACCTATTTTAAGTTAAGACACACAACTCAGTGCAACAGGCAAACTCTCTTAACAAGATAAACATGAAAACTCAAGAGAGTTCAGCAACCAACTAAACAAAAGCACTTTAAAAAGAAAAGCATGAAAACTAAGAGCTAAACATGGCAGCAGCTATGGAAAGACAAAGAACATACACAACAATGATAAGCATGAAAATCCTATGTTGTGTTCTAGGTTGAAGTGGAGCGTGTTTCTCTCCCACACAAAGAAATCTGGGTTCTAACTTGTTATGAACAGCAAGCAAAGCTAAAGAAAACTAAAAAGGAAATTAAGAGCAAGACGCTCCAAGCATAGCACATAACACATGAAGTGATAATTATAGTGGAACGAAAGACGAACTGATAATTGTTGATGGAGAAGGGGATGCATGGGGGCATCCCCAAGCTTAGACGCTTCAGACTTCTTGAATATTTCTTGGGGGTGCCTGGGGGTATCCCCAAGCTTGAGCGTTTGACCCTCCTGAATCTTCTTTTATCATCTTCCCTCGCACACTTGAAAAATCCCTTCATACATAACTCATCATAATCTGATTAGCGAGGTTAGTACCCACAATAAAATAATTTTTCCCTACTGGAAATAAAGATAATCTTGAAGAGCTACTGTTTCTCAAGATTGCCAAAAGTTTTTTGCAAAGAAAAAGCAAGCTCAAGGTTTGCAAAACGAAGAAAAGGCAAAACAGGACATAATCTGTTAAAAACAGACCATCAGGTAGTAAATAATTTTTTCGGGGCACTTCTGCCACTCAAATCAAAAAACTCAGAACAGATGCCCGAAAGCCAATTTTATAGGTCACGCTGTTAAAAAAATTCAGATAAAAAAGATGATCAGGTGATTTTATTCGAATTTTTCTTTCCAAGGACATAATCTGTTTTCTGGACAGCATGTCACAACTTTTGAACTTTCTTGCAATCGGAGGCTAAACTTGGCACAAAGCTGAAAAGAAAAGATACAATGATGATGCTACTATAGTAACAAACATCAAGACACAACAAAAGCAAAATAAAACCTAATTCGTTGTGGGCTGCCTCCCAAAAGCGCTTTCTTTTATGCCTTTAAGCTAGGCATGATGCAAAAAGAGAGGATCAAGTTTTATCAAGAGTAAGAGAATAGCTAGCCCATATAACGGACTCAAAAGGCAACTTAATATTCTTCCTAGGGAAGTGTTCCATTCCTTTCTTGAGAGGGAATTGGAATTTTATATTCCCCTCTTTCATGTCAATAATAGCACCAACGGTGTGAAGAAAAGGACGTCCCAAAATAATTGGACATGAAGGTTTACATTCAATATACATAATAGTAAAATCAACGGGAACATAATTGTCATTGACAATGATAAGAACATCGTCGATCTTCCCCAAAGGTTTCTTTATGGAATAATCAATAAGACGAACACCAAAAGAACAAGGATCAAAAGATTTCAATTTAAACATATCATATATTCTTTTGGGCATAACGGAGGTACTAGCTCCAACATCACATAAAGCATAGCAAGAGAAGTTATTCAACTTAATTTTAATCATAGGATCCCAACTATCTTCTAGCTTTCTAGGTATGGAGGCTTCTACCTAAGCTTCTCCTCCCTAGCTTTGATAAGAGCATTAGTGATATGCTCCGTGAAGGCAAGATTAAGTGTGTTAGTGTGGGGATCTTTAGACATCTTGTGAAGAAAATCAATAACTTCAGAAAGGGTGCAATTATCAAAATCAAGGTCACTACTATCAAGTAAAGTGGTAGTGGTATCCTTTAGGCTCACTTGTTTGGTAGCTTCTATGTTTATAGGAGTTTCTTCTTCTACGGTTGAGGTCATAGCATCACCATTAATAGGTCCAATGGGACTAGGAGTGCATTGGGTGCTAAGGGTTTGGATATCCTCAACAACTTGGATAGTAGCAACAGTGTGGTGAGTAGGAAGGCTCTTAATTCTATCTTCTTCCTTCTTTTCTCTAGCCCATATCTCTTTAAGTTTAGCCATCATCCTAATGTTTTCATTAATTTGCACTTGAATAGCATTCATAGGAGTGGTCTTCCTCTCCTCAAGAGGAGAAGTTCTAATTTTAAGCAACTCTACCTCATGGGCTAAATTGTCTACCTTCGAAGAGAGATTATCTAGTTTGTCTAGTTTTTCTTCTACACTCTTATTGAAGGCCTTTTGGGTAGTGATGAAGTCTTTAAGCATAGTTTCTATTCAGAAGTGGAGTTCTTGGTGCTAGGATAAGCATTGTTGTTCCCATAGGAATTAGAGGGGAACGGTCTAGGGTTGCTACCAAAATTACTCCTATAAGCATTGTTATTGAAGTTGTTTCTAGAGATAAAGTTCACATCTACTTGATCTTGAGCAATCAAAGAATTTAAAGGAACATCATGAGGATCAATAGAAGATTGCTTGGAAAGTAGAGACATGATCAAGTCAACTTTTTCATTTAGGGAGGAAATCTCCTCGACAGAGTTTACCTTCCTACCTATTGGAGCGCGTTCGGTGTGCCATTGGGAGTAATTGGTCATCATCTCGTCGAGAAGCTTCGTGGCAGCACCAAGTGTAGTTGACATAAAGGTTCCTCCCGCGGCCGAATCTAACAAGTTCCGCGAGGTAAAGTTCAAGCCTGCATAAAAAGTTTGGATAACCATCCAAGTAGTCAAACCATGAGTAGGGCAGTTCTTGACAAGAGATTTCATGTGTTCCCAAGCTTGGGCAACGTGTTCATTATCCAATTGTTTAAAATTCATTATGTTACTCCTTAATTGGATAATTTTAGCAGGGGGATAGTACTTCCCAATAAAGGCATCCTTGCACTTGTCCCAAGAATCTATACTATTCCTAGGCAAGGATTGAAACCAGATTTTAGCTCCTCCTCTCAAGGAGAAAGGAAAAAGCTTAAGCTTAACAATATCACCATCTACTTCTTTGTACTTTTGCATATCACAGAGCTCAACAAAATTATTGAAGTGCAAAGCAGCATCATCTCCAGCACCGGAGAATTGATCTTTCATAACTAGGTTCAGTAAAGCAGGTTTAATCTCATAAGAAGGTGCTGAAGTGGCAGGTGTAGCAATAGGCGTGCAGATAAAGTCATTGTTGTTATGACTAGTGAAGTCACACAACTTGGTGTTCTCGGTGGAACCCATAGCAGCAGCAAGCAAGATAACTATTTTTGTGATTTTTGGTAAGGGACACTAAAGCAAAAACTGAAAGGTAAACTAACAAGCCTAAAAAGCAAGATAAAAGATAGCGTGCAACTCCCCTATCTTGAAGAGTGGAGTCCCCGGCAACGGCGCCAGAAACTTTGCTTGATGGCTTCTCGCCCCTCGTTGGTTACCCCAAGTGGAAGGTTTGAGATGTAGCGTAGCAGCAAGTTTCCCTTGGCAAAGATACCAAGGATCGAATCCCGTGAGACTCTGAGGGTCGACAAGAAGGTGTCAACGGAGCCAGAAACTTAGCGGTTGTCAGGACCTAGACACAGATACAAATAACTTTGCTCCCAACGAGTACAGAGAGGTTGTCAATCCCTCCGGCCTTGTCATTTACAAAGGATCAAACACAAGAGATAATAATGATAGGTATGACTACAACTAGGAAATAAGAACAGGAAGTAAATAGCGGGTGTGATCAGTGGTGGTAATATGGACCGGGGTCCCATGATGTTCACTAGTGATGTCTCTCTCCCAAAAGACGATAAAACAGCAAAGCAAGGTAAACAAATTACAGCTGGGCAATTGACAGGATTGTGTGCGCAAACCAATGCTAACTATGCTGCAAAGAAAGGTAGAGGCTCAAAAGCATGGGCGGTACGCCAAGGCAAGTAGACCGAAATCCATCTGCATCTACCACTAATCATCCACCTTGAGATATCTATCCAGAACATCTCGCTGGTATTAAGTTGCGAATCCCACCCAAAGTGTAGACTCAAAACAACAGACAACTGCATTAAAAGAACTTTGCGTAAAGTAAACAATCCTTGCACCCGCAAGTACAAGCACCGTTGTTTTCCCCCTTGTGGCAACAACACATCCCCTAGACTCATGTTTCTGTCACTCAAGCTAGTCATCAGGGGGCATGAACCCACAATCAAGCATAACGCTCCCTCTTGGAGTTACTACCTACTACTTGGCCAAAGCAATAAACAGCAACGGAGAACATGCAAGAATTACTCAAGAACGTAAATATAAAAGAGGTGAATCAAATATATTACTCACACACAATCTGAACATAATCTCATAATCCATCGGATCACAGCAAACTCAGCAGAGTAACAGCATAAAGATTACATATGTGCCTCGATCATGTAGGGCAGCTCACGAGGTCTAAACCATGAAGAACAAAGAGGGGAGGAGAACATCACATAGCTACTGATCATGGACCCATGGTCCAAGGTGGACTACTCACGACTAATCCGGGAAGCGTCCATGGTGGTGGAGAAGCTCCCGGTGGTGGTTCTCCCCTCCGGCAGGGTGCCGGGAAGAGTTCTCCTGATGCTCCCGATCTTGGAAGCGCGGCGGCGGCGGAACAGAGGCGAGATCACGAAAAAGGGTTCCGACCTCAAGGGTTTCGGGACGCGAGGAATATATATGCGAAGGGGGGTCACCAGAGACGGAGCCGGGGCCCCAGGCGCCCCCCTGGTGCGGCCAGGGGTGGGGCCGCGCCGGGTGGCCGCCTGGGCCACCCCTGGCACCCCTCTGGCCCTGCTTTGGTTTTTCTCGAAGCTTCCTGTACGCTGATTTTTCCTGTATTTTTCCCGGAATTTTTGGAGCACTTTTAATATGGGGGAAACCTGAAATAGAAAAACAGCAGATAAAAGGAACTGGCACTGTGGTGCACTGAGTTAATAGGTTTGTCCAAATATGATCAAAAGTATATGGAAGTGCATAAATATCATAGCAATATCACACAAAAGAGGCATGGAGCAAGCAGAAATTATAGATACGTTTTGGACGTATCAGCACTGCGTTCATCTTCGCCCAGTGCACTTTGACACGGGCGAAGGCCATCCGAGCCCCTTCTATTCAAGCCGACCGCGTTAATGCGTTGTCCCGCGGACTCGCCTCGATGAGCCGCTTCACCAACCCGAAGTAACTGCTTGGGATTGGCTCAGCGGGCCATAGCCGAACTATCAAGTCCTTCATGGCCGAACTCGCTATGTTGTGCAGCTTGACCATGTGCTTCGTCTGGTCGCTGAGGGGCGTCAGATGTTTTGGCGCCTCGAACTGCAACCAAAACAGCTTCTCCGTGTTGTTCCCCTCCAGGGCATAGAAATATTGGGTGGTGTCTGCGCTGCTCCTTGGAAGATCAGCAAACACGCCTGGAGAACTCCACAATCGTGTTAGCCCAATGTACTTCCGCCCTCCGAAGATGCTCTATAAGAGAAATATCTTACTAGATGCTATCTGTCATGCCTGCATGATCTCTTGACGAGCATTATGCGCCTTGCCAGTTCCGCAGACAGCTCGGTCGCCTGCTCCGAAGCCATCTTCTCCGATGCCTCACACTTACGGATGGCATGTTGAAGCTCGACCTCGACTTTGGACACCCTAGACTTGTTCTTCTCGCACTCCGCCTTTTCGGCCTCTAAATCAGTAGCCGCTTTATCAGCGGCCGCCTTGTTTGCCCTGGCCTCCTCCTTGGCCCTGGCAACCTCGCCCTTGAGGGCCTCGAGCTCAGCGGCGCCAACTGTGTAATACAGAATACAATGTTAGAGTGTATAGTCATACTTAATAACTTAAGTCTTATTGACATTTAAATAAAAATCTGCATACCTTGCGTTTCATCAAAATGCCGGTTGATGCGGTCGAGGTCCACATTGGCTATCTCGAGCTTCTGATTTAGTTCGGCGACCTCTGCGTCTCGTGCAGTCGCCGTAACTAATGAAGCATGGACGACAGTTCAGCTGTGTAAATATGCTACTTTATGGATACTTCGTCTGATTCTTTTCAGAATCACACAAAGCATCAAGGGCTACTTGTTATATATGTGCACCTAAAACAAATAAGATTTCTTAAAAGCATTACAAGCTTACCTCAAAGCATGTTAAAAGGTCGTTGAAGGATTCATTCAGTCCGCCCTTGACGGACTAAATTTTCTTCATCACCGCACCCATCACGGTGATGTGTTCTTCAATGACGAGAGCACTTTGCAGTGCTCCCTCCATAGAATCCGGCGCCTCCGGATTCACTCCTGGCACCGCCATATCCTCCTGCGCTTGAGGAGCGGGATCTTCAAACCGCGGAGCCGCACTAGGCTCCGGGACGGTGTTTGGTGGGACCCTGGACTGTGTAGGCCCCACATCTTCGGTCTCCATGGGGCCTGTTTCCCCATGGTCAGCGGCCGCCAAGGTATTACCCTCGGCCGCCCTGTCTCCTGCCCCGTCCTCATCTCCCTAGGTGGAGAGAACCCGCTGTGACGACACTTCTGTGTCCCCGCCGATTATGGACGATGAAGCCCGGACCGGTGCGTCACTCTCTGTCTCCCCAGGCGCCAGAGAGTTCCCCTCCGATGATGTGACATCGGGGTTTACACCGGGAGGCCTGTAGGTTAGCAGGAGAAAAATATTAAGTAAAATACCAGATAAGCTAAATAAACGGAGGTGCAACACTTGAGTCTAGACCGACTTACGTCTCAGGCAGGGGTTTTACCCTGGGCTTCACCACGAAGTTGTGTTCAGATAAATCCAAACTGTCACCGAGCCTCAGCTTCCTCTTCCTCCAGGGCACGGCCGCGCTCGCATCAACAACGGCCCCCCCTTTTCGTCCCCCTACCTTGCGCGGGAGGTACTTCTTATTCCTCCTCTTCATCCTCATCATCTTCCTTCGCCTCGTCGGAGGAAAGAATATGGAGGTCCTCGGGCTGCTTGCCCGTAGGGCAGGGGCTGTTTCCACCCCCCTTGCCCTTTGTCTTCTTGGGCTTCTTGGTCGGCGCCTTGTACAGCTCTGGAACCAGCATTGCCGTCAACAGAGGCAACGCTGGGTCTTCGGGCAAAGGTGTCGGACACTTGATCCGGGTTGCCCTCTTCGTCCAAGCCTGTATATCACATAAAAATTCCAACTCCTATTATCATTAAGTAATAGGAAAGGATAAGTGTTTGGCAGAGATCATTATTACCTCAGTGGCGAAAACTCCAGTACTGAAGCCCGCATCCTCATTCTCTTCGGGCCATTCCTCTTGGCTCTTGAAGAGGTGCTTCCAGATCTCTTTGTGTGTGGAGCCGAAAAGATGCTTTAGCGGCTTGTCTCCTGCCGGATTGAACTCCCATAGGGAGGAATCCCGGCTTTGACAAGGGTGAACAAGATGGGTCAGCATCACCTGGACCACGCAGGGGAGCAGGTGCCCCTTGGAGATCACGCCGGACACACGACCCATGAGAGTCGTCACCTCAGTGGGCGACCCCCAGTCCAAACCCTTTTTGTTCCAGGAGGTTAGCCTCTCTGGGGGTCCGGATCTGAATGCAGGCTCCGCCGCCCAGTTGGTGTCGCGGGGTTCGGTGATATAGAACCACTCCTGCTGCCAGACTTTGTTTGTCTCCACGAACGAGCCCTTGGGCCAAGTTGCGTTCAGGAGATTACTAATCATAGCGCCCCCATACTCTGCGTGTTCCCCGTTCACCACCTTCAGCTTCACGTTGGAGGTCTTAAGCCACAGGCCGAAGTGTGGGGGGGACGCGGAGAAAAGCTTCACACATCACTATGAATGCGGATATGTGAAGGATTGAGTTCGGAGCTAGATCATGGAAATATAGCCCGTAGAAAAACAAAAGACCCCAAACAAACGGGTGGAGTGGGAACCCTAGCCCCCTAACAAAATGAGAGGTGAATACTACCCTCTCGTCTGCCTTTGGGATGGGAGTCGCCTAGCCCCTAGGGGGGACTCGGTGTGCGATGTCGTCGGCGAGATACCCCGCACTCTGTAGATCCTTCACGGTCTTTTCGGTGACCATAGAAGCCTCCCACTTGCCTCTGGCACCGGATCCAGCCATTGCTGGGAAGGGGAGTAGTGGTTGAGGAACTAGGAGTTGTGGGCGCATGAGATGAGAGTATGGGGGCAAGGGAGATTGGAGAGCTCGAGCTTGAGGAAGGCGTGCGGTTGATGAAAGGGATTGGTGTCCTTTTATTACATTGCGAATACAAAGCGTCCCCCACCTTAGCCATAAAACTCGCTGGTTTCCAAAGCGGTCGTGCGTAATGCGCGGCGTGGGTTCTCACGTCACAATGTTGAAAATCCCACAATGAGCGGGCACGATCTCTATTCTGACGGGACGTGTAAATGAGGATATGCCCCGAAACGTGAAACTAGGACCAAATAAAATGGTTCGATATGTTAGTGGGTTGGACGCGACGCTTCACCCAAAAGTTGTCAGTAAAGACACATTATTCATTTTCTGTAAAAGCCTTGCCTTCGTGGCTAAGGGTTATACTAATCTTGTAGAGACGAACACAATCCATCAATTTGCAGAAGATATATTCGGGAGGAGGAACCCGCCTTGCAATGCCTAAGATAATACGGAAGCCGAACTCGTCGTCATCGAAGACAAGTTCAGGGGCTACTGAGGGAGTCCTGGATCTGGGGGTCCTCATGTGGCCGGACAAACTCCTGGTGGGCCATGAGGATTACTATAGAAGATCATCTCTCGTATCCGGATAGGACTCCTGAATTCCTGTAATGGCAAGTTATGCTCGGGTGAAGATTTTCCTTCCTTTGCAAGATGATATGTACAAACCCTAGGCCCCTCCGGTGTGTATATAAACCGGAGGGTTTAGTCCATAGAGGCTGATAGAGAATCATTCAATCCTCATAGGCTGAAACTTAGGGTTTTAGCCTTTACGATCTCGAGGTAGATCTACTCTTGTACACGTATTCATCCATATTAATATAGTAGGAAGTAGGGTTTTACCTCGATCGAGAGGGCGTGAACCTAGGTAAACATCGTGTCCCCTGCCTCCTGTTAACATCAATCCTCAGATGCATAGTACGGGACCCCCTACCCGAGATCCGCCAGTATTGACACCGACAGGGGGGATGGCACGCCTTGGTGAGTTGTGCCCCCCTCGGGGCACCCCCCAGGTGCTGCTCTGGCCCATTGGTTGTCTTCTGGCACAAAAAAATCTCCAAAAAGTTTCTCGGTGTTTGGGCTCCGTTTGATATTGATTTCCTGCGATGTAAAAAACATGTAGAAAACAACAACTCGCACTTGGCACTATGTCAGTAGGTTAGTACCAAAAAAATGATATAAAATGACTATAAAATGATTGTAAAACATCCAAGAATGATAATATAACAGCATGGAACAATCAAATATTATAGATACATTGGAGACCTATCAGGAGACAACGTCAACGCTGGACCTCCTCACTTCCCGCAGCGGATGGGATCTGGCATGTTCTGCGACCATCGGTGAGGAGAGAGATAGAGAGGAATGAGAGAGTGAGACGTGAGAAACCCTATCAAAGAAGGGGCTATATATGGAATGCAATAAAAACATCTCTCTATAAAAATGGGTTTAAATAGAATACGCATGTTCCCTGAAAAAAGAAATGAAAACTAGCGGACAAATCTTCTTTTAACGTACCAAGAAAGAAAATTGGATTTTTTTTCTTCAAAAAAAGAAAGAAAACTCGATCAATAACATGCCCCTGCTTCCAGGTCGCACTTTGTATCGCTCTCGTGTGGCCCCGACCTTCCATTATTAAGTGAACAAATTAAAGGGTCAAATTATTATGTATGTAATGCCTCTTCGTGTACAAATGCACTCCATCGTGTACTCGCGGGTATGTTGGAGGCAGAGTGAGTGTGTGTACATTTCTTCTTGTACGTACTAATCCATTTATCTCAGTTCATATTGTTTCCCACACCTATGATATTCCTATCCTAGGAACAAACTAAGTTTGTGTGTGTAGGGAGAATGAGATATCGATGATCTGTACGTGTAGTCGTCACTATGTGAGTGCGCGCGCACACACATAGACATGCATATCCGTGTTTAAGTAAAATTCTTAGTGGTACTTCCATCTCCATCTCCATCTCCAATCATATTTGTCCAACTGACACATTATTTATGTTATTAATAATTACGTAGACTAGCCACAGTGGGAGTAACTTCAGCAGTAACATCGAGTCCAACTCAGCAAATTTGCTTATGTGTCGATGAGTTAATGAGCACAGAGGTTGTTTGAGTAACTTAGCTACTTATTGTAACATCACATGTCACAATGAAATATGAGTCTATAACCTAATAAATTACCAGACTTATGTTACTACCCACTATAAAGGTAGTAACATAATCTAGAGGTATATGTATGTTACTAGTGTATGTTGTACTCTCCACTCTAGCTAGTCATAGTACGTCCAGCACCTCTTGTTTGCGGCCGTCCGAACTACTACAACGTCCGCTCCTGACCGCCCAGGCCAACCCGAACCCTCATCATCACCCGCGCGCACTTCCCGTCCAAAACAGTCAGTGTCGCATTCATGCCCGGCCAGAGCGGACGCGACCTCTCACTAGCGCCTGCATTGAAGCGGCGCGCCGCCCGCGCCGCTTCCCGGTGCACGCGACTAATCGGCGATCAAACGTCACCACGGGCGGCCAAAATATACAATGGAGTAAAAAAGTTCTTGGGAGTCCGTGCTACAGCTATCTATCCTCCCCCTGCTTGTCTATCTCTTCCAGTAGTGTGCTACTACTCCATGGCGCGATCCATCGACAAGTAGGCGGGGATGTTTGATTCAGTTTGTGGTGAGTGGCATGCCGAGCGACGGAGCGTGTGGGTGGAGGAGGGTGAGAGACAAACGTGACATGCTTGATTTAAATGTTGGTTTTTCTCGATGGCGCGATCCAACGAAACAAAACATTGGTTTCCAAAAGAGTACTGTACTGCATGAGGGAAAAGCTGATTCAATGAAGAGTGATGGTTTGCTTCTTCCGTCCAAAAGAATATTGTACTGCATGCAACTCTCTCTCTCTCTCTCTCTCTCTCTTTTTCTCCGTTTTTGCATGCATGCGACACGACTCTCTCTCTCTCTCTCTCTATATGCAAGATGCCTTAAGCATGGTTAATAATATAGCCGGTTGATGGCTAACATTTGTTGTGTTATCTATAGTCGATGTAATAGTCAACATGTATAGGCTACAAGAAATGAAGAAAATACTACTCCCTCCATTCCGTTATACAAGAAAGTACTATTGCCTCGATTACTGTTAGTGGCCTTGCATATATATATATATATATATATATATATATATATATATATATATATATATATATATATATACATACATGCAAAATGTATTTTTCGTACAGTACTACCAGTCGCGGATGTAATATTAGTCAATGTGTATAGTAATGGGCTACAGGAAAGTACTCTCTCCATCTCAGTTTACAAGTCATGCACGTGTACCTAGGCCGTTAATTTGGGAATAGCAAACACGCTGCTGTAGCAGAGAATTAAAGAAGAAAGAGAGGGAGTAACATAGGTAGATACTGTATCGTGTCAAACGTTATGCTACTTTGTAGTATCATGCATGGCAGTAAATAGGATCATCTATGATACTACGTACTCTATGATACTATGCACTATCAAGGTAGTATCATACACTAGTATCATATGCATGATACTCATCTATGATACTACTCCCCACTATATGCATACAAAAAAGGACCAGAGGGAGTACGAAGCTTTCATATTTTGTTTCATGTATGTGTATCTTGACTCCAAGGTTTTCCTATTACAACATTCCATCAAATAGAAAGGAAAACTAACACAAGATGATGCATCTCAGTGATTCACAGGTCATAGCAAATATTTACTTCACAACTAAAGACAAAAGTTGCGAGTGTGTGTACAATTTTTTTACTGATGGAGTCTCTAGGCTTTAAACCCTAAACCCTAAACAGGATTCAATTTCCTGGCTAGGTAGAACCTGTCGAAGGAAAGAAGCCTAGAACCCTCGGATCATAGGATTCTTTTGTGTAGTTCCACTAAAATCGAGCTAAGCATCCATGTTGGCAAAGATATTAAAGAAGTGTGATTGGAATAATAGTAGTGGCACTAGTTCATGAGACATAAATTCTATTGGGGAACGTAGCATGCAATTTCAAAAAATTCCACGATCACGCAAGATCTATCTAGGAGATGCATAGCAATGAGAGGGGGAGAGTGTGTCCGCGTACCCTCATAGACTGAAAGCGGAAGTGTTTACATAACACGGTTGATGTAGTTGATCATCTTCCCGATTCAACCGATCAAGCAACGAACGTACGACATCTCCGAGTTCTGCACACGTTTAGCTCGACGAAGTCCCTCGAACTCTTGATCCAGCAAAGTGTCGAGGGAGAGTTCCATCAGCACGACGGCATGGTGACGGTGATGGTGAAGTGATCCGCGCAGGGCTTCGCCTAAGCACTACATGAATATGACGTGAGGAGCAAACTGTGGAGGGGGGTTGCCGCACACGGCTTGGAACAATTGATGTGTGTTGGAGGTGCCCCACCCCCGTATATAAAGGAGGGAGAGGGGAGGAGGCTAGCTCTAGGCGTGCCCCAAGTGGGAGGAGTCCTACTTGGGCTCCTAGTAGGATTCACCCCCTTCCTTTTATTGGAGGGGGAAAGGGGGAAGTAGACAGAGATGGGGAGAAGGGAAGGGGGGCGCCGCCCCCTTCCCTAGTCCAATTCGGACTCCTACCTTGGGGGGCACGCCACCCATACGTGGGCTGGTTTGCCTCCCTTCCTATGGCCCATATGGCCCATATCTTCCCCCGGGGGTGTTCTAGTAACCCCCTGGTACTCCAATATGTACCCGATACATTTGAGAACACTTCCAGTGTCCGAATACTATCATCCAATATATCAATCTTTACCTCTTGACCATTTCGAGACTCCTCGTCATGTCCGTGATGCGACCCAGTACTCTGAAAAATATTCGGTCACCAAATCACATAACTCATAATACAAATCGTCGTCGAACGTTAAGCATGCAAACCCTACTGGTTCGAGAACTATGTAGACATGACCGAGACAACTCTTCGGTCAATAACCAATAGCGGAACCGGGATGCTCATATTGGTTCCCACATATTCTACGAAGATCTTTATTGGTCAAACTGTAATGACAACATACGTCTTTCCCTTTGTCATCGGTATGTTACTTGCCCGAGATTCGATCGTCGGTATCTCGATACATAGTCCAATCTCATTACTGGCAAGTATCTTTACTTGTTCCGTAATGCATCACCCCGCAACTAAATCATTACTCACATTGCTTGCAAGGCTTATCATGATGTGAATTACTTAGAGGGCCCATAGATACCTCTCCGATACTTGGAGTGACAAATCCTAATCTTGATCTATGCCAACCCAACAAACACCTTTGGAGATACCTGTTGATCATCTTTATGATCACCCAGTTATGTTCTGATGTTTGATAGAACACAAGGCATTCCTCCGATATTTGGGAGTTGCATAATCTCATAATCGAAGGAATATGTATTTGACATGAAGAAAGCAATAGCAGTAAAACTGAACGATCATTCTGCTAGGTTAACGAAAAGGTCTTGTCCATCACATCATTCTCCTAATGATGTGATCCCGTTCATAGAATGACAACACATTTCTATGGTTAGAAAACTTAACCATCTTTGGTTAACGAGCTAGTCTAGTTGAGGCTTACTAGGGACAAGGTGATTTGTCTATGTATTCACACCTATATCAAGTTTACGGTTAATACAATTCTAGTATGAATAATAAACATTTATAGTGATATAAGGAAATATAAAATAACAACTTTATTATTACCTCTAGGGCATATTTCCTTTAGTCTCCAACTTGCACTAGAGTCAATAATCTAGATTACATAGTAATGATTATAACACTCATGGAGTCTTGGTGCTGATCATGTTTTGCTCGTGGAAGAGGCTTAGTCAATGGGTCTGCCATGTTTAGATCCATATGTATTTTGGAAATCTCTATTTCTCCCTCCTTGACTATTTCACGTATGTAGTTGAAGCGTCTCTTGATGTGTTTGGTTCTCTTGTGAAACCTGGATTCCTTCGCCAAGGCAATTGCTGCAGTGTCGTCACAAAAGATTTTCATTGGACCCGATGCACTATGTATTACAACTAGATCGGATACGAACTCCTTCATCCAGACTCCTTCATTTGCTGCTTCCGAAGCA
Source organism: Secale cereale (assembly GCA_902687465.1). NCBI lineage: Eukaryota > Viridiplantae > Streptophyta > Magnoliopsida > Poales > Poaceae > Secale > Secale cereale. The sequence goes on from LR738714.1 coordinate 80,703,339, forward strand.
GCTATGTACTCCGCTTCACACGTAGATCCCGCCACGACGCTCTGCTTGGAACTGCACCAACTGACAGCTCCACCATTCAATACAAATATATATCCGGTTTGTCACGGAGTCATCTGGATCAGTGTCAAAGCTAGCATAGACGTAACGATTAATGACGAGCTCTTTGTCACCTCCATAAACGAAAAACATATCCTTAGTCCTTTTCAGGTACTTCAGGATGTTCTTGACCGCTGTCCAGTGATCCACTCCTGGATTACTTTGGTACATCCCTGACAGACTTATAGCAAGGCACACATCAGGTCTGGTACACCACATAGCATACATGATAAAACCTATGGTTGAGGCATGGGGAATGACTTTCATTTTCGCTCTATCTTCTGCAGTGGTCGGGCATTGAGTCTGACTCAACTTCACACCTTGTAATACATGCAAGAACCCTTTCTTTGACTGATCCATTTTGAACTTCTTCAAAACTTTATCAACGTATGTGCTTTGTGAAAGTCCAATTAAGCGTCTTGATCTATCTCTATAGATCTTGATGCCCAATACATAATCATCTTCATCGAGGTCTTTCATTGAAAAACTCTTATTCAAGTATCCTTTTATGCTATCAAGTAATTCTACATCATTTCCAATGAATAATACGTCATTCACACACAATATTAGAAATGCTACAGAGCTCCCACTCACTTTCTTGTAAATATAAGCTTCTCCAAAAGTCTGTATAAAACCATATGCTTTGATCACCTCATCAAAGCGTATATTCCAACTCCGAGATGCTTGGACCAGTCCATAAATGGATCACTAGAGCTTGCACACTTTGTTAGCACCATTAGGATGACAAAACCTTCTAGTTGCATCATATACAACTCTTCTTTAAGAAATCCATTAAGGAACGCAGTTTTGACCTCCATTTTCCAGATTTCATAATCACAAAATGCGGCAACTGCTAACATGATTCTGACAGACTTAAGCATCGCTATGGGTGAGAAGGTCTCATTGTAGTCAACTCCTTGAACTTGTCGAAAACCTTTCGCAACAAGTTGAGCTTTGTAGACAGTAACGTTACCATCAGTGGCAGTCTTCTTCTTGAAGATCCATTTATTCTCTATGGCTTGCCGATCATCGGGCAAGTCAACCAAAGTCCACACTTTGTTCTCATACATGGATCCCATCTCAGATTTCATGCCCTCAAGCCGTTTCGCAGAATCTGGGCTCATCATTGCTTCCACATAGTTCGTAGGTTTGTCATGGTCTAGTAGCATGTCTTCCAGAACAGGATTACCGTACCACTCTTGTGCGGAATGTACTCTAGTTGACCTACGAGGATCGATAGTAACTTGATCTAAAGTTTCATGATCATCATCATTAGCTTCCTCACTAATTGGTGTAGGCATCACGAGAACGACTTTATATGATGAGCTACTTTCCAATTCGAGAGAAGGTACAACTACCTCATCAAGTTCTACTTTCCTCCCACTCACTTCTTTCTAGAGAAACTCCTTCTCTAGAAAGGATCCATTCTTAGTAACAAAGATCTTACCTTCGGATCTATGATAGAAGGTATACCCAACAGTTTCTTTTGGGTATCCTATGAAGACGCACTTCTCTGATTTCAGTTCGAGCTTATCAGGCTGAAGTTTTTTCACATAAGCATCGCAACCCCAAACTTTAAGGAACTACATCTTAGGTTTCTTGCCAAACCACAGTTCATACGGTATCGTCTCAACGGATTTAGATGGTGCCTTATTTAACGTGAATGCATATGGCTCTAATGCATAACCCCAAAATGATAGTGGTAAATTGGTAAGAGAAATCATAGATCGCACCATATCCAATAAAGTATGGTTACGACATTCGGACACACCATTACGCTGTGGTGTTCTAGGTGGCGTGATTTGTGAAACTATTCCACATTGTTTTAAATGAAGGCCAAACTCATAACTAAAATATTCACCTCCGCGATCAGATCGTAGAAACTTTATTTTCTTGTTACGATGATTCTCTACTTCTGTGACGCCCGAAGACCGACGTCCCAGAAGATTCCAGAAGATTCCAGATGTTCCGGGATCTCCCGTGTGTTCAGTTGTGCTTGCTTTATTTATTTTGCATTGCATCATGTCATCATGCCATCATGTCTTTAATTTTGCATCTCAACTTAAATAAATTGTGTGGACCTCGGTCCATTTAAATCGAGCGAAGGATGACTTCTCTTTATAACATATCCTCCTAATATTATGGAGCTATTATAAATAAATATTCCATTTGTTTGGAATTAACCGCAACACACTTGCAATTATTCCCCATGACTTTTCTTTCTCAATTCCTTGCTTTCTAAATCGTCTCTTCTATCTGTTTTCCCTTTTATCGAGGCTCCTCCTAAAGTCTAGACTCCTTTCAAACTCTTTAAGGCAAGCTAATATTTTTGGTTTGCACTTCCCTATTTTGTTGGAACCATTTTGTTGGGTTGGTAATATTCATTAAAGCCTTACAAAAATGTTCCATCATTTATTTTTTCTGTTCATGGCCTCCTTTCTTATTTCTTTTGGACTCTCTCTATTTATTTATTTTTTGCTAAGAATTATATGGAGAGAAGATCCAGCCGCCGGCCTTCTTTTTGGCCTAGGCCTCCCTAAGGCCGCTGCGGCCTCCCTCTCCAGCCGGCCCACACTTCCCTCCCTCCTAGGCCCAACTTTCCCTCCAGGCCCGCAGCGGTTCCTAACCCTAGCCCGCTCGGCATCGCTCTCCCCTCGCTCGTCCTTCCCCCTCAGCGTCGCTCGCTCCCGACCCTCGCATCCTCTCGATCTCCCCTCGCGCCGCCACTAGTCCCGATCCCCATCTCCCTCTCTCTCCTTCGTCCCCGCGAGCACCCCTGCAGCCCGCATCCCTCCTCGCTCCTCATCGCCCAGGCCGCAGCGACCGCAGCTCATCCATCGCCCCTGCTGCCTGGCCTCCCGCGCCGCTCCTTGCACGCCCCAGGCCGGCGCTGCCCCTGCCTCCGTCTCGCTCGCGTGGAGCCGCGCCCCTCCATCGCCGTCCGGCGCGCCAGGCCGCCGCCCCAAGCCCGGCGAGCGCCACCACGGCCGCGGCCATCCTCCTCCAGCGGCCAGGAGCTGCGCCTCCCTCAGGCCGCCGCGCCATCCTTCGGCCTCTTCCTCGTCTCCCAGCAGCGACCAGCAGCGCCCCGCACCTCCTCCCTTCGACCAGCGCCGAGCCACAGCGCCCATCCGGTCGGGGCCTCGTTCCCCTGCCGCGCCCCGTCCTCGAGCAAGGCCTCGTCTCCTGCGGGATCCAGCGCCCGCGGCCTCTTCCTCCGCGCCCAAGCCCTCGAGCAGCCCCGTTGGGCCTCTTTTGAGCCCCCGTGCCAAGTTCCTCGTGGTCTCTGTTGTTGGAGTTGGTCTCTGTTGACTCTGCGTCGAGCAGGAGGAGTTCATCCCCACGTATTCAGGCCTCCTTGTGTTGTGTTCCTGTTGGAATCGCAAGACCGCCGAGGTTTTTGCCAAGTACCACTACCGTCATCAAGTTCCTCTCCGTCATGTGCACAAGGACGCCGAGTACGACTACACATGGGACCCGTCAAGTTCATCTACCGTGTTTCCGGAATCGCCAAGTACCTCGACGCCGAAGAACAAGACCTCAAGTACCACGACGGCCCCGAACGCCTACGAACTGTGTACAACTACCGTCGCCCCGAAGATGTTGGATTCATCAAGTACCTCTCCGAGACGAACGAGTACAACTACCGCCGCCGAAGCCCGCGTGTACATCTACGAAACGAGAACGCCTACTTCCACTACCGTCGCCCCGTGTACGACTACGAACGGAACGACTACTTCCTCTACGAATCGCGAGAACGACTACATAACGAGTACCTCTACGGAACGACTACTTCCCTCTTCGGAGTTGTACCACTACTTCCACTACGTCCCTCGACGACTCGAACCGCTTCGAGAACGAACGCTTCGAAGGTATAACCCCGAGACGATGACCCGTGGATGAATGCTTGTGTTGTATGAGATGTTTCCCTTGTGTGCACCGTGCCCGTTTCGTCCTTTGTCATGTTCCTCGGTTGCCTCGTCGCCGACTCGTGGGAACCCGGTGACGGGATCACCCCAACTTTTCATCTTGTTCGACTTGCTCACGCCACCTTTTATTTTGCACCGGTCTCTCAACGAGTTACCGGAACCGAGATGTTGCTGTAGCATCATTTCCGGATCGTTGCCGTGGCACCTTTTCTTTCCACCACGGTGACAAATACTCCTTATCATCTTCATGTCAACTTTTAATAAAAATTGCATAAACTTGATCATGTCATCCGCATCATGTTAACAACATAAAAATGTGTTAATTGTTGTTGCTTAAATTTCTAAACATGCTCATGGGGATTTTCCGGAATTGTTGTTGTTTTTCCGGCCTCATTTAAAATGCCTAAATAGTGTAGTTTTATTATGCTTCACCTCTTGCCATGTTAAAAACATTTAATCTAGTCTTGTAAATAAACGAGAGTCAATTAAATAATTATAATGTGGTGTTTCGTCGATATGCAACTCGTTGCATATTGTGCTCCACTTAACTTGTAGTTTTGTTTGTGCTCATTGCCATGCATGCATAATTAAACCGGACATGCATCATACTTGGATGTGCATCGCATGCCATGTTTATGCTTGTGTGTTTACCGTGTTGTTTGCTTCTTTCTGGTTGCTTCTCTTGTTAGCTTCGGTTTCCTTCCGGAGTTGTGAGGATTCGCTCGACTATGTTGCTCCGTCTACTTCATGGACTTGTTCTTCTTCCTTGCGGAATCCCAGGCAAGATGATCATACCCTTGGATACCTTTACTACCATTGCCATGCTTAGTTTTCTCGATGCTATAGTTACATGTCGCGCTACCCATCTTTTATGTCAGCCTCTCCTTGTTGCCATGAAACCTCTAATCTTTGACACCTTCCTAGCAAAACCACTATTTGGCTATGTTACCCGCTTGCTCAGCCCCTCTTATAGCATTGTTAGTTGCAGGTGAAGATGAAGATCATTCCAGGAGGGAACTTGTTGTTGGAATATCACAATATCTATAATTATTATTAACACACCTATATACTGGGCATGGGTGGAATGCTTGGCCTTTTGCTCGGTGTTTTGTTCCACTCATGCCACCTTAGGCGCCGATAAACCGGCATTATGTTCCTTGATTTTGCGTTCCTTACACGATGGGTGGATGGGGACCCCTTGACAGTTCGACTTTGAATAAAACTCCTCCAGCAAGGCCGAACTTTGGTTTTAATTTGCTCATAATAACAACTTAATTAATTAATTAAATTTGCATAGGGGGTCGCGTCCCCGGGTTCTTAATTCTACATAGCAGGGGGGGCCAGTGCTAATGGTGTTGGTCCCAAACGGGGAGCCTGCGGGGTCACCACGGGGAAACTCGAGGATTGATATAAACCCGTAGCTTCGCCCATCCGGTTGTGGCCTCAGACGAGATACGCGCGGCTACTATCAGGGTGTCGACACACCGGGAGATCTTGCTGGACTTGTTTTACAATTGTCGAAATGTCTTGTGCACCGGGAAGCCGAGCCTGATCGGTTTTCCCTAAGATAAGGAGTGATGATATTATATTTATCACTTCAGCTAATCGTGAGAGCTTGTGATGGGCTAAGTTGGGACACCCCTGCAGGGTTATGATCTTTCGAAAGCCATGCCCGCGGTTATGTGGCAGATTAGAATTTGTTAATGTCCAGTTGTAGAAAACTTGACAGAGGATCCGAAGTAAAACAGACAACTGTGTGAGTAACCATGACTGTCTCTTTTCACTTGGAGAAGAGAACACGGTGGGGTTATGTTTGACTCGTATGTAGTTCAGGATCTTTAGCGATCACTACTTTTGCGACCGTTTGCGTAGATGCTCATCTTTTTCTGGTACTCGTAAGTTAGCCACCATATTATGCTTAGCCGCTGCTGCAACCTCACCACTTTACCTCTTCCTACCCATAAAGCTTTGCTAATCTTGATACCCATGGTTATGGGATTGCTGAGTCCTCGTGGCTCACAGATACTACAACACCAGATGCAGGTTCAGCCGAGAATGAAGCAGCAGCTGGTTCAAGTACTTCACGGGGAGCTCGATGAAGAGAGTGGCCGTATGCTTGTGACGTTTCGCTGATCAGTAGTCGTTTCTACTAGGATTCGATCTAGACCTGTGGTTTAACGTTATGTTTGGTATCTTGTCTTTTGGATCCTACCCTTAGATGGGCTGTGATGTTTTCAATGATGTTTTGCTTATGTAGTGTATTTTGTGAAGTGGCGAGTGTAAGCCAACTATCTTTTCAGTTTTCCATCCCTATTTTTACATGAGATGTGCAAAGGTACCAAACTTGCGATCATTCCAGAATGGGCTTATATCTTTAAGTCGTGCCTCGACACGTAGGAGATATAGTCCCATCCTGGGCATTACAAGTTGGTATTCAAAGCCTTCTCCGACCTAGAAGCCCCACTGATTGATCGAATCGTTGACGGTTGAGTCTAGGCACACACTTGAAAATGTTTTGAGTCCTATATATATCGGAGAGTAGGATTTCTTTTGCTTCTCATCCCTTTTCACTCTGGTGAGGACTCCTGACGATTACTCTTGTCTCTTCTACTCTCAAAAATGCACCAATTTTTTTTAGGATCTCTCGAGTATTGTTTGGATTGTTCCGATGTCTTTGTGACGAGAACATTGTTCTCGATGCCTCCTGACATTAGGGGTTGTGGCAGTGTCCCGGGGAGTTGAGCTCCGAGGTGTTGTCGTCACAAATCTATCGCATCAGTTCTAGAATACTTAAGACGGCCGACATCAAAAACTCTCCTATGCGGTTAGTGGCAAGATAACCCCGACATCACCCAGTACTGGGGAGGTAGTTCGGGAGTATTGCCATATCTTGTATAGTAGACGCGTTTCGAAGGTCCGAGGTAAACGGTTTCCGGAGATAACTGGTTATGTCTTGAAGGATGGATACAGCTGGATGTAGGATTAGAGTTGAGTGCGTGGTGCTTCCCCTGTATCCCCAACACCTGATTGCATAACTGGAAACTTTCGGAAATTAATAGGTGGGTTCATCTAGTAGTTCTAGGCATTCTTCCAACGAGTGCATGATATGAAGTTCGGGGTTCTACATTGAGTGAAGTGGTTTTATGGGTTTGTTCCGATCGGGAGTTGCATCTTAAAAGGTCCTTCGCTATGCTGATCCGGGGATTGCAAAACCCTTTTGTAACACGTTCCATGAGCTTTCAGCACGAATATGTGGAATGAAGCTTCTATATTGTATTTGTTCTATCTGCTCCTTGTTGCTTTTTATTTACCTTTTGTTCTCCCAGGTGGCTTCTCGACAAGCTGATGTACCTACGGAATTCATTCGTTCAATTCTTTGCTCGGATGATATTGTGAAGTTATGTTGCAACATATCTATCCTTTGTTTTTGTTTTGATTCTGGTATTCGAGTTGCTTCGATGTCAAATGTTGATTCCATACCTTTCCTAATCGGTGTTCTCATATTTCTATGGGAGTGCTAATCCTTCTTAATCATCAAGATGATCGTGTTAAATTCTTTTCCAACCGGTGTGCCTTCTCTTGAAGTTATTCCATACGGACGTCGTTGAGAGATCTGACGATTGTCTGTTTCATTCATCCCAAGTTGTCTTTGTTTTCCCCGCCCTCCCTCCCTTTTTCTTCTGGGAGCCAGAGTCCCTAATGAAGTATCCATTTTATTCATGTGATATTTCTTCATTCTTTTCCTTCAATGTTCTTATCCGGTGCTTTATCGTGAAGATGCTCGGAGTTTCAAGTTCATCATTCTTAATTCTAATATTCTGCCGGTGGATGTAATTCAAGATTTCGGTGTTCATCTTATCCTTTTTCCTCATTTCACAATGCTTTCTTATTCCGGTGCACCAATTAATTATTCTCCTCTTGTTATTCGTATCCGGAGTGCTGAAGATTCGTGTTTCCATTCTTAATCCTGTCAAGCTATTTTGAGATTGTTATCTTATTTAAGACTTTTTAATTCAACCGGTGCTATATCTCTTAAGCAATCTTTTTCCAACGGTGATTTCTTTTGAGTGGGCCCTAACCCACAGGTCTTTTCCCAGGATCTTACCTGACTCTTCTAATTTTTCTGGAGTTATACTCAAATTCTTTTCAAAGTGTGACGTAAGAATGACCCCCATCAGTCATATACCTTCTCCAAGATCGCTTTCAAATTCTTTTTCATCATTGGTTCAACCTTTTTAATTCTTCATTCCGGAGTGCTCAACAATTCTTATGGCATTTCTCGTCTTCATTCTCAACATTTGGAGACCGGAGAAGTGTTTCTCTTAAATCTTGGCCCGTTCTCTCAAGATTCATGGTTCTAGCTTCATGCCATCCTCATTATTGTTCCGATTGTGGGGAATTCTTTTATACCCTTCCGAAGCATTTCATGAATTCTTTTATGTGTTCCTCCGAAGGCCATCATTTCAGAAGATTCTTCGTTCTCAGTTTTCAACTTTGCCCTCCAAATATTCTTCATTGATGCCTCTTCGTTCGTCTCCCTATTCTTACGGTGGTTCGTTCAAGATTACTCTTTCGTGTTATCGTATTAATTCACTCGTTCTTTTCTTAATCCTACCGGTGCTTCGTTGAAGATTTACCCAAGTTTGTGCGAGATCTCTCCGTTAATCCTTTCCAACGAGAATAAGTAGTATGCCAAATCCATTGCTTGTCGCCAATTTAAATTGGTGAAGGATATGCATAACATAAAACCTTATTCTAGTTTCTTCCAAGAGGTTAATCCCTTCCTTCGGAGCTTGTTCATCAGATCATATTCTCGGTTCTAAGTTGTTCATCTTGTTTTCCGGAGCTCCAAGTTATTTCAATTATATCATTTCAAAGCTGCATCTAATTCATCGTAGGCCTTGAATCTTATTCTTTTCATCTTTCACTTCTCATGCTTTCATTACCGGAGTTCTCATGGTGGTTCATCATCAATTAATTCATCCTTGAAGTCTTCATCAAGATTCTTGTTGGAGCTCAAGCATTCTTCATCATGCATTCCAATTGCAACTCTGGCTCCCTTATCTGTTGAGATGGTGTTATGTCATTCTTGACAATTCCTTCATGTTTTATGATTCACGAGTTATCAAGAATGAGATAATTAAAACCATCATTTCTTTCTCTTTAGGAGATCCTTTCAACCCCTCATTTTTATCTCTTGGAGTTATCTTGGGTTGTATTCACCTAAAAAGCTTTCCCTGAGAATTGTTGCTATTATGGTGCTTATAAATGATCCAAGTTCTTCATTTATCCTCTCGGTGAGATAACTCTTTCGTCCCCTTGCTTACCTCTATCAAATCAATTTTCCGTTAGTGGCTAGTTGTCACCTCTTAATTTTGAGATGTTTTCCATAAGCCCACATCAAGCTTATTCGTTTTCGTTGTTGATTTTTTTTAAATCAACTCCGTTCAACCCTTCTTTGTAAGGATGCTCTTTCAAATTAAATTTTGAGAGAAGTTGTCATTTTCTTCTCCGTTCTTTCTTCCCAGCGATCTTGCATCTATTCTTTCGTTCCGGAGGCTTTGTGATATTGCTCTCTTTGACCATCATCTCGTTTTTATCAAGATCATATTCTTCCCTTGATTGTCTATTTAACTGGAATGTTCTCATCTACATTCTAGTTCCCTCATCTTATCAAGTTTTGCCTATCTTTTAACCGGAGTACTGTCTGAAATCTCACTTACCCCTTGTGCCATACTTTCAATTGTTTCGGAGGCAATATGTTGTTCATTTCATCAAGTATCTTCCCATCTCCTCAAGTTCATGTTCAGTTCCTTCCATTTTCAGACGGAGTGCTGTCCAATTATTTCGTTCTTATTCCTTCTCAATCTTGGTTAACCAGAGTGGTTTTGAAATTCTTTCGTCATCCGTGAGCTCTTGTTACATGTCTTTCAACCTATAAGGTTCTCATAATGCTCCTTGTTCCTCTTTTCCAACGGAGTGTTTCATCTTCGTTCATCTCTATTCTATTCTTTCTTTCAAGATTGTTTAACCTCTCAAGGTTCGTGGTTTCACTCGTTTGTCGAAGAAGCAACTTTGTTTACCTCTTCTTTTTCGTTTCTACCCGGTGCTATCTCTAGGATCTCGTGTCGAGATCCTCTGTTAGTGTGGGAGAGTTGTGACGCCCGAAGACCGACGTCCCAGAAGATTCCAGAAGATTCCAGATGATCTGGGATCTCCCGTGTGTTCAGTTGTGCTTGCTTTATTTATTTTGCATTGCATCATGTCATCATGCCATCATGTCTTTAATTTTGCATCTCAACTTAAATAAATTGTGTGGACCTCGGTCCATTTAAATCGAGGGAAAGATGACTTCTCTTTATAACATATCCTCCTAATATTATGGAGCTATTATAAATAAATATTCCATTTGTTTGGAATTAACCGCAACACACTTGCAAATATTCCCCATGCCTTTTCTTTCTCAATTCCTTGCTTTCTAAACCGTCTCTTCTATCTTTTTCCCTTTAATCGATGCTCCTCCTAAAGTCTAGACTCCTTTCAAACTCTATAAGGCAAGCTAATATTTTTGGTTTGCACTTCCCTATTTTGTTGGAACCATTTTGTTGGGTTGGTAATATTCATTAAAGCCTTACAAAAATGTTCCATCATTTATTTTTTCTGTTCATCGCCTCCTTTCTTATTTCTTTTGGACTCTCTCTATTTATTTATTTTTTGCTAAGAATTATATGGAGAGGAGATCCAGCCGCCGGCCTTCTTTTTAGCCCAGGCCTCCCTAAGGCCGCTGCAGCCTCCCCCTCCAGTCGGCCCACACTTCCCTCCCTCCTAGGCCTAACTTTCCCTCCAGGCCCGCAGCGCTTCCTAACCCTAGCCCGCTCGGCATCGCTCTCCCCTCGCTCGTCCTTCCCCCTCAGCGCCGCTCGCTCCCGACCCTCGCATCCTCTCGATCTCCCCTCGCGCCGCCACTAGTCCCGATCCCCATCTCCCTCTCTCTCTTTCGTCCCCGCGAGCACCCCCGCAGCCTGCATCTCTCCTCGCTCCTCATCGCCCAGGCCGCAGCGACCGCAGCTCATCCATCGCCCCTGCTGCCTGGCCTCCCGCGCCGCTCCTTGTGCGCCCCAGGCCGGCGCCGCCCCTACCTACGTCTCCCTCGCGTGGAGCCGCGCCCCTCCGTCGCCGTCCGGCGCGCCAGGCCGCCGCCCCAAGCCCGGCGAGCGCCACCATGGCCGCGGCCATCCTCCTCCAATGGCCAGGAGCTGCGCCTCCCTCAGGCCGCCGCGCCATCCTTCGGCCTCTTCCTCGTCTCCTAGCAGCGACCAGCAGCGCCCCGCACCTCCTCCCTTCGACCAGCGCCGAGCCGCAGCGCCCATCCGGTCGGGGCCTCGTTCCCCTGCCGGGCCCCGTCCTCCAGCAAGGCCTCGTCTCCTGCGGGATCCAGCGCCCGCGGCCTCTTCCTCCGCGCCCGAGCCCTCGAGCAGCCCCGTTTGGCCTCTTTTGAGCCACCGTGCCAAGTTCCTCGTGGTCTCTGTTGTTGGAGTTGGTCTCTGTTGACTCTGCGTCGAGCAGGAGGAGTTCATCCCCACGTATTCAGGCCTCCTTGTGTTGTGTTGCTGTTGGAATCGCAAGACCGCCGAGGTTTTTGCCAAGTACCACTACCGTCGTCAAGTTCCTCTTCGTCATGTGCACAAGGACGCCGAGTATGACTACACATGGGACCCGTCAAGTTCATCTACCGTGTTTCCGGAATCGCCAAGTACCTCGACGCCGAAGAACAAGACCTTAAGTACCACGACGGCCCCAAACGCCTACGAACCGTGTACAACTACCGTCGCCCCGAAGAAGTTGGATTCATCAAGTACCTCTCCGAGACGAACGAGTACAACTACCGCCGCCGAAGACCGCGTGTACATCTACGAAACGAGAACGACTACTTCCACTACCGTCGCCCCGTGTACGACTACGAACGGAACGACTACTTCCTCTACGAATCGCGAGAACGGCTACATAACGAGTACCTCTACGGAACGACAACTTCCCTCTTCGGAGTTGTACCACTACTTCCACTACGTCCCTCGACGACTCAAACCGCTTCGAGAACGAACGCTTCGAAGGTATAACCCCGAGACGATGATCGTGGATGAATGCTTGTGTTGTATGAGATGTTTCCCTTGTGTGCACCGTGCCCGTTTCGTCCTTTGTCATGTTCCTCGGTTGCCTCATCGCCGACTCGTGGGAACCCGGTGACGGGATCACCCCACCTTTTCATCTTGTTCGACTCGCTCACGCCACCTTTTCTTTTGCACCGGTCTCTCAACGAGTTACCGGAACCGAGATGTTGCCGTTGCATCATTTTCGGATCGTTGTCGTGGCACCTTTTCTTTCCACCACGGTGACAAATACACCTTATCATCTTCATGTCAACTTTTAATAAAAAATGCATAAACTTGATCATGTCATCCGCATCATGTTAACAACATAAAAATGTGTTAATTGTTGTTGCTTAAATTGCTAAACATGCTCATGGGGATTTTCCGGAATTGTTGTTGTTTTTACGGCCTCATTTAAAATGCCTAAATAGTGTAGTTTTATTATGCTTCACCTCTTGCCATGTTAAAAACATTTAATCTAGTCTTGTAAATAAACGAGAGTCAATTAAATAATTATAATGTGGTGTTTCGTCAATATGCAACTCGTTGCATATTGAGCTCCACTTAACTTGTAGTTTTGTTTGTGCTCATTGCCATGCATGCATAATTAAACCGGACATGCATCATACTTGGATGTGCATCGTATGCCATGTTTATGCTTGTGTGTTTACCGTGTTGTTTGCTTCTTTCCGGTTGCTTCTCTTGTTAGCTTCGGTTTCGTTCCGGAGTTGTGAGGATTCGCTCGACTATGTTGCTCCGTCTACTTCATGGACTTGTTCTTCTTCCTTGCGGAATCCCAGGCAAGATGATCATACCCTTGGATACCTTTACTACCATTGCCATGCTTAGTTGTCTCGATGCTATCGTTACATGTCGCACTACCCATCTTTTATGTCAGCCTCTCCTTGTTGCCATGAAACCTCTAATCTTTGACACCTTCCTAGCAAAACCACTGTTTGGCTATGTACCCGCTTGCTCAGCCCCTCTTATAGCGTTGTTAGTTGCAGGTGAAGATGAAGATCGTTCCAGGAGGGAACTTGTTGTTAGAATATCACAATATCTATAATTATTATTAACACACCTATATACTGGGCATGGGTGGAAGGCTTGGCCTTTTGCTCGGTGTTTTGTTCCACTCATGCCACCTTAGGCACCGATAAACCAGCATTATGTTCCTTGATTTTGCGTTCCTTACACGATGGGTGGATGGGGACCCCTTGACAGTTCGACTTTGAATAAAACTCCTCCAGCAAGGCCCAACTTTGGTTTTAATTTGCTCATAATAACAACTTAATTAATTAATTAAATTTGCATAGGGGGTCGCGTCCCCGGGTTCTTAATTCTACATAGCAGGGGGGCCAGTGCTGATGGTGTTGGTCCCAAATGGGGAGCCTGCAGGGTCACCACGGGGAAACTCGAGGATTGATATAAACCCGTAGCTTCGCCCATCCGGTTGTGGCCTGAGACGATATACGCGCGGCTACTATCAGGGTGTCGACACACCGGGAGGTCTTGCTGGACTTGTTTTACCATTGTCGAAATGTCTTGTGCACCGGGAAGCCGAGCCTGATCGGTTTTCCCTAAGATAAGGAGTGATGATATTATATTTATCACTTCAGCTAATTGTGAGAGCTTGTGATGGGCTAAGTTGGGACACCCCTGCAGGGTTATGATCTTTCGAAAGCCGTGCCCGCGGTTATGTGGCAGATTGGAATTTGTTAATGTCCGGTTGTAGAAAACTTGACAGAGGATCCGAAGTAAAACACACAACTGTGTGAGTAACCGTGACTGTCTCTTTTCACTTGGAGAAGAGAACACTGTGGGGTTATGTTTGACTCGTATGTAGTTCAGGATCTTTAGCGATCACTACTTTTGCGACCGTTTGCGTAGATGCTCATCTTATTCTGGTACTCGTAAGTTAGCCACCATATTATGCTTAGCCGCTGCTGCAACCTCACCACTTTACCTCTTCCTACCCATAAAGCTTTGCTAGTCTTGATACCCATGGTTATGGGATTGCTGAGTCCTCGTGGCTCACAGATACTACAATACCAGATGCAGGTTCAGCCGAGAATGAAGCAGGAGCTGGTTCAAGTACTTCACTAGGAGCTCGATGAAGAGAGTGGCCGTATGCTTGTGACGTTTCGACGATCAGTAGTGGTTTCTACTAGGATTCGATCTAGACCTGTGGTTTAACGTTATGTTTGGTATCTTGTCTTTTGGATCTTACCCTTAGATGGGCTGTGATGTTTTGAATGATGTTTTGCTTATTTAATGTATTGTGTGAAGTGGCGAGTGTAAGACAACTATCCTTTCAGTTTTCCATCCCTATTTTTACATGAGATGTGCAAAGGTACCAAACTTGCGATCATTCCAGAATGGGCTTATATCTTTAAGTCGTGCCTCGACACGTAGGAGATATAGTCCCATCCTGGGCATTACAACTTCACTCTCAAATTCTTTGAACTTTTCAAATGTTTCAGACTTGTGCTTCATCAACTAGATATACCCCTATCTGCTTAAATCATCTGTGAAGGTCAGAAAATAATGATACCCGCTACGAGCCTCAACACTCATCGGACCGCATACATCGGTATGTATTATTTCCAGTAAGTCAGTGGCTCGCTCCATTGTTCTGGAGAATGGAGTTTTAGTCATCTTGCCCATGAGGCATGGTTCGCAAGCATCAAATGATTCATAATGAAGTGATTCCAAAAGTCCATCCGCATGGAGTTTCTTCATGCGCTTTACGCCAATATGATCTAAACGGCAGTGCCACAAATATGTTGCACTATCATTATCAACTTTGCATCTTTTGGCATCAATATTATGAATATGTGTATCACCATGATCGAGATTCAACATAAATAGACCACTCTTCAAGGTTGCATGACCATAAAATATATTACTCATATAATAGAAGAACCATTATTCTCTGATTTAAATGAATAACCGACTTGCATCAAACAAGATCCAGATATAATGTTCACGCTCAACGCTGGCACCAAATAACAATTATTCAGGTCTAAAACTAATCCCGAAGGTAGATGTAGAGGTAGCGTGCCGACAGTGATCACATCGACCATGGAACCATTCTCGATGCGCATCGTCACCTCGTCCTTAGCCAATCTTTGTTTAATCCATAGCCCCTGTTTCGAGTTACAAATATGAGCAACCAATCCAGTATCAAATACACTGGCGCTACTACGAGCATTAGTAAGGTACACATAAATGACATGTATATCTAATATACGTTTGTTCACTTTGCCATCCTTCTTATCCGCCAAATACTTGGGGTAGTTCCGCTTCCAGTGACCAGTCCCTTTGCAGTAGAAGCATTTAGTTTCAGGCTTAGCTCCAGACTTGGGTTTCTTCCTGGGAGTGGCAACTGTCTTGCTATTCTTCTTGAAGTTCCCTTTCTTTCCTTAGGCCTTTTTCTTGAAACTAGTGGTCTTGTTCACCATCAACACTTGATGCTCCTTCATGATTTCTACCTTCACAGCGTTGAACATTGCGAAGAGCTCAAGAATTGTTTTCTCCATCCCTTGCATATTATAGTTCATCACAAAGCCTCACTCGTACGTGTCGGTGCTATACAAACGGTTTTTAACCCCTTTCCACGACGGCATTTGAAAACGTCGCCAAGTGAGTGTGGGCGATAGGGGGGGGGGTCTTCCCACACGACCTAGAAACCATCGGGAATAGGCCCTTCTCACTCATAGGCTAGGGTAAAATGAGCTCGTGTGCGATCGGGCGAGGCATCGAAACCCAATCATTTCCGTTCGTATGTACATCCCACACGGTGAATCCTAGAAAAACATTTCCGTTCGTATGTATATCACAAACAGTCAATCCAAGGAACACATTTCCCTTCTTATGTACATCCCACATAGTCAACCCAGGGAAAACGTTTCCATCCATATGTACATCCCACATAGTCAATCCAGGGAAAACGTTTCCGTTCGAATGTACATCCTACACAGTCAGTCTAGGGAAAATATTTCCATTCGTATGTACATCACACACAAACAATCCAGGGAAAACATTTCCGTTCGTTTGTACATCTCACACAGGTTTATTTATAGGCTCGTGTGTGATAGAAGTAACTATCACACACGCTCTGCCTTGGTTAACCGTTTGATTTTATGAACTACACCACACATGATTTGATGAAGAAAACTATGTGGCATTGGGCTATCCATCACAAGAGCTTTTACTGCTAGAACTATTTGCAGAGTTCCATGACACATTTAGCAGGTTTAATTGTTTACAATTAATAATACCAGTATTACACAAATTCACATTTCATATCGACCAACTGTTTGCCAATTTCATATCAGACACATAAATATATTTTAACATCACAATACGATAGCAACCTGAAAACAACATAGTACAACATGTAGCTAGTTCAACTTCATAAGAACAATATTAGAACAATATATTGATTTCCCTAATCGAGATCATCCAGACTCGTCTTATCCACCTCTGCTTTCAGTTCAGTAAGAACCTGTTTTGCACTAGACAACTGGGAAAGTGCTTCCTCCTTCGCCAACACCATCTTAGCAAAGTATGATTTAAAAAATCTAAGCTCATTCACCACCTTCTTCTTTTTATCCCACATCTTCAAATATTCTTCAGCGTTGACAACACTTTCTCTAAGCCTTCCTCTGTTCTCTTCCTCATACATGCTCCAGAGCTTTGCTAGGCACATCTTCAAAGATTGGGGCCACTCGTGATCAGCCCACTCCAAGTATGAACTTCCGCGCATCCTGTAATATTTAAAACTAGATCAGTAAAAACTGTAGGGGAAATGGGTTTATAGCAACAAAGAAAATCACCAATGCTTATTTTGAAAAACTAAAGAAACATGTTAATTATGACATATCTTCTCAAAAAAATCAATGTGCAAATGAATTAATTGCTACTGAGACAACAACCAAATTCTAAAACATCAGAAGTTATAATTAACTATAACAATGCTACAAGTTCTTACTCATGTACAATAAATAACAAATTTAACATTTTATAAGGAAGGTAAATATAACTGCAACAGCATAGTGATAGTGTTTGGATGACAGCAAATTGATAGTAATAGGTGTGTACATGCACAAATTTAGTAACATAGAACTAATAGCACTAAGTCCGTCCAGTATGTATACCAAAACTGGTGTAAAGACAACTATTGCTACATCTCGCACCGGTGCCCTGCATTGGCGAGCCGATGCAGCGGAAAAAAATCAGGGTCCCGGACTCCGGAGCACGTAGTTGCTCCGACGGCCAGTTCCTTCATGCCATAAAGATTTAGTATTTTATTGCTTGGCTACTCGGGATGTGTGGACCAAAGTTGGCTGCACAAACTGCTAAAGCGGTGCCAAATAATTTTCTAATGGCATCGCTGATGAGATGACAACATTTTTAGATACTGGATACAAACTGTGACACTGTCTTAACATCCAGAATAACGTACCATAGTGACAATGTCCGAATCACATCTAAAAAATGTGACACTGTCTTAGGATGCCTTTGGATACCTGGTACAAACTGTGACACTGTCTTAGGATGTGTTTGGTTGAAGGTGCGGTATGAATGGGTTGGGACCATGACAGTGTCTGAATCACATCTAACAAATGATTTGTAACAACGAAAGGGTCTAACTTTCTCTGCACGTGCCAGAAACTTCCTCCCACTGTCCACATATTCAAATGCAGCTAGCTTCACGCATGGAGATTGATGGCGACAACAAGCAGATAGATCTTCAGCCACCCCGCTCCATTCATTGCAACTGATGGTCCTAGGGAGATACAAGAGGAAGAAATGACTCAAATCGACCGCGGGTAAAATCATTCATTCCAAGTCATAGCCCGAGAGAGAGAGAGAAGATAGACATACTCGGGTGGTGAAGGAGTCGTCATCGTCAGAACCACTGGAGAGGTCTTTGAAGAAGACCATGGCGACCCCGGCGGTAGGATGGGAGATGGCGAGAGTGAAGAAGCAAGCAAGGAAGCGGCTATAGCTTAGGAAGGAAGGAAGGAAGGAGGAAAGATGGGAAATGTGACTTGTGGTCGAGGAGAAAAGGGGGTGGGGAAGGGGGGTAGATATTTTGGTGGTAGGCCAAAAATATCGAAATGTGGAGGGAACCTTTGCGCGGGGTGCCGCTAGAGACCATTCACTTTGAACGATTGTGTGCATCGCAAACGATTCTTCTGCTTTACGCGCATGGGATGAGCTTTATAATTCAAATTTTGGTGGAAATTTCCCTGTGTACATCATTGCACAATTTTACATCGCTTGCTAGTTTGGGCACACAAAAGAGCGTACAACAGACAAACCTCACTAACTGAATCGAGCAATTTTAGTAATTAAATAGAGCCCGTTGACCTAAACATTGCTCTAACAAAAGACCAGCATTAAAAACAAAGCCTAACTACGCATAATTTTAACAAATCAACTGCCGCCCCGGCCTATGCCTCACCGGTGTGACATGAGACGTCGATGACTTCTCATGACGACATGCCACCGTTGGTGGACTCTACGCCCCCCCTGATGAAGTCGACCGCGTCCTCGTCCTCGTCCTCGACGCCGCCCTCAAGGTTGTAGTACTCGTAGTAGTGGCTGCGCCAGAGCTCGCGTTGGTACTCCACCGTCGTTTCCTCGACGAATAGACTCTTCTCTACCTCGACCTAGGCCACACGCAACTCCTCCTCCCGGTGCTCCTCGATCTCCGCCGTCTCCTGCATCTCCCGCTCCTGCTCAGCGACCTCATGAGGAAGCAGGTGCTCCATGGCCACCGCCGCCTTTTCAGACATGGGTTACATGCTGCATTCCGAGGTTGCCTAGAATATCTGGGTGTGGATGGCCTTGAGCCGGGCCAGGGCGACATCCACGGCGCGGACGGCAGCTGTTGTCGCAGTAGCAGCTGCAGCCGTCTCGGCAGCTGCAGCTGCCTTGTTGGCTACCGCAGATGCCCTGTCGACGGAAGCGTCCGGGCTCAATGTGGATGCGGCGGCACTCTTGGCATAGGCGGCGGCGCTCTCAGCGCAGGCGGCAGCGCTTGGGGGGGGGACGCGGCCATCGTACGGGCCTTCACGAAGCGTTTCCATGGCGTCATCTTTGCAAGAAGGGGGTGCGGGAATGGGGATCTGGATTCGTGGATTCGGTAGTTGCCAGCACTGGAGCAGACGAGCCGACGAAGATTAAGGAGGAAGACTTAAATAGACCCATAAATTTTCATCACAAACGGTTCCTACAAAACAATTGTGTGTGATGTTGTAGATATTTTTTATTAGTAGTGAAAGATAAATTTGGAGTAAAGTGGCAACGGATGGTGTTTTAAATGTACGGGAAAATTTGTAGTACTAATACAACAGTCATGTCAAATTTTGGAAAACCATAATAGTTTGAAATTTGATGACCGTAATTGAAATTTGAACTACATGTACATGCAACAACTAACCATAATAGTTTGAAAATTCATATTTTGTGTACTTGTGTGCGATTTAATTCCATGTGCTGTAAATTGGAAGGAATTTTTAAACATATTGGTCTAACGGCTATGACATAATTAAGCGTGGAGTGCCATGGCTTTTAAATTCCAAACAATTAAAAAAATATCAGAAACACATGAAACTTGGTTGATGTAATATCATGCCACCAAGCTGATATGGTTAAGTTTGGCATGTTTGATGAAATTTTGGACACACACCCCTCACAAACTAGAGCAACTCACTAGAAGGCTCGTGGTTCCGAGAGAGAACAATGCAAGTTTGATGATGAACGGGAGATAGCTTCCTCTTACGGCCTTCTAATTTTTTTCTACGTGTAACGTGCACTAATACAATTGCCATGTCATATTTTGGAAAATTTCAGGGGTCATTTGATCATTTGAAGACATTTAAGTGATTTTCTAGCCATTTATTGACCGTAATTCAAATTAGAAGTAGATGTACATGCAATGGCTAACCATAATGGTTGGAAATATCATATTTGTGTACTTGTGTGCGATTTAATTCCACGTGCATTAAATTGGAAGGAATTTTCAAACATATTGGTTTAACAACTATGACACAATTAATCATGGAGTGCCATGGCATTTAAAATCCAAAAAATTTAAAAAAGATCAGAAACACATGAAACCTTGGTTGATGTAATGTCATGCCACCAAGATGATGTGGTAAAAAATTTGGCATGTTTGACAAAAGTTTGGACACACACCCTCACAATCCGGAGCAACTCACTAGAAGGCTCGTGGTTCCGAGAGGGAAGAATGCATGTTTGATAACGAACGGGAGATAGCTTCCTCTTACGGCCTTAAAAAAATTTCAACCTGTAACATGCACTAATACTACTGCCATGTCAAATTTTCGAAAATTTCAGGAGTCATTTGACCTTTTGAAGACATGTAAGTGATTTTCTAGCCATTTAACGACTGTAATTCAAATTAGAACTACATGTACATGCAATGGCTAAACATAACGGTCTAAAAAATCATATTTGTGTACTTGTGTGCAATTTAATTCCATGTGCATTAAATTGGAAGTAATTTTCAAACATATTGGTCTAATAGCTATGCCCCAATTAAGCATGGAGTGCCATGGCATTTAAATTCCAATTTTTCTAAAAAAAAGATCAGAAACACATTGTCGGCGTCCTGGGAACCAGGGTACCCAGACTTGCCTGTCTGCGGGCCGCGACGCGCTCCCACAAGCGGCCTGGTACGGCCCAGCTAATCGACCAGCTGCTCAAGACCCTCGTGAGGGGGCCAGGCCTCGCGAGGATACCAATGCCAAGACCCCCTCGGGAGCGGCCTCGGCAAGGCGCTCCGGAGGGGCGGAGAATCTATGGCCAAGTCTGCCTCAGGAGGAGGCAGTGATGTCAGCAGTGACGCACCACGCCAGCGGGCGCCAGTGTCCGCCAGCGGCACAATTGCCATTTCGGTGCAAAGGAGACAGCGCAGCCGTTGGTTCCCAAGGAGCAGTGCAAAGGTTTTCTCTTTGGTGCAACGAGAGCGAAGACCGCAATGACGATAAGGAGGATGTCACCATCGAGCCCACCACCGTGTCACCGCCTGATCCTTTTGCAGGCGAAGACTGCTTTTGTCAGGGTAGGAACGTCCTTGTGTTCCCGCTCAAAAATGGCCGTTGTGGAATCCCTTCCCGCCTAAACAATTCGGGGGAAGAGGACCATGGCCGCCTATATAAGTAGCTAGAACCTCCACTGTGAGGGGAAGGAATCATCGACTCGCGTACTTTGCCACCGCACAAGGAGCAAGAACACTAGCCTCCTGACCCTCCTGAGCTCGCCTCCTGAGCTCAGGAATCCTTGTACCAGTTCATATTCCAGCTCGCCCAGAGCCAATCCACCAAAGCAGGAAGTAGGGTCTTACACCACAAGGTGGACCGAACCTGGGTAAACTCTTGTGTGCTTGTTCATTGTTTGCTTGAATCTTCCCATCGAGACGAGAGCGAGGCGCTAGGTAGACGTGAGTGGCAGAGATCTTCGTTCACGCCCCTGTGTTCGAACTTAGCGGGTTTTGTGGAGCCCTGAATCCGAGATTTGGTGCGCCAGGTAGGGGGCGTGTAGAAATCTCGCCTCTCCGACGACCTCATCAAGTTCTCATCACCAACCCTGCTCCACAGCCATGGTGCACACATGCCGAGCTCGCGCCGCCCGCCGCGCTGCGAACGTCGCTCAGACGGCGCCCGCGGGCAACGGCGCACCGCTCCGCCCAAACTCGCCGGTCGCCGACGTCGCCACCGACCGACTGTCCATGAGCAGCATGACTCCTCGCTGCTGCTGTCCGTGCGGCGGGATGGCTGCACGGCAACACCTTCGCCCTCGCTGGCCGCAGCGTCGTCCTCGCTGGTCCGCCACGGGTCGGTCTACCAGCAGCGTCCGCTACTGATGGCGCGGGAGCTCTTGCGCTACCGACCGGCGGATGATCTCTACGACGAGTGGGTCCACCGCATCACCAAACTCGTCAACGCCGCTGGGAAGGCACCTGCAACAACATACTCGTCACGCCCTCCATCAACCCCGGCGGCGAACGAGGGCTGTGGGGTCCCGGCTCCGCCTCACCTTCATCCTGCCAGCCAGGAGGGCCGGCGTGAGGCCCCTCAATGTGAACAACCCCGCAGAGCCCACGCCCGCGACAAGGAGAGTCGTCGGGTGATCCCACACCCACATACAGGGGCTCGTGGCCCCCTGGCCCACAGCGCCCAGACCGCGCTCCACATGAGGTGGTGGCGCCAGCACCTCAAGAACCAGCGTCACCGGTGCAAGGGGCGCCTGTGATCATGAGCGTACGCGGGTGTGGCGCCCTAGCTCCTGAGCTACGGTGCCTCGTCTGGACCAGCAAGTTCAAGACGGACCTGCCTCCGCGCTACGACGGCAACACCGACCCCACGGAGTTCTTCCAACTCTATGAGCTGAGCATCGAGACATCCAACAGCATTGAGAAGGTCATGGCGAACTGGTTCCCCATGGCTCTGAAGGACGGCGTGTGCTCTTGGCTCCTGAACCTCCCGGTGGGATCCATCTCCTCCTGGGGAGAGCTTCGTGAGCACTTCATCGCTAACTTCCAAGGCACCCGCGACCGAGCCCCGGCAGCTGCTAACCTGCGTCGCGTAAAGCAGCAGCCGGGAGAAACTCTTCAAAAGTACATCCAACGCTTCAACACCATGCACCTCCGCATCCCCATGGTCTCAGACGAGGCCATCATCTCTGCATTCTCTGATGGCGTCCGCGACATCAGGATGAGGGAGGAGCTCACCATCCATGAAGACCTGTGCACAGCCCTCGAGATGTTCAAGCTCGCGGCAAAGTGTGCCAGGGCGGAGGAAGGCCGCCTCTCCCTTCAGGAGTTGCCTGAGGCGGAGGCGAACGACAAGAAAACCAAGGCCAAGGAGTCCGAGCGCAAGGGATCTGCCGTGCTGGCTGCTGAGCCCGAAGTAAAGTGTGGCTGCGGCTATGATGACGTTCCGAGAGACAACCGACCATACTGCGTCTTGCACAACGTCCACAGGCACAACACGAACGATTGTTAGGAGCTCAGGGCGATGCGCGGTGGGTGCGTTGGGCAGCGCCCTGAGCGCGACAACCGCGGCTACGGTCGTGGAGGAGGCCGAGGAGGAGGACGTTGGGACGACAGGAACTCGCGCCAAGGGTGGCGTGAGCAGCCTCGTGAAGACCACTAGCGTGAGCAGCCTCGTGAAGACCACTGGCAGGAGCAGCCTCGTAACGCCCCATGGTGCGACCAGCCTCGTGAGGGTCGCCCTTAGGGCAACGGGGGCCTGCCCCCGCTGCCACCATCGCCAAGGAGGAACGACGATGACCACCAAGGAGAAGGGACAGGGGGATTTCAGGAACCGCGTGCAGTCGCATGCATTCTGGGAGGAGCCCATGCCCCGGCTTCTCACCGCATCTTCAAGCAGTTCGCCCGTGAGGTGAACGCGACGCTTCCCAGGCCTAACGCCGTGCGCAACCTCAGGTGGACCAAGCAAGTCATCGCTTTCGACCCGAAAGACCAGCTCAAGTGTACTGCGGCCCCAGGCGCACTCCCGATGCTCTGCACCCCGACCATCAGCAACATCCTCATTACCAAGACCCTCATCGACGGCCGGGCAAGGCTCAACGTCCTCTCCGTCCAGACCTTCGAGACACTTCAGGTTTCCTATGATCAGCTCCACCCCACCAAGCCATTCTACGAGTCACGGATGGCTCCATGCTCCCAACGGGGCAAGTCCGCCTCCCCGTCACCTTTGGAGACCGCGACAACTACCACACCGAGCTCATCGACTTCGACGTCGCCAACATCCACCTCCCGTACAACGCCATCCTAGGGTATCCTGTCCTTGCCAAGTTCATGGTTGCGACCCATCCCGGCTACAACATCCTCAAGATGCCCGGGAGTGGCGGGGTCATCACGATCGCCTCTGACGAGAAGGAAGCGATGCGTTCCCTAGAGCATGCCTACCAGACCGCGGCGGTTCAATACCCCGGTGAGGATGAAGCTGTCCTCGACCTGCAGACCGCCCCCAAGAAGAAGAAGAACCTACCCCTCGACGGACCTCAGGACGCGGGGGCTCCCGACGGCCTGACCTCAGGACCCACGCCTGCTGACGAGGTGCCTTCCACCCTCGCATAGGGGGGTGCGCTCGACGCCCCTCTCATGACGGGCTCGGGCGCTCTCCTCTGGAGTGTCCCTGAGCTGACCCGTGCCCGGGGGAGGTGTTCGAGCACCACCTGCAAGCGTATCTTGATGCGCGTTTTTGTGAGCCCAGAGCGAGCCGTCCAGCGCTAGGGGCTCAGGAGTTCATCGGCCAAGTTACGGAGGAAGTTCAATACGCAAGACTCATCCGCGGTGGGCGGAACCGCACAACCCCAAGTCCACCCGCTCGCAGCCCAGGTGACTGCTTCCGCGTCTGCGTCGACATCGCATGTCTCAACCGAGCCGCTTCTCAGGAGCCCTTTTGGCCGAGGGCGGTCGGCCGGAGGAGGGCCCTCCCCTGCAGCTATGTCTGTATGCTCTTCAGCTTCCGCAACGCAGCTGCCACATTTCAACATCTCGCGCAGCAGGCCTTGGGGGCTCGGGAGGCTCAGTGGCAGGCGGTCCGGACGGAGCGGGAGCCGGACCCGCGCGACCGCTGAGAGCCTCAGGAGCCCCTGGGCCTCAGGATCCCGACGATCCTAGGGAGCGACCCGCACAGCTCGCGTCTTCAGCTACCCCAACTCTCCTTCGGCAAGTATCAGGTGACACTTCAGGTATCTAAACGAGGGCGCCTCTCGGGCTGCATCATCCTCCGGCCGCTGGTGGCTTTTCCCCCGTGGCTGTCTCCCTTTTTGCATGATCAAGGCTAGATATTTCTTTCCATTCGCATTATCTATATGCTCGGTGTCCTCACCGCCACTAAGGTCATGAGCCCTTGTAAGCCCACTCGTGACCGCCCCATGATTAAGGACTCGCACGACATCTATGCTCGGGTCCGTCCCTGCAGCGTTGATAAACCCAAGGGCTTAGCTCTGCCTACCGAGCCGTTTCCGTGACGACAGCTCCCATGGTCCTTGGTACCTTGTTCTCGCATGGGATAATCGTGGATGGGTAAGTAGGGGCCCGTGACAGGTGCCTCTCTCACGCGGGAACCGCGCGCCGGCTGTTTTTCTTTTGGATTGTGGCATGAGAAGACTAGGCACAGCGTCTGTGCTCGCGTCCGTCCCTGCAGCATCGACAAATCCAGCGGCTGAGCTCTGTCTTACGGGCCAGTCCCGCTAACGTCACCTCCTGGGGTCGTTGGTGCTGTGGCCTTCTCATGCAATGTCCCCTGGAGATGCACTCGGCGCAGGTCGACACAACACCTCTCTTTTCACATTTTGCAGAAGAAGACTCAGGCGCAACCCGCCCCAGGGTAGGGTCTCGTGAGTGATGTGTAAGCTCACGAGAACTTCCTCAGAGTCGTTCAGCTCGTCCTGAGGAGGGCCCATATACACCTTGGCTGTCCTACCGTGCTAGCCACGCATCAGGACGGGGCTGTACACGCCTCGGAGTCTCTCCCGGTGGGACGCTCCCTCCCACGGTCTAGTGGAAGTACCAAGCTCCGCGCTGGCAGATCCAACCGAGGAGCGGTTATGCCCACGAACCAGGTGAAGCACCAAGCTCCGCGCTGGCCGATACGACCGAGGCGCGGTTATGCCCACACTCCGCGCAAGTGTGGTAGCTCTATGCTCCGCGCTAGTTATAACCAACTGAGCGTGGCCCCCAATGGTCGCACCAACCTCAGGGAGCTTTTCAGCTCGCGACGCTCACAACTTCTCCTTGGATGGGTGTCGCGAGGGGGGCTAGGCACGTGGGCTATGCTCAGGTCACGCCTGGCAGACGCCACCCTACCAGGTGCCTAGACACCTGGCCTTCTCGTGCCCCAATCCCAGGCGAAGGCTCGTGGGCAAGGTATGGTGCTCGTTCTCCTTCATGAGAGTCGTTCGTACGTCAAGGGGGACCCCTGGGCATCACGACCCAGGAGCCTAACTGGCCACGTAGCCCCTCATCCCTTGAGCCTAGTTATGACGATAACCCCGGTCCTCCAGAGGGCTCAATGGCGATCGAGGTATGCGCGAGGTTGGGCCCTGCCGACGCAGAACGAAAATGGGATTGCTTGAACATCAAGGGGGACCCTTGGGCATCACGACCCAAGGGCCTAACTAGCCACGTAGCCCCTCATCCCCTGATTCTAGTTACTACGGTAACCCTAGTATCCGGAGGGCTCAGCAACGAGTCTAGTTACTATGGTAACCCCGGTCATCCGGAGGGCTCAGCAGCGGTCAAGGTATGCGCGGGGTTGGGCCCTGCCGACGCAGAGCACCTAAAGCAAACATGAAAGGAAGCAAGCATGGAATCATCTAGCTATTACAATAACGTCAAGTTTTTTCAAATTCAACCAAAGTTTTTACGCCTCCCCAAGTCACTCGCACTTCTCCCACTAAGCTGGACGGATCAAGTATCACTGGGCGCAGCAGTGCCGGTCGTCTCCCCTTCGGCCGCAGTAGCTGTAGCCTGGAGGAACGCCTCCACCAGCGACGTGACCTTCGCCCTCAGGGCCTCGGCAGCCGAGTTCTCCATGACTGCGGTCACGGGCTCGGAGGATGAGGCCAGGTCAAGGGTGGGGTCGCGAAGGCTTAGGTGGCTGCACACCTGCGTCAGGACCAAGGTAAGCAGCATACGGCCTTCAGCATCGGCTAACTGGCCAATCGCAGCCGTAACACCATGCAGGGACTCCACGAGCACAACAAGAAGCTCGGCGGGGCCTCCCTCAGGGGTGGCCAGCGGATCCTTGAACCCTTCCCCGTAGGCGGCATGCAGCGCCTTGCGGGCCTCAAGGTCAAAGGCGGTAAGGTCCTCAGGACTCACCGTCGCCAAGGCCGCGAGAGCTTCCTTCTAGGCACGAACGGCCTGCGCCGCCCTGGCCTGCTCAACTTCAACCTTCAACTTCTCCAGGGCGGCGCGGTCGGCAAGCTGCTCCTGTTGCAGCCGGGATGTCGCGGCCTTCTGCGCCTCGAGCTCCTTCTCCAACCCTTTGAGCTCCAGGGCGCGCCTAGTGTCTTCCTCGCGGAGGGCCCCCAGCTCGCTCTCTGCCTTGAGGCAGCGCTTCTCGAAGGACGTGGCATCAGCTCGTGCGGCGTCGCGAGCCAGCGTGGCCACCGCGGCTTCCTCTTGCCCCTTGTTAATAGCCGCCAAGGCCTGATCCCAGGAGGCCCGTGCAGACTCGTCTGCCAGGAGCCACCCGTTGATCAGCCCTAGGCGCCCTTCTGCAAAGTGGCCGTCATTGTTTTGCAGATCAGCGCGAAGACAACCCAGTGTGGCGGAGGCAGCATCCAAAGCCTCAGGACCAGGCTGCGTTGGCTGGCGCACGGGCACCGACAAGACTGGCTGCTCGGCCAGGGGCCCGGGGGCTCCGGCCCCCCTCGCCAGAGCAGCCGGAGCAGAAGCCAACTCCTGAACCTCGCCGGAGACAGGGACGTCTTCGGATGGCACCATCACCACACTCGCGGTGGCCCGGCCAACCAAGGTGCCCAGCGCCTTGGTATCCTTCCCCGAGGTTGCACCAGCAGCCAAAGAAGCAGCGCACCGCGGCATGACCTCCCCCTTTTCTCTCATCATCACACCCCCAGGCTGCTGCGTCAAGGAAGAGCGTGTCAGGGGCACGTCAAATAAGAATGAGTGGGAAATTACACACTTACTCGTCAGAGGCGAGGCACGCCCTTCTCTTCACCAGCACGTCAACAACAGCTCCTGGCGTGCCAGGCGTGCCGACAGCCCGGGCCTGGGCAAGACGCGAGGCCACGGTCCTGGGCGCGGCCGCGGTCGCCGGATTCGCCGGCGTGGTGCCCTTCTGCGGGGTCGCCACCTTGCTTCCCCCAGACGTAGTGCTTCCGGACCGACGTGGAGTGGTCGCTCGGGGTCGTCCGGCGGCACTTGCGCCTAGCGTCATTGCCCCGGTGAACGCTTCGAAGGAATCCCCATCGTCGTCCAGGGTATCCTCCGAGCCCCCATCGTCGCACTCGTCGTCATCACCAGAAGACAAGTCGAACGTGGGCTGAGCACCCGCGGGCGCACCGAGGTCCGGCATGGCCTTCAGCAGCTCGGCCTTGTCAGGGCGGCTGTATAGCGGCAGGTAGGCCCCAGCAAGATCCTCCGGAACCATCCCCAGGAGGGTCCTCGAGGTGAAGTCCAGATCGTCTTCGGCCAGCATCCCTGGGTGCAGGCGGAGCCCGTCGTCGTCACCCATCAGCTCCCACATGGGGCGTGTGTCACACCCTGATTTTCATGCCACAACACTTAGGCAAATAATCATGCTAAAATATGGTTTAACAAAAACTTTTGAGTGTTTTGGACTTTGCTTGATTTAATTGTTGTTTGTTGTTTGCAAGTGCTCTAAAAAATCAAATAAATCTTCCAACTCTTATACTTTATCCCCTTGCTCCAAACTTCTGCCCAATGACCATACCTTGTGTATAGACTAGTATAGTATTTTCTTAAAAAAAAATTGGCCAAAAAGTATTTTCTAAAATTAGTTTTCCAAAAACCCCTGAATTGAGGTTTGTACTGCAAGTACTTGGTTTGTGGTGTGAAAAATCTTTCAAAAAGTATATTTGAATCCCATTAGGTATAGGACTCCCATAAACCACAAAGTTATAATTTTAAAAGTTATTTTTATATTTTATTTAAAAGCTTTTTCTTTAGGCCAGAAATGGTCTTTAATAGGTTAAAATTATTTAACTGTTTCAAAAAATATTTTTCAAAATTCAGGGAAACTCATAGGACATATATTGTCCATATATAAGAGTTTAAGCACATGGTCATGTTTAAAATATTAGAAAAATCCTTCCAAAACCCTTTTTATATATTTCAAGCTTTTGAAATATTTACAAAGGAAATACTCTCCAAAAATTCCAGGGAAATTCTATCATGTCAAATATGACATATTTGATGATCTTACAAAGCCTCATGCCTTGAAGATCAAGAAAACATCATCTAATCCCCTCAAAACCATTTCTGTCATTTTTAAGTTTGAGCAACTTTACATTGCCAAACTTGTCCAAATGCTCTCAAACTTGGTGCACATGCTCAAATGATCTAAATATGCATCTATGCCAAATGGCACAAGTATTGGAGAAGCATAACGTGATCTAAGTGTCCCAAAATCCTTTGTGACCAGATCCAAATTTGAACAAGTCTACATTGCCAACTTTTTACTTGTGGCCTCAAATTTTGTGGACATGCTCACAACCCCAAATGATGACACTACACCAAGTGGTGCATCAAGGAGAGATGATTTGCTTAACTTAATCTTGGAAAATCCATTTCTGTTAATTTCTAGGGTTTACAAAAGTTGCATTGGCAACTTTGCCCAAATGAGCTCAAATTTGGTGAAAGGGCCTAAATGTATGTGCCATTTCATCCTGTTAAGTCTCATGTCAATTGGAAGTCATTTGCTTGCCCAAAACCACATCAAACACCTTCTGCCATTTTACCAAAACCACTGTTTTGACCCATTCCACTACTCCCCCTTGCCTCAAGTTTTTACCACAACTGCTCCTAGTCACCCTCTATCTCCAGGAACTCCTTCTCCTCCTCAGATCAATCATTGAGGGGGGGGGGGGTAAAACACCATTTACCTCCCTGGACAGCCCCTCTCTCCCTCTTCTTCTGCCTCTCTCCTCTCCTACTGGCTCCCCAGGGCATCCAAGGCCACAACCCACTTCTTTTCTACCCCCTAGAGCTGTTGAACACTAGGGGACACGGCCAGGGCGCAGCGACACGCCCATGCCGGCCAAAGTAGTGTTCTGGAGCGCGCTACAGTGCGCCAAGGCACTGTAGCTCGCCCTCCCGAGGCACCCAGGCGGCATTGGGTAGAGCGAGCGTGTCCATCGAGGTCACCTCGACGTCCACGACACGCTATGCGGTCTGCCCCCTCCTCCTTCTCCCTCCTATCGTCTCCCTCGCACGCGCACTGGCCGCCCGCGAGCTCCAGTGAGCGAGCTCACACGCGCAGAGCTTCTGGCTCGCCCCGCTCCCCCTTTTCCTTTCCCCTCGACCTAGACCAACCCCACGAGCACCCCAGACACGCCCACGCGCGCCCCCGTGGCTTGCAGCGACGTCAACAGCCTCGCCGACGCATGAGCTCACGGTGCTCCATGGCCCTCCTTTTTAAAGGCCACCCCAGACCCTCCTCGCTGCTCCATTTGCCCCCTCTCCCTCCAGTGTACCTCCCCGACATGCCCACTGCCCTTCCCCTGCCCTCCTTGCCCCTCCATGGCGGAAGCCGAGCCGTCGGCCTCCTCTCAAATCCCCGCGAATGAGGCCTCCTCCTCCCCTCCTTTCTCCACTGGGTGAACCCCATGGCCACCACGGAGCTTCCCCGCTCTCCCGTTACTCTCCTCGGTGGCCTGAGCGCCGTGTCGGCCTTCACCGTCAGCCACATCCGCCGCGGACGGTGCTCTCCTTGACCTGGTCCTCCCCGGCAGGCGTGTTACCCATGGCTGGAAGCGCCTCTCTTCGCTGGTCATTTCGGTGGCCGAGGCGTCCCCGGGGACGGCCCGAGTCGACGGGGCAATGCCGGCGAGCGCTTCGCCTTGCCTCTGTTGCACCGCCTCTGTTCGAGCGGGAGGAGGAAGACAAGCCTGCCAGGCGGGGCGCGCTTTTAAGCGACCCAGAGGCCGGGCCCGTGCATAAGTGGAGACGGCATCCGTGGAAGCCGCGTCCCTACGGTGAAGACGCCTGGCCCAAAGGCGCCTTCGACGTCGCCTGGCCCTCTTCGCGTGGCCATGCCGCTGGGCCGGCCCTGGGCGCAGCGGCGCTATACTACGCCCAATACGCAGTATAGGTATAGCCCCCCTTTCCCTTTTCTTTTTCTTTTTTCAGATAAACTGTAAAATCTCCCAAATATTCAAATGAATTCCAAATTTGATGATTCTAATTTCTAGTAGTTTCTAAAATCATGATGTACCTGTTGGTGCAACATGCACATTTTTCCAGAGACTTTTTCTTCACAAATATTTATCAAATCCTATTTTTCTATTTCTGTGATAAACTTTAGAAAATCACAGAGAGTTCAAATTTGATCCAAATGCAATGGTTCAAATTCCTAGATACTTGTAATATCAAAACTTAATTTTGGAACATTTTTCCTAATACTTTCTGTACCCCACAAAATAATGAGCCATTTCTTCATATTTGTCAACATTGCAAAATCCTAGGAAATTCATTTGAACTCCAAATCAAGTGAAACCAACTCCTAGCTGCTTCTAAAATCAATCCTTGATAGATAGGTACCTTTGACCATTTTTCAAAATAATTATTCTATACACTTCTTGCAAATCCACAAATCCCCTGATTTCATCATATTGAAATGTTCAGAGATATCCCTTGATCATATTCTAATGAAATCACCTTGGTCATTTTTATATGACTACAGGTATCCTAGAAAAGTCCAACTCCTATTTTTAGAGGACTTTTATTTTTGCCTCGTTGTGTTGCTAATTGTGATTTGTTTCCGGCGTTAGTTGACGAAGTAGATGGAGTACTTGGAGATGGACCAGAAGGTTTGAAGACTCGGAAGGACAAGGCAAGCAGCCCTTTGACCATGTTCGAGAAACCTTTTTATGCATGTCTCATAGCACCATATTATCAATGCATCAGAATCATGTAGAGGTGGTGACCACTTTGGTTGGTACCTTTGTTGCTTTACTATTGAAACTTGCCTCAAGCATGACCCTACCTTCCTATGAGGGTTATGTGGGTGGGAGTAGATAGATATATGCCATAGTAGTTGGTTACGCAAAAATGGGTCAGGGTTATGCATGGGAAGAAATAAGTGTGGTTTGACATACTTGCAAATAACCCAGTGGGTGCCACTAATGCCCCTGGGAGATGATGAGGAACTAGGGCACTACTTGGTGGAGAAGTAGTGTACCGAGGCTTGATGAAAGTGTTGTTTACAGAGATGGATTAGATTTATGTGTGATTACCGTCCCAACCAAACATGCGCAACCACTCTACCCTTATATGGGAAAGGGCATTATTGATTACCTAGGCAGGTACTAGCATGGTGCCCGCATTACTAGTGACGGGGCTGAAATGAGGTCACTCTCGGGACGGGGTCGCGCTTGGATAGGCGGCCATGACTGTCTTTACAGGGCACCGGACACACCTTGGTACCCCGTGCTTGTGGTGTGTGATGAATATGGGAGCGATTCTCCACAATATTAAGATGTGAAATTTTGGGCACGGGGGTTGCTACCAATCGAGTGGACTCTATGTTAGCGTCGTCTAGGGAAAGATAGTGATCAGGTGCTTACCCCGGGTACTTGAGGTACCGCGGGTCATGGATGATATGGAAGTTCCCCGATTCTTGTGGGTAAAGTGTGCAACCTCTGCAGAGTGTAAAACTATTCAAATAGCCGTGTCCACGATCAAGGACAGTTGGGTGGTGCTGCTTAGACTATGTCCATAAGTTTCTGGAAAACAACACAGTTTGGGTAAATATGTTGACGTGATTTGTGAGGAAGTCACGATGAGCTTGAGCAAGAGTTGTTCATAACTCTTTTCCGATGTTGATGTCTGTAACCTCCTAATACTTGTTGCAGACGCATGCATGCCCTGGTTATATGTTGATCGTACTTGCATATGAAAAAACTAGCTTTCCGCAAAACTGCCAATTTAGTAGTAAAGCCTTGCATAATTAATTCTGTCATCACACTTGGGTTGCTTGCGAGTACATTCAAAGTACTCATTGGCTTGCCACTGGTTATTTTATTGGCCAGGCATGAAAGAACATGATATGATGAAGATTTCTTGGTGACGAACATGCGAGCTAGGACGCTTCCCAGTCAGAATGCCTGTAGGGTTAAGGCAGATGGCATGGGTCCAAGTTGTTACTTGAAGACTACCGCTGCAATGTTATATTCAAGACTTGACCATAATGGTCACAATATGTGTAATACGGTATGTATGGATGTAAGACTCTTGTTGTTCAGCTTTTGTCTGTTTAGTGAGCATTGATCTCTGGGATAGCTGTACACGTGCATTCGGTGATAATGACTTATGAGTTGGGGTCCCCACAGAGCTGGTATCAGAGCCATCCTGACTGTAGGAATCCTTAGTTAGCATGGTCGTTAGTTAGGGTAAAACTATTGCTAGTTTTCAAAACTATCTATAATTCTCTTCCCTTCTCAGTTTTTCGAAAACTAGGCTATACTTTCCTTATTTATCTCTTCCCCCTTCAGAACTGTTGGTCGCTAGAACCCTTATGCCCATGACCACTGGATTTCCTGAAATCCTCGTGGATAATCTAGAAGGAGTACACCTTGCCAAACACTCACCCACCTCTTCTGAACACAAGATTAGCGACACCACAACAAGACGATGCCAACAGAAGATACATCCTCGAGGAATGAAGACATGAAGACCCAGGAGATGGTGACATCCTTGGCACTGCCCCAAGATGATGCGAGCATGGCCTACGATGAACATGGCATAAGTTATGCAAGATCATGATATACATCGGTAATAAGAGTAATCCTGTCACTATCATTGTTGTGTCGGCAACCACCGGTGGATGAGAACCTCGCCATTTGGTCCGCCTCACTATAGTGAGCAGTAAAACGGTTCTCTTCATCCCCCGCTCTTGGTGTCAAAGTTGTCATCAACGTAACCGACATATTGGACCTCTATTATGCCTTGTTATTGTCATTGCATAAGGATTACCTACCCAGCACCGTCGACGCCTTAGAAGGCAAAAGAGACCGTCATGAATAAGAAGACAACAGAAGACCGAGTCAATGCTAGCTACGAGGAGACACCTTCACCACATCACCTCATCAGGCGAGAAGTTGTTGAAGATTCTTCAGGCTCAAACTGGATCGTTCATAAAACAACTACGAGAGAAGTAGCAACACCTGAGGGAAACTCAGAAGACTGCACAAGGCACAAGTCACCACTACTGAGTCCGAGAACCCCTAGGATAGGATGAGTCGTGTACCCCCCATGCGCAGTCGAGTCTGTATGATGGTTCGAATAGAACAATGATTGTGTGTTGCTTGCTTTTATTGTTTGTGTTTATATATAAGTCGCACTTTTGCCCTAGGCAACAAGTACACGGCTATGTCACCTTCCTTACCTTGTTTCTTTTGTTTCGGCCTTTCTGCACCTGTTTGTTTGCACTTGCACTATAGAACCCCCTTTAGGCATTCCCCTCTTCTATGATACTTTTTACCTCTCTTCTCTCTCCTCAACTGAAGACCAGCAAGAAAAAAAGTACCAAGGATTCCAACTCGTCAACCAACTAATAATAAAGACTTCTGCTACAACCTCCACGACCAAGTGCAACCCCGTGAAGTTATGTTTAACCCTCCAGACTAGAAACCCATTCCTAGACCCTTTGAGACTTCACGAGATACTCCAACACGAACCCTTGACCATGTGCCTAACCCATAGAATTACAAGAGAACCAGTTAAGCCTCTATAACCTTGCACAACACTGGGTTCATAATGGAACTAGTGGACACAGTGAACGAGCACATTGTCAACCTAATATATTACGAGAACTGACGATGCCGTAGATATACCAATTTGAGGATATAGGACAGATGACTTGGTGACTTTATATCAGTGACTTCGAGGAATTATCCGAGACCTTGATGGATTGTGAGGTTTTCATGTTGGTGGGATCATGATTAATAGAGTAGCGTAACTATCACCACCCTGGAATAACTTGGACTTGCAGGGAAATGGTGATCGCAAATTGAAATTCTTGGAGGTATAGGGATTTGACCTAGCCAGGGGATATTGATAGAAGATAGATGACATTTTGAGAAGGACTTGGGGAAAATGTAGGAATTCTCGTCGGACATGAGATTTGGATTTAAGTAGGTGATTCTGGTTGGGTATAGATACTAGATATGTCTGCATGGTTCGGAGTAAATTGGATTTACACCGTTGATCCCGATCATGATACCATGCTTCTCGGTGGACAATAAACTAGGAGATTGGATTATTTGTCGGAGTTGATTTAGGGATCTTTATAATCATGACCTTGGAGTTTACTTGACCCCGATGCTGGGAATTTGGTGGACTTACTATCGTAATACATAGCCCTTCCAAGTATTTGGGTATTATAGGGACTTGGGATCTTGTGGAACACCGTAGACATCAGATTTGTAGAATTGTTGGATTATGTGGTGATTGATGGAAGTTAACAGGTTGTTGGAGTTGACCCATAGGAAGGAAAGAAGATCTTGGAGTGGCATATGACGTGTTTCCTTAGGATAGTGATGCACTATCTTGGACCTTGGAAGAATAGGCTGAGCACTTGGATTGTCGTGTTTAATTCAAGCTTAGCAGCTCGTATGCCCTACCCATGGATTCTTAGGGGTAGCCATACATATGATTTTTTTGTGGATCATAGACATGTATAATTTTGTTAGACCTCCGTTTGGGAGTCATGAGGATATATATGGCATGAGTGGTGATTGGAGTTGATCTATGTGAGATGATGCTTTCGGTGGTATGGTTATTTGTTTAAGAACTAGAGAGAACTAATGGCATCTCAGAAATTGTGCTCAAGGATAAGATGATAAAACGTTCACCCACACACTAGAATCCTTGAAACCCTCAAGCCCCACCAAGCCACAACATGGTCAGATCCTGACCACGGGCCTTAGCTCTAAGTCAGGAAGACCTTTGCCAATACTCAACGGAGACCACCACCAATACCCCAGCCTACCTTGCGTACCCCGTAGACTTCATGGGTTACTTGGACAAGTTGGGTAACATCATTATTTGATGACCTACTTGTCTGCCCGAAGACAAAAGAAGAGACGGTCAGCTGGATAGAAGAAATTTGAAGACTGACATGTCAAGAAGGAAGAACTACAACAACCACCATCATCAAGAAGTAAACTTCCGCATCGAAGACCAGGCGTATCAGCAAACCACTCTTCTCGAAGAAACTAAGCATTTCCAAGTCGAAGGGACGCTCACGCCAAGATTCATCAACCTTCTTCAAGACCACTGCAAAACGTATACTAGACGGCTACCAGCTAGATTTACCACCTGAGTTACCCACCGTGCACCAAATTTTCCACGAGTCACAACTCTGGAAGTACTTTTTACTTCCTAACTAGCCCGGTCCTTGCAAGGACATCGATCACTGAGCCATCGACCCCCAGCTCAACCTAACCTATGCAAGAGACCCCTCAGCAACCTAGGGAAACATGCGAGAAGCCACACCACCAAGCACTTCAAGGTTCCATGAAGCACCACTCGGAAACAGAACCAACAAGAAAAAGTGAAGACTACCCCGTATCCAAATCTCCGTATTCCTTTCAACGCCTAGTCTGGGAATCTCGCGGACAAGATTCTTGTAAGGGGGGTAGTCTGTCACACCCTGATTTTCATGCCACAACACTTAAGCTAATAATCATGCTAAAATATGGTTTAACAAAAACTTTTGAGTGTTTTGGACTTTGCTTGATTTAATTGTTGTCTGTTGTTTGCAAGTGCTCTAACAAATCAAATAAATCTTCCAATTCTTATACTTCATCCCCTTGCTACAAACTTCTGCCCAATGACCATACCATGTGTATAGACTAGTATAGTATTTTCTTATAAAAATAATTTGTCCAAAAAGTATTTGCAAAAATTAGTTTTCCAAAAACCCCTGAATTGAGGTTTGTGCTGCAAGTACTTGGTTTGGGGTGAGAAAAATCTTTCAAAAAGTATATTTGAATCCCATTAGGTATAGGCCTCCAAGAAACCAAAAAGTTATAATTTTAAAAGTTATTTTTATATTTTATTTAAAAGCTTTTTCTTTAGGCCGGAAATGGTGTTTAATAGGTTAAAACTATTTAACTGTTTCGAAAAATATTTTTCAACATTCAGGGAAACTCATAGGACATATATTGTCCATATATAAGAGTTTAAGCACATGGTCATGTTAAAAGTATTGGAAAAATCCTTCCAAAACCCTTTTTGGATATTTCAAGCTTTTGAAATTTTTACAAAGGAAATATTTTCCAAAAACTGCAGGGAAATTATATCATGTAAAATATGACATATTTGATGATCTTACAAAGCCTCATGCCTTGAAGATAAAGAAAACGTCATCTAATCCCCTCAAAACCATTTCTGTCCATTTTTAAGTTTGAGCAACTTTAAATTGCCAAACTTGTCCAAATGATCTCAAACTTGGTGCACATGCTAAAATGATGTAAATATGCATCTATGCCAAATGGCACAAGTATTGGAGAAGCATAACTTGATCTAAGTGCCCGAAAACCCTTTCTGACCAGATCCAGATTTGAACAACTCTACATTGCCAACTTTTTACTTGTGGCCTCAAATTTTGTGGACATGCTCACAACACCAAATGATGACACTACACCAAGTGGTGCATCAATGAGAGATGATTTGCTTAACTTAATCTTGGAAAATCCATTTCTGTTAATTTCTAGGGTTTACAAAAGATGCATTGCCAACTTTGCCCAAATGAGCTCAAATTTGCTGAAAGGGCCTAAATGTATGTGCCATTTCATCCTGTTAAGTCTCATGTCAATTGGAAGTCATTTGCTTGCCCAAAACCACATCAAACACCTTCTGCCATTTAACAAAAACCACTATTTTGACCCCTTCCACTACTCCCCCTTGCCTCAAGTTTTTACCACAACTGCTCCTAGTCACCCTCTACCTCCAGGAACTCCTTCTCCTCCTCAGATCAATGATTGAGGGGGGGGGTAAATCCCCATTTACCTCCCTAGACAGGCCCTCTCTCCCTCTTCTTCTGCCTCTCTCCTCTCCTACTGGCTCCCCAGGGCATCCAAGGCCACAGCCCACTTCTTTACTACCCCCTAGAGATGTTGGACACTTGGGGACACGGCCAGGGCGCGGCGACTCGCCCATGCCGGCCAAAGACGCGCTCAGGAGCGCGCTACAGTGCGCCAAGGCACTGTACCTTGGCCCTCCCGAGGCACCCAAGCGGCATTGGGCAGAGCGAGCGTGTCCGTCGAGGTCGCCTCGACGTCCACGACACGCTACGCGGTCTGCCCCTCCTCTTTCTCCCTCCTATCACCTCCCTCGCACGTGCACCGGTCTACCGCGAGCTCCAGTGAGTGAGCTCACACACGTAGAGCTTCTGGCACGCCCCGCTCCTGATACGTCCAAAACGTATCTATAATTTCTGCTTGCTCCATGCTTCTTTTGTGTGATATTGCTATGATATTTATGCACTTCCATACACTTTTGATCATATTTGGACTAACCTATTAACTCGGTGCGCCACAATGCCAGTTCCTGTTTTCTGCTGTTTTTCTATTTCAGATTTCCCCCATATTAAAAGTGCTCCAAAAATTCCGGCAAAAAAACAGAAAAAATCAGCGTACAGGAAGCTTTGAGAAAAACCAAAGTGGGGCCAGAGGGGAGCCCGGGGCAGCCCAGGCGGCCCCACCCCTGGCCGCCCTAGGGGGGCGCCTAGGCCCCCCTCTCCGCTTCTGGTGACCCCCTTTGGCATATATACTCCTCGCGTCCCGAAACCGTAGAGGACGGAACCCTTTTTCGCGATCTGTTCCGCCGCCGCAACGCTTCCAAGATCGGGAGCATCAGGAGAACTCTTCCCGGCACCCTGCCGGAGGGGAGGACCACCACCGGGAGCTTCTCCACCACCATGGACGCTTCCCGGATGAGTTGTGAGTAGTCCTCCTTGGACCATGGGTCCATGACCAGTAGCTATGTGATGTTCTCCTCCCCTCTTTGTTCTTCATGGATTAGACCTCGTGAGCTGCCCTACATGATCGAGGCACATATGTAATCTTTATGCTGTTGCTCTGCTGAGTTTGTTGGGATCCGATGGATTATGAGATTATGTTCAGATTGTGTGTGAGTAATATATTTGATTCACCTCTTTTATATTTATGTTCTTGAGTAATTCTTGCATGTTCTCCGTTGATGTTTATTGCTTTGGCCGAGTAGTAGGTAGTAACTCCAAGAGGGAACGTTATGCTTGATTGTGGGTTGATGCCCCTTGATGACTAGTTTGAGTGACAGAAACATGAGTCTAGGGGATGTGCTGTTGCCACAAGGGGGAAAACAACGGTGCTTGTACATGCGGGTGCAAGGATTGTTTACTTTACGCAAAGTTCTTTTAATGCAGTTGTCTGTTGCTTTGAGTTTACACTTTGGGTGGGACTCGCAACTTAATACTAGCGAGATGTTCTTGATAGATATCTCAAGGTGGATGATTAGTAGTAGATGCAGATGGATTTCGGTCTACTTGCCTTGGCGTACCGCCCATGATTTTGAGCCTCTACCTTTCTTTACAGCATAGTTAGCATTGGTTTGCGCACATAATACTGTCAATTGCCCAGCTGTAATTTGTTTACCTCGCTTTGCTGTTCT
The DNA here is from genome assembly GCA_902687465.1 of Secale cereale. Classification (NCBI taxonomy): domain Eukaryota; kingdom Viridiplantae; phylum Streptophyta; class Magnoliopsida; order Poales; family Poaceae; genus Secale; species Secale cereale. The sequence goes on from LR738714.1 coordinate 80,742,950, forward strand.
ATCGTCTTTTGGGAGAGTGACATCACTAGTCAACATCATGGGACCCCGGTCCATATTACCACCACTGACCACACCCTACATTTACTTCCTGTTTCTATTTCCTAGTTGCAATCATAACTATCATTGTTATCTCTTGTGTTTGATCCTTTGTAAATAGCTAGGCCGGATGGATTGACAACCTCTCTGTACTCGTTGGGAGCAAAGTTATTTGTATCTGTGTGCAGGTCCTGTCAACCGCTAAGTATCTGGCGCCGTTAGCCGTTGACACCTTCTTGTCGACCCTCGGAGTCTCACGGGATTCGATCCTTGGTATCTTGCCAAGGGAAACTTGCCGTTACGCTACATCTCAAACCTTCCACTTGGGGTAACCAACGAGGGGCGAGAAGCCATCAGCTCCCCCTTTTCCTTTCCCCTCGACCTAGAGCAACCCCACGAGCACCCCAGACACGCCCACGCACGCCCCCGTGGCGTGCAGCAACGGCAACAGCCTCGCCGGCGCATGAGCTCACGGTGCTCCGTGGCCCGCCTATTTAAAGGCCACCCCAGACCCTCCTCGCTCCTCCATTTGCCCCCTATCCCTCCAGTGTACCTCCCCGACCTGCCCACTGCCCTTCCCGTGCCCTCCTTGCCCCTCCATGGCTGAAGCCGAGCCGCCGGCCTCCTCTCAAATCGCCGCGAATGAGGCCTCCTCCTCCCCTCCTTTCTCCACTAGGCGAACCCCATGGCCACTACGGAGCTTCCCCGCTCTACTGTTACTCTCCTCGGTGGCCTGAGCCTCGTGCCGGCCTTCACCGTCAGCCACATCCACCGCAGACGGTGTTCTCCTTGACCTGGTCCTCCCCGGCAAGCGTGTTACCCATGGCTGGAAGCGCCTCTCCGCGCTGGTCATTTTGGTGGCCGGGGCGTCGCCAGGGATGGCCCGAGTCGACGGGGCAATGCTGGCGAGCGCTCGGCCCTGCCTCCCTGCCTCGCCTCTGTTCGAGCGGGAGGAGGAAGACAAGCCTGCCAGGCGGGGCCCGCTTGTAAGCGACCCACAAGCCGGGCCCGTGCATAAGTGGAGACGGCATCCGTGGAAGCCGCGTCCCTGCGGTGAAGACGCCTGGCCCAAAGGCGCCTTTGACGTCGCCTGGCCCTCTGCGCGTGGCCGTGCTGCTGGGCCGGCCCAGGGCGCTGCGGTGCTATACTACGCCCAGTACGCAGTATAGGTATAGCCCTCCCTTTCCCTTTTCTTTTTCTTTTTTCAGATAAATTGTAAAATCTCCCAAATATTCAAATGAATTCCAAATTTGATGATTCAAATTTCTAGTAGTTTCTAAAATCATGATCTACCTGTCAGAATGCCTGTAGGGTTAAGGAAGATGGCATGGTGATACGTCCAAAACGTATCTATAATTTCTGCTTGCTCCATGCCTCTTTTGTGTGATATTGCTATGATATTTATACACTTCCATACACTTTTGATCATATTTGGACTAACCTATTAACTCAGTGCACCCCAGTGCCAGTTTCTGTTTTCTGCTGTTTTTGTATTTCAGGTTTTCCCATCACGAAAACTGCGAGAAAAATCTAGGAAAAATTACATAAAAATCATCGTTCCGGAAGCTTCCTTGCGGACAAAGTAGGGCCGGAGGGGGGCCACCAGGGCTCCAGGCGCCCTGGTGGCGCGGCCTCCCTCCTGGTTGCGCCGGGGGGGCGCCTGGGCCCCCCCAGGTCTCCACAGATGCCCCCCTTTGGCATATATTTACACCGCGTCCCGAAACCCTCGAGGACGGAACCCTTTTTCGCGATCTCATCTCTGTTCCGCCGCCGCCGCGCTTCCAAGATCGGGAGCACCAGGAGAACTCTTCCCGGCACCCTGCCGGAGGGGAGGATCACCACCGGGAGCCTTTCCACCACCATGGACGCCTCTCGGATGAGTTGTGAGTAGTCTCCCTTGGACCATGGTTCCATGACCAGTAGCTATGTGATGTTCTCCTCCCCTCTTTGTTCTTCACTAATTAGACCTCGTGAGCTGCCCTACATGATCGAGGCACATATGTAATCCTTATGCTATTGCTATGTTGAGTTTGCTGGGATCCGATGGATTGTGAGATTATGTTCAGATTGTGTGTGAGTAATATATTTGATCTACCTCTTTTATATTTATGTTCTTGAGTAATTCTTGCATGTTCTTCGTTGCTGTTTATTGCTTTGGCCAAGTAGTAGGTAGTAACTCCAAGAGGGAACGTTATGCTTGATTGTGGGTTCATGCCCCTCGATGACTAGTTTGAGTGACAGAAACATGAGTCTAGGGGATGTGCTGTTGCCACAAGGGGGAAAACAACGGTGCTTGTACTCGCGGGTGCAAGGATTGTTTACTTTACGTAAAGTTCTTTCAATGCAGTTGTCTGTTGCTTTGAGTTTACACTATGGGTGGGACTCGCAACTTAATACCAGCGAGATGTTCTGGATAGATATCTCAAGGTGGATGATTAGTAGTAGATGCAGATGTATTTCAGTCTACTTACCTTGGCGTACCGCCCATGCTTTTGAGCCTCAACCTTTCTTGCAGCATAGTTAGCATTGGTTTGCGCACATAACTCTGTCAATTGCCCAGCTGTAATTCGTTTACCTCACATAGCTGTTTTATCGTCTTTTGGGAGAGAGACATCACTAGTGAACATCATGGGACCCCGGTCCATATTACCATCATCGATCACATCCGCTATTTACTTTCTGCTTTTACTTACTATTTGCAATTATACCTATCACTATTATCTCTTGCGTTTGATCCTTTGTAAACAACAAGGCCGGAGGGATTGACAACCTCTCTGTACTCGTTGGGAGCAAAGTTATTTGTATCTGTGTGCAGGTCCAGTTAATTGCTAAGTATCTGGCGCCATTAGCAGTTGACACCTTCTTGTTGAACCTTGGAGTCTCAGGGGAATTCGATCCTTGGTATCTTTGCCAAGGGAAAACTACCGCTACACTACATCTCAAACCTTCCACTTGGGGTAACCAACGAGGGGCGAGAAGCCATCAAGCAAAGTTTTCTGGCACCGTCGCCGGGACTCCACTCTTCAAGATAGGGGAGTTGCACGCTATCTTTTACCTTTGCTTTTTAGTCTTGTTAGTTTACCTTTCAGTTTTGCTTTAGTATCTTTTATCGAAAATCACAAAAATAGTTATCTTGCTTGCTTGCTGCTATGGGTTCCACCGAGAACACCAAGTTGTGTGACTTCACTAGTCATAACAACGATGACTTTATTTCCACGGCTATCACTACACCTGCCACTTCAGCACCTTTTTATGAAATTAAACCTGCTTTACTGAACCTAGTTATGAAAGATCAATTCTCCGGTGCTGGAGATGATGCTGCTTCACACTTGAACAATTTTGTTGAACTCTGTGATATGCAAAAGTACCAAGAAATAGATGGTAATATTGTTAAGCTTAAGCTTTTTCCTTTCTCCTTGAGAGGAGGAGCTAAAATTTGGTTTCAATCTTTGCCTAGAAATAGCATAGATTCTTGGGACAAGTGCAAGGATGCTTTTATTGGAAAATACTATCCACCTACTAAAATTATCCAACTAAGGAGTAACATAATGAATTTTAAGCAATTGGATAATGAACACGTTGCCCAAGCTTGGGAACGCATGAAGTCTCTTGTCAAGAACTGCCCTACTCATGGTTTGACTACTTGGATGGTTATCCAAACTTTTTATGAAGGCTTGAACTTTACCTCGCGGAACTTGTTAGATTCAGCCGCGGGAGGAACCTTTATGTCAACTACACTTGGTGCTGCCACGAAGCTTCTCGATGAGATGATGACCAATTATTCCCAATGGCACACCGAACGCGCTCCAACAGGTAGGAAGGTAAACTCTGTCGAGGAGATTTCCTCCCTAAATGAAAAAGTTGACTTGATCATGTCTCTACTTTCCAAGCAATCTTCTGTTTATCCTCGTGATGTTCCTTTAAATTCTTTGATTGCTCAAGAACAAGTAGATGTGAACTTTATCTCTAGAAACAATTTTAATAACAATGCTTATAGGAGTAATTTTGGTAGCAATCCTAGACCGTTCCCCTCTAATTCCTATGGGTACAACAATGCTTATCCTAGCACCAAGAACTCCACTTCTGAACTAGAGAGTATGCTTAAAGATTTCATCACTACCCAAAAAGCCTTTAATAAGAGTGTAGAAGAAAAACTAAACAAACTAGATAATCTCGCTTCGAAGGTAGACAATTTAGCCCATGAGGTAGAATTGCTTAAAATTAGAACTTCTCCCCTCGAGGAGAGGAAGGTCACTCCTATGAATGCTATTCAAGTGCAAATTAATGAAAACATTAGGATGTTGGCTAAACATAAAGAGAGATGGGCTAGAGAAAAGGAGGAAGAAGATAGAATTAAGAACCTTCCTACCCACCACACTGTTGCTACTATCCAAGTTATTGAGGATATCCAAACTCTTAGCACCCAATGCACTCCTGGTCCCATTGGACCTATTAATGGTGATGCTATGACTATAGAAACAACCAAACAAGTGAGCCTAAAGGACACCACTACCACCTTACTTGATAGTAGTGACCTTGATTTTGATAATTGCACCCTTACTGAAGTTATTGATTTCCTTCACAAGATGTCTAGAGATCCCCGCACTAGCACGCTTAACCTTGCCTTCACCGAGCATATCACAAATGCTCTCATCCAAGCTAGGGAGGAGAAACTTAGGGTAGAAGCCTCCATACCTAGAAAGCTAGACGATGGTTGGGATCCTATGATTAAAATTAAGTTGAATAACTTCTCTTGCTATGCTTTATGTGATGTTGGAGCTAGTACCTCCGTTATGCCCAAAAGAATATATGATATGCTTGAATTGAAACCTTTTGATTCTTGTTCTTTTGGTGTTCGTCTTGTTGATTCTTCCATAAAGAAACCTTTGGGGAGGATCGACGATGTTCTTATCATTTTCAATGACAACTACGTTCCCGTTGATTTTACTATTATGGATATTGAATGTGAACCTTCTTGTCCAATTATTTTGGGACGTCCTTTTCTTCGCACCGTTGGTGCCATCATTGACATGAAAGAGGGGAATATAAAATTCCAATTTCCTCTCAAGAAAGGGATGGAACACTACCCTAGAAAGAAGATTAAGTTACCTTTTGAGTCCGTTATACGGGCTAGCTATTCTTTTACTCTTGATAAGATTTGATCTCTTTGCATTATGCCTAGCTTAAAGGCATAAAAGAAAGCGCTTTTGGGAGGCAGCCCACAATGAATAAAATTTTATTTTGCTTTTGTTGTGTCTTGATGTTGTTACTACAGTAACATCATCATTGTATCTTTACTTTTCAGCTTTGTGCCAAGTTTAGCCTCTGATTGCAAGAAAGTTCAAAAGTTGTGACGTGATGTCCAGGAAACAGATTCTATCTTTGGATAGAGAAATTCGTATAAAATCACCAGATCATCTTTTTGGTATGAATTTTTTCGACAGCGTGCTCTATACAATTGTCCTTCGGGCGTCTGTTCTGAGTTTTTTGATTTGAATTGCATAAGTGCCCCGAAAAAATCATTTACTACCTGCTCGTCTGTTTTTCATAGATTCTGTCCTGTTTTGCCTTTCCTTCATTTTGCAAACCTTGAGCTTTCTTTTTCTTTGCAAAAACCTTTTGGCAATCTTGAGAAACAGTAGACCTTCAAGAATATCCTTATTTCCAGCAAGGAACAATTATTTTATTATGGGTACTAACCTCGCTAATCAGATTATGATGAGTTATGTATGAAGGGAGTTTTCAAGTGTGCGAGGGAAGATGATAAAAAGATTCAGGAGTGTCAAATGCTCAAGCTTGGGGATGCCCCCATGCACCCCAAGAAATATTCAAGAAGACTCAAGCGTCTAAGCTTGGGGATGCCCCTGTGCATCCCCTTCTCCATCAACAATTATCAGTTCGTCTTTCGTTCCACTATATGTTTATCACTTCATGTGTTATATGTTATGCTTGGAGCGTCTTGCTTTTAGTTTCCTTTTTAGTTTTCTTTAGCTTTGCTTGCTGTTCATAATGAGTTGGAACTCAGCTTTCTTTGTGTGGGAGAGAAACACGCTCCACTTCAACCTAGAACATAACATAGAATTTTCATGTCTATCTTTGCTGTGTGTGTTCTTGGTCTTTCAATAGCTACTGTCATGCTTAGCTCTTAGTTTTCATGCTTATATTTTTAAAGAGCTTTTGTTTAGTTGGTCGCTGGAACTCTCTTTAGTTATCATGCTTATCTTATTAAGAGAGTTGGCTTCTGTTGCATTGGTTGATATGTCTATGATAAAATGCTATGTGCATAACGATGCTTAGTAGTTCATGTTTTCTTATGGTTAGTCTCAAATAGCTGGGGGGGTTCTCAATGTGTTATTGGAGTACCAACATGATTTGTTTGCCTATGATGTGGTATGGTTTAGTGATATCTTCCTTCAAGAATTTATTTTGATTGACTTGGCGTATGCTAACGCATATTTAAGACTGTAAAGAAAGTCTATCAAGCCTTGATGATCTTTAATTTCTGAGTAGCGATATAACTTCCATGCCTGATTCAATGTTGCTTTGTCGCTCTGCATGATTATGACCGTCATTGCTCTTTTAGTTGGTCGCTCCCAGTCTTTTGCTAACCTTCGCCTATACTAAGCGGACTGACTGCTTGTGCATCCAAAATCTTTTAAACCAGTTATGCCATATGAGTCCACCATACCTTCCTATACATGGTATTTACCTGCCATTCCTAACGAAGACTTTCATGTACCATCTCGAAATTATTCAAAAAAAGCATTTCTCTCTTGTGCCTCTGTTTTAGTTCATGAGGAAGTAGTAGTTAATTCATGATCTTTTTAAGTTGGACAAGCTTCACCCCGGGATTGCATGTCTAATGTGCAAACCCATAATACGAGAAATAAATGGCATAGAGTGCGCCCAGCTCATTAAAAAATTATACAACAAACAAACCCTCCTTCACGCTTTGTTCATGAGAAATCAGAAAACTTTGGCGGTGATAAACAAAGGAGATTAAGAGGATGTGATCGTCCTCATTCGGGAGCCGTTCCTCGGAACTTGTCCACCTCAAGAAGTGATTGAGTTATCTGCTAGCATTCGTTGACGAAATATGCATAATCTAAAAAAATAATTATTACCTCTGTTTTTAAAACCAAGAGCTCTGGTACATGTTTAGTTTTTGTTTGCGACCACGGGTTTTCAACCTTACCATCAAAAGCCACAGTTCGAGAGTCTCCACCTTCTTTAAAGCACCAACTACTGAGAGCATGATTGTCATTCTGAGTGTAATGTGCATTGTCCCAAAGTAGCATTGTCTTTTGCATGATTATTGTCGGATACGGGAGGAGATACGGTGTGCCGTGGGCCGCGTGTGCCCGTGCACTATCTTGGGCCTGGCCCAACAGCGCTCGGCATCGTGTGTGGCCCAGGCCCGGGGGCTCCTGTCGGTGTACTAAGATAGGGGTACCTTAGTACCCCAACTTGTGCACGGGCAGTAGCAGCTTCCCGCGGCAGGGCTTACCAAGTGCTCGCCAAGAAACCTTTCCGGTCCCTATGAAGCCATTCAAAAACAAAGCATACAAGTCAGAAGATCAAGGCCCCGGCAAGAGGAGCTTGCTGGGAAGGCCGCACCAGGCTCAAGGTTATCACTTTAGCACAAGACCCTGGCAAGAGGAGCTTGCCAGGAAGCCCAAGGAGTACATATCTCAAGAAATGCCTCGGCGCATCATGCGCCCCGGCAGGACCCGGAGAGCGACAAGCTTCCGGGCCCGACAAGATCACTACCCCGGCAAGGTGCTTGCCGGGGAACCAATGCTGTGTGCCCGCGCTCCAGCTCATCGGCCCACGCGTCGCCCTGGGGCCCTTCCAGGGGCGCGTGGCAGATGGCTGTGCAGCCTGGGGCGCACGGTGGCAAGCCACGGTGACGAGGCTACCGCCGTGGCGAACGGAGGAGCATGGACAGACACTTTTGGGGTCGACGGCGACGGGAATTTAATGCCCTTGTCCCCCACTGTCAAAGTTAGGTGAAGACCACTGTTTGTCCACTGTTCATGCACTATTCACACACTGTTACAACTACCACCAAATTTACACTTTTACCCTCCTCTACGTTGACACCTGTCGGTGACCCCTTTGAGCTATAAAAGGAGGCCCATGCACAACGTAGAGGAGGGTTCGATCCCAGAAACTTGCTCACTCTCTCGCTCGGTGTAGTTATTACTGTAGATCTCCAAGCTCCCGAGCTCAATACAACCAAGGCAGGAGTAGGGTTTTACACGTCCGCGCGGCCCGAACCTGGGTAAAACTGCCCGCGTGTGCCCCTCGATCTGCTCTCCGTGCTCCCTCCGCTCCCTTACCGCAACGTAGAAGGGGCTCCGGTCCCATAGGTGTTCGTGGCGGACAGTTTCCCCCGACATCTTTGGCGCGCCAGGTAGGGGGGTGTCGAGGTTGTGCAAACCTGATCCGGCGCTCACGCGGGCACATTCTTCATCAACCTCTCCAGCTTCATCAACTTCATCAGCTACAACAACATGGCCCCGAAGAAGAAGGATTCGGAGGTCGGAGGCCCGTCTGCGTCGATTCCACCACCACCCGAACCAACGGTTGGTGGAGGAGACGCCGGCGGAAGGGTGGTCGCCGGCAAGGAAACTCACGGCGCCACCAGGTCCAAAGACAAGACGGACGACCGGGCGAACTCCAAAGCCTCGGTGTCCGTGCACGCCCCACGTCCCTCCCAGGAGGTACAAGACCCGCAGCGGCGTGGTACTGGAGGTTCCATACGCTTGCTGGGGTGTGGTCAAGCCGGAGGATCGCGGGATGCTCAAGGCCAGTGCGCTGGTACGAGCAAGGCGCGGTCGCCGGGACGGGAACGTGCTCCTTCTAACGCGGTTAGAAGTCCGAGCGTGTCCCGCTCCTCGCACCGCTCCCCTCCTCTCCAGCAGAAGCTCTAGCAAGAGCACAGCTACTCCTCGATTTCCCTCCAGCGGCAGACAAGGCCGAAGACTGGAGGGCGACGATCCAGAGCCTCATCGCCTTCGCCAACAACGACACGCCGCAGCAGCCGGCAACGTCGCGGCCGCGGCAAGTCGACCAGACGAAGGCCGTTGGAGACAAGACCGCCGGGGGTGCAACCTCCGTGCACTCCCCGTCGCAGAAGCAAAAATCGCCACCCCGCCGGATCAACGTCGACCACGACTCTACGGCGTCGTCGGATCCGCGGGCTAGCCGCGATCAGCGCCAAGTCCTAGACGACCGGCGACAAGAGGACGCTCGGACTCGCATCGAGCGTCGACGAGAAGCCAGAAGGCAGTTCGATCAGCGAGCTGGGACCGCTGTCGATATGCACGCGCCCGGTGAACCGGGCGACTTGCCGTACGCGGCAGGTTGCCCTGCGTTCACTCGTGAGCTGCGGCAAGTCCAGTGGCCCAGCATGAAGAATTTCAAGCCCGTCGTACCCGAGAAGTACGACGGCAAAACGCACCCCTCGGAGTTCCTCAGCATCTACACCATCGCGGTGCAGGCTGCCAGGGGACGCGACGAGAAGATCCTAGCCAACTACTTCCCGCTAGTGCTTAAGCCAAACGTCCGGTCTTGGCTTATGCACTTGCCGGAGAACTCCATCTCTTCGTGGGCGGATCTGTGCCACCAGTTTGTTGGCGCCTTCACGGGCGGCCACAAACCCTACGGCCAGGAGAGCGATCTCCACATCCTCGCCCAGAAGGAGGGAGAATCCCTACGCAAGTACATCCAGAGATTCAGCCGCGTCCAGCACAACATTCCCGACGTCCACCCCGCCGCGATTATTAGCGCGTTCCACCAGAACGTGCGTAACCGCCGGATGAGGGAGGAGATGGCCATGACCAAGATCCGGGATGTAAGCGAACTCTACGCTCTGGCTGACAAGTGCGCGCGCGCTGAAGAAGGGAGGAAACTCCCCGGATAGGATACTGGCGCAGGAGGAAGCGACAGCGACGACGCTGCCCCGGCAAAGAAAAACCGGCGGCGGAACAACAGAAAGAAGAGGAACAAGGAGGTGCTGGTTGTCGAGCAGTCCGGCAAGGAGGCTCCCGCCAAGAAGGCACAGGCTGGCGGTTCCGGCAAGGAGCCCGCCCCTGTAGCGGCAGCCAACAAGCAGGACGGCTCCGACAAGCAGTACTACAAGATCCACCGCACCAAGGGCCACGATCTTCAGAACTGCAAAAGAGTCGAGTACCTCGTAGAGCAGCAGAAGGCTGAATATGAGCGTCGCGACAAGGAGAACGCCCAAGGAGGCGGAGGAGAACCCAGCAAGAAGCGGCCGTTCAATGGCCGGGGAGGACGCCGCGGCAAGGCCAAGCAGCGGCAAGGTGACAGACCTCCCCGGGGCCGCGACAACGATGAGGATGAAGACGATGATGATGACATGGAAGAAGGAGACAACAGCGAGCAGAAGTTCCAGAAGGCCACAGAGGTTCTGTGTGTCGACGGGGGCGCCTCTCTGCACACTTCCCACCGCCAGCTCAAGCAGTGGGTGCGAGAAGTGAATGCAGCTGAGCCGCCCGTCGAGTCACGCAGGCTGCTGAAGTTGTCCGGCACGCCCATCATCTTTGACCTTGAGGACCACCCTGACCGCACAACTGCGGTCGGGTGCTTGCCGATGTTGGTCTCACCAACTATCCACAACCTCAAGGTCACCAAGATGTTGGTTGACGGCGGGGCCGGCCTGAACTTGATCTCCTCAGCTGTGATCAAGAAGCTACAGATCCCAGACGGTGAGCTCGAGGAAACCGGGTCGTTCCAAGGGATCAACCCGGGAAGGAGCAAGCCAAAGGGGAAGATTACGCTGCCAGTGACCTTTGGCGGGGAGCTCAACTTCAGGACGGAGAGGATCACGTTTGATGTTGCCGATATCCCATTGCCCTACAATGGGATACTTGGGCGTCCTGCCCTCGCCATGTTCATGGCAGCTTCCCACTATGCGTACAACATACTCAAGATGCCGGGGCCGATAAGCGTCATCTCTATCCCTGGCGACAAGAAGGACGCGCTTATCTGCGCCGACAAGATCTACCGGGATGCAGCAGCCGCAGCAGAAAGCAACACACTTGCCGCTGAAGCTCCCGGGGGGAAGACCAAGACCAAGTCTGGCAAGAGCTCTGGGGCCCACTCCGGCAAACGCACCTCCTCGGAGTGCTGCGCTACCGTCGATGACGCGCCATCGAGCAAAACCGGCAAGTGTAAGAAAGGAATGGCAGCTCCACCGGCAACCAAGAAGGTGTCCGCCAAGGAGGACGACACTGGTGGTACCTTCACCATCAGTGCTACACTCGACGACAAATAGGAAAGCGCGCTCGTTGCCTTCCTGCGGGCGAATGTTGATGTGTTTGCATGGCAACCATCTGACATCCCCGGCGTTCCCAGGAAGGTAATTGAGCACAAGCTTGCTGTTTCCCCTCATGCGCGGCCCGTCAAGCAGAAGGTCAGAAAGCAAGCCGTGGAGCGCCAAGAATTCATCTCCGAAGAGATAAAGAAGTTGGAAGCAGCAGGCCTGGTTAGAGGCGTGATCCATCCTACGTGGTTAGCCAATCCAGTTGTCGTACGCAAGGCCAATGGGAAGTGGAGACTTTGTATAGACTTCACTGATGTGAATAAAGCATGTCCTAAGGATCCATTTCCCTTGCCGCGTATTGACCAGATTGTTGACTCCACCGCCGGATGTGAGCTGCTTTCCTTCCTTGATGCACACTCAGGTTACCACCAGATATTCATGGCCAAGGAAGATGAAGAGAAGACTGCATTCATTACTCCATGTGGCACATATTGCTTCATATGCATGCCCTTTGGATTGAAGAATGCAGGCTCGACATTTGCAAGGGTGGTGCACACTGCTTTTGAGCCACAGATCCATAGAAATGTAGAAGCCTACATGGATGATATAGTGGTTAAGAGCAAGAGCAAGGATACCCTGATCCAAGACTTGGAGGAAACCTTTGGGAATCTGCGCAAGATCCAGCTCAAGTTGAACCCCGAGAAGTGCGTCTTCGGAGTCCCTTCCGGCAAGCTTCTCGGGTTCTTTGTGTCCTAGAGGGGGATTGAAGCCAATCCCGACAAGATAAAAGCCATCGAGCAGATAGAAGCCCTGAAGCGCGTCAAGGACGTAAGGAGACTTGCTGGTTGTGTGGCTGCCCTCAGCAGGTTCATTTCAAAGTCTGCAGAACGCGCCCTGCCTTTCTGCAAAATCTTGAAAAAGGCAGGTCCTATGAAATGGACTCCGGAGGCGGAGGCTGCGCTGCAAGACTTGAAAGGATATCTGTCCTCCACTCCAATACTTTTCGCACCTAGGCCACAAGAGAAGTTGCTACTGTACTTAGCAGCAACCAATCAAGTGGTTAGTGCTGCGTTAGTAGCGGAGAGGGAGGCAGAGGAAGAGCCCACGGCCCCGGCAAGCACTTCCAGCGACAAGCAGGAGGCTTCCCCGACAAGCTCTGGCCCCGACAAGGACAAGTCTGCGCAGGAACAAGGAGAAGTGCGAAGGAAGATGGTGCATCGCCCAGTGTATTTTGTAAGTTCCCTCTTCCAGGGGGCTAGATCAAGATACTCTGGGGTGCAGAAGTTGCTTTTCGGCCTCCTCATGGCCTCAAGGAAGCTGCGCCACTACTTCCAAGCACACGAGATAACAGTGGTCACTCTCTTTCCGTTGAAAAGGATATTGCAAAATCCCGAAGCAACAGGCAGGATCGTTGAGTGGGCACTGGAGTTGTCAAGCTTTGGTCTCAAGTTTGAAAGTACTTAAACCATACAAAGCAGAGCTTTGGCAGAATTCATAGCGGAATGGACCCCAACGCCAGATGAAGAAGTCCCAGAGACAAGCGTCCCCGTCCAAGAAGCGAGCAAGGAGTGGATAATGTACTTTGATGGTGCCTTCTCGCTGCAAGGCGCCGGTGCCAGCGTGGTACTCATAGCGCCCACCGGAGAGCGCCTCAAGTATGTTGTTCAGATGCACTTTCCCAAGGAACAAGCGACAAACAATACTGCAGAGTATGAAGGTTTGCTTGCCGGCCTCAGAATTGCGGCCGAGCTTGGGATCAAGAAGTTGATTGTGCGAGGAGATTCACAGTTGGTGGTCCGACAAGTGAATAAGAGTTACCAGAGCCCTTTGATGGAAGCTTATGTTGATGAAGTGAGGAAGCTTGAAGAACACTTTGAAGGTCTGCAAATGGAGCACGTCCCAAGAGCTCAGAATGATATTGCAGATGGCCTCTCAAAGTGTGCTGCGATGAAGTTACCTGTGGAACCAGGGACCTTCCTGCTCAAGTTAACTCAGCGATCCGTTACACCATCAGTTGGGCAAAACAAGAAGAGAAAGTTGGTCTCCAGCCACTACTTGCCGGCGGATCTTCCAGAAGCTGCCGCCAAGGTCCCCAAGAACCACAGCCGAAATGCTGAGGAACAGTCTGCTCCTGCGGACCCAAGGGTCTGTACAGTTGAAGCAGGCATTCCCGACAAGCCTTGCCCCGGCAGGCTTGCCGGGGGACCATCAGCTCCGGCAGAACCGCAGGTTCTTGCCGTAGAAGCTGAGGTTCCCGCAGCAGCCCTCATGCCTTTAGTCTTTGTTGTTGAGCCTCAGGCTCCAGCATGGGCACAGCAGATCGTCCGTTTTCTGCAAACTGGAGAACTTCCCGACGAGCCAGAAGAGATAGAGAAAATAACCAGGCAGTCAAGTATGTACCAGTTCATTGGCAATGAACTGTACATAAGAAGACTCAACGGTGTCAGGTTGAAGTGCATTTCCAGGGAAGATGGACAGAAGCTGTTGGCAGAGATACATGCAGGCATATGTGGCCACCACATTGGCGCAAGGGCACTTGCCGGGAAGGCGTTCCGGCAAGGGTTCTTCTGCCAGAAGCCCTCCAAGATGCAACTCCACAAGTAACCAAGTGTGAAGCGTGCCAGTTCCATGCCAAGCAAATTCACCAGCCAGCTCAAGCTCTCCAGACGATCCCTTTGTCCTGGCCCTTCTCGGTCTGGGGGCTCGATATCCTCGGCCCCTTTCCCCGCGCAGTCGGAGGCTTTGAGTACTTGTACGTAGCAATCGACAAGTTCACAAAGTGGCCAGAAGTGGAACCGGTGAGAAAGGTGACAGCACAGTCAGCAGTCAGGTTCTTCAGGTCGATTGTTTGCCGTTTCGGAATCCCTAACAGGATCATCACCGACAACTGCACACAGTTTACAAGTCGCACCTTCATGCAATACGTCCAAGACCTTGGCGCCAAGGTCTGCTTCGCTTCCGTTGCTCTCCCGAGGAGCAATGGTCAAGCGGAGAGGGCCAATGCTGAAGTGCTGCGCGGACTCAAGACAAGGACCTTTGACAGGCTGCGCAAGTGCGGAAGAAACTGGATAGAGGAGTTGCCGGCGGCTCTTTGGTCAATCAGGACGACACCAAATCGAGCCACCGGATAGACACCCTTTGCTCTTGTCTATGGAGCAGAGGCAGTTATCCCCACGGAACTCGTATACGGATCTCCTCGAGTGCTCGCTTATGATGAGCTCGAGCAAGAGCAACTGCGACAAGATGATGCATTGCTCCTTGAGGAGGAACGTCTCCAGGCTGCTATACGAGCTGCTCGATACCAGCAAGCCTTGCGTCGCTATCATAGCCGCAATGTCAAGGCCAGGAGTCTCGAGGAAGGCGACCTTGTTCTTCGGCGTGTTCAGTCCGCCAAGAATTCCAACAAGTTGACGCCGAAGAGGGAAGGCCCTTATCGGGTGAGACAAGTCACAAGGCCCGGCGCTGTCCGCCTTGAGACCGAAGAAGGCTTACCGGTGAGCAACTCCTGGAACATAGAGCATCTTCGCAAGTTTCACCCATAAGGCGCGGTTGACGTGATCCGTTCCGGCAACCACCTTTTGTACAAGCCTTGCCGCTGTTGCATGTAAACCTTTGTGCAAAGCCGGGCACAGATCCCGTGCATTAGTAAAGCTTTTGTGCTTCGCACTATTTGCCATTTCCATGCTTTTCCTTTGTTATTTGCATGCCTCATTTGACACTTTGTGCAACGCACATCCCCGGTAAGCACTAGCAAGCCGTGAGGCCCTATACTTGTTTCTCCTCCTCTTTTTCTTTCCCTCTTAAGCAGAAGGAATGTTCCTCGCGCACAAGTTTGCCG
>LR738714.1:80758193-80779692 GCA_902687465.1 Secale cereale
GATGGAGGCATGAACCGAGTGCTGTTCAAGAAAAAGAAGCCTTGTCGGGGAACAGACAACCTATGATTGCTAAGTTACCAAAGTTTGAGTAATTCAAAATTTTCAAGTTTTTAGTTGTCTTCCTTGAACAACCACGCTTTATATGGAAAACCTGTGCGCGGAGGAACCTACCCGTGGCTAGCCGCGCCCTTACTTTGTTTCGAGCACGCTCAACGGCTTAAGTGAGCTGCGACAAGTGTCGCGCCCTTACTTCGTTTCCGAGTTCGCTCAGCAACTTAAGTGTGCTGCGACTAGCTGCAGCAAGGTTACTTGCCGACAAGGTCTTTGCCAGCAGGCTGCTAAGAGTCCAGCACTCAGCGCTCGCGGCAAGGGCCCCTTGCCGGCAAGTCCCCTAGAAGCGTAGGGTAAAAAGCATACAAAGTGGAGGACCAAAAGCAAGGGAGATAACACTGCATTGTTTGCTCGAAATAAAAGTGTATATTACAAAGATAGCTTGCCACTGTTCTAATCAACTACTGCCTATGACCTAATTGGCAGCGGCAAAGGAAGCAGAAAGAAAGGGATCTAGTCTACGCGGTCGCCTTCACGCCTCGTAATCTTGCTCACGTTGGCGACGATGTGGGCAACCTGCGCCTTCAACGCCTCCTGGTCAGCTTCGGGCGGCAAGGTGCGGAGGACGTTGACGAGGTTGATGCCGGGGTTGCGGTAGACGATCTTCGACAAGACACGCTCCAGGGTGCCCATGCAGAGCCGACGCGCCTCGTCGGCCAGTTGTGCGGAGATCTTCTCCCGCAGCCGCGCAAGTGCCGGCGCGATTCCCCCGAAAAACAGACTTAACTTGGCGCTGTGGGGGAGACTCTCGTCCGGGGAGTATACGAGATGCTCCGCCCTCAGCGCCATCATCTCCGCGTCAATGTTGGCGGCGGAGGTGACCAGCTCATCAGTCCACTGATCTACTGCCCGGCTGAAGTTGTTCGCTGAGACGGCGGCGCTCTCCACCAAGTTCCGTTCCTTGCGGAGTTCGTCCTTGAGCTTCGTCTCGCGATCCCGGGCGGCGTCGAGCGAATCAGTCAGAGTGGAGACCTTCAACTCTAAGTCAGCAATGGAATCCTTGGCGGCAGTGAGCTCATCGCCCTTCTTGGAGAGACGTACCTGCAACTCAGAGTTGGTGTGGGCGTCTTTCTCCCGCTCCACGTTGAGCGCGGTGACTCTGTCCTCGCTCGCCTTCAGGAACAACTCCAGCTGCTCCACCTTGGCCTCCAGGTCTTTCTTGGCGGTCTCTGCGGCGGCTGCAGCGCTCCTCGCCTCCTTCAGAGCCCCGCCAATGGCCTGCTCCCGGGCGGCAAGGTCGTCCTCGTGGGCATCGAGGTCGACCTTCTGCTGGTTGAGTACTCCTTCTCGCCGGGACAGCTCCTCGGCGGCCAACCGTTGCTGCTCCTCGGCCTCAGCTTTTTCAAGGAGGAAGGCTTGCTGCGCCCCGGCAAGCTCTTCGCGCTCCTCAGCCAGGTTGCGGAGGGCCGCCTGGTTGCCGGCGCGGAGCTCCGCGGCGCGCTTCTCCAAGTCAGCTCCAGCCTTGGCGGTAAGAGCCTCCCGAGACTCCAACTTCGCCTGCCTAGCCCGGTACAAGGCCAGGAGCCGACGAAGGAGCTTCTCCTCTTCAGGCTCGTCGCTACCGCCGGGCGCTTCAACGACCTTCAACCCAGCGGAGGCGAGGACCTCTCCGTCAAAGGTCTCTCCCTCCGCGGGTGCTCGAGACGAGGACGCCCACGGGACTTGAATAAAGACCCCGTTGGAGGCCTCCAAGTAGACACCCGACCGCTCCGTGGAGGCGGAGGGGTCGGCGGCTGGTGCAGCGTCCGACGCTCCTGCAGCCTCCGGGCCAGCAGTACGGTCGCCGGCCTCTTCCCCAGCCGCGGCGTCGGCGGTCGGGGCGGTCTCTTCGGCGGCTGGCTCGTCAGCGGCAGTGGCGTTGCCGCCGTCGCCGTGCACGCCCTCCTCGCCGGTGGTCTCCGTTTCCATCCGCTCCAGTGCAGGAGGATCTAGCAGAAGAAAAAGAAAAGAAAGAGTCAAGCAAATATCCAAAAAGACAAGTTCAAGAAAAAGAAGCTACAAGGTTCACCTTCGCGGACTTCTTCAACGACGTGGTCCCTCGCCAGGGAATTCTCCCTTGGCGGCGGAGCAGTAGCCCCTGCTGGCGGAGGGCCGCCCGCGCTCTCCCTTGGCGGGGTGCCCACCCTTGTCGGGCTGCTCGCCCTTGGCGGGGTACTCCCCCTTGGCGGAGTGCCCGTCCTTGGCGGAGCGTCCTCCCTTGCCGGGGAATTCGTCCTTGGCGGGGAGGGTGGAGCAAGTAGCTCGTCGGGGGCGACCTCCGGGCGCTCCTGCGGCTTCGGCTCCACTTCTGCACAAGACAAACAAGACAACAAAATATCAGTACAAGCAACAACCTCAAGCGCGCCCGTCAAGTAGAAAAATAAATACCAGACTTACGCTGGGGGCTGCGCTGGGGGCTGCTCCTCGGAGCAGCAGGTTGACCCGGCAAGCTTGCCGCTGGCGCGTCTCCGGTCGCCGCGACGGGCGAGTCGTCTTCAATCCCGACCACGGGGATCTTGGCCCTCTTCGCCATCCGCTGGGTCAGGGTCCTGAAAGCAAAGCAACAACAAGATCAGAACCAACAAGGAAAATCAAGACAAAATCGAAGAAAATAAAGAATTGCAAGTACTTACTCCTCTTCTTCTTCGTCGGAGCTGAGGGCGGAGAAGTCAAACTCCGCCTGGTTCGCTCCCGCGCGAGGAGCTGGAGGAGAAGGTTCCCTCGGGCGCTTGGCGGTCTCTGGGGCTGCGGGCTGTGAAGACCCAGCCCCCGTCGTCGCCGAGGCCCGAGGAGCAGATGGAGCACCCGTTCCGCTCCGGGAAGATCCCCCTCCGCTTGGCACTTGGGCACGGGGTGCCTCCTTGACGGTTTCGCTCGTCTTGGTGGCGCGCGTCGCATAGCGCGTTGGCTGCTGTCGAGGCGCCTGTGGCCTCTCCGCCTCAGCTGCCTTGCGGAGGCGCTTCCTTGGTTGCTGCGGAGGGCTTGCTGGAGGCGGAGAGTTCTCCGAGGACGAGGAGGCATCGTCATCAAGATTCAGAGATCCTCCAGAATCTTCGCCGGGTTCTCCGGCCTCGGCGCCCTCCTCCTCCTCGGCGGGCCCGCTGGACTCAGCGCCATGTCCGGCGGCCTCGCTCCCCCCGACAACCTCGCTCGTCCCGGCAAACTTCACGGAAGGCTCCCCGGCGAACTCCTCGGGCGCAAGCTTCAGCAGCTTGAGGATTTCCGCCTCCTCTGCTTGGCTCACTGCGTCCGCGGCCTGTGCCTCTTCCACAGTATATCCAAAGTCACCCGCAGCCGCGGCTGCGGCGGCCTCCTCCATCCTGGAGGCGATGTAAGCTATATCCCGCTCGGTGGTGGCCCGGGTAAGGCCCTTGTTCTCCTCGGCGTTGCGGGGCTTCTCGACCAAGTTGTCGAAGAAGGTCAGCACGGTCTCCGGCGAAGGCTGCAGCCAAGTGGGGACGACACCGTGGGAGTCGCACGCGGGCATCATCGCGCGTAGAGAATCTCGGGCAGTGCTGTTGCACAGCGGCACCACTCCCCGAGAAGGTCTGAACCACTCCGGGTGGGCCGGGTCATGCTTGAAGAGCTCCCGGACCATCCCCTTCAACTCCAGAGCAGTGAAGTTGTAGTTCAATCCAGGGCGCAGCCTCATGATATCTGCCGCATTGCCGAATTCCCAGGCAGCCCTCTTCCTTTCTTGTAAGGGGACGATGCGGCAGCGGAGGAAATCTGCTCCAACTTCTCCGATAGTCAGATTGGCGACCCGGAGACGAATGATCCTAATGAGGGCGATATTAAGCTTGCTGTCCTCCGGGGCCAATTCGCTCCAATCCCTGCCGCGCACTATGGCAGTTGTGCGCGACGCGGTAAAGGGCTCAGGCTTATCTTCCAACACCCAGCACCAATCGGCTCTCCGCTCCTCCCAATTGCCGCGAAGCTCTCCCCTCAGATACGAGTCCTTCTTGTTCAGCCTGAAGATCCAGGAGATGCCGCCGGAAAGGGGGGCACCGGATTCTACTCTAGGCATAAAGAAGTGGCGGAAAAGGGCTACATTTGGATGAACCCCAACATAGTTTTTGCACAGATGTACGAAAACAGCCATCGTAAGGATGGCGTTGGGGGTGAAATCTAGGAGGTGGAGGCCGTATGTGTTCATTACATCGCAGAAGAACTCCGAGAACGGAGGGCACAGACCACAATGGAAGAATGCAGCGAAGAAAAAGTACCCGCCGGGGAACATATCTTTGGCGACGGCGGGGAAGGCTCTGGTGTGGGGATAAGCTTCGGTCTCCCTCGCCCAGAAAAATAGTATTTGTTCCGCAGCTCCCTCGCGCCAAGCCTCGACGCGAAGACCACGCACTTCTTCCGCAGGGTGGCCAGCTTCGCCGCCTGCTCGGACTTCTCCTTCTTGGCCTTGTCGCTCTTGGCCTTGTCGCTCTTGGCCTTGTCGCTCTTCGGAGCCATGGCGGGGGCGGCGAGGGAAGAGGCGAGGAGGTCGACGACGCCGCGGATGCGGGAGACGGTGGAGGAAGGGCGGAGGCAAGAAGCAGCGGGTGTTTCTGTAGAAGAAAGGCGCAATGAAGACGAAGGAGGGGAACTGCCCCTGCTTCCTCTGCTTTTAAGGAGGGGGGTGGGGGACGTTCCACATTTCCCATTAAAGAACAGGCCACGATCTCTCCCACGACGCCGCAATCAACGCGTGCCGTTAGGGAGGGATGCGGCGGATACGGGAGGAGATACGGTGTGCCGTGGGCCGCGTGTGCCCGTGCACTGTCTTGGGCCTGGCCCAACAGCGCTCGGCATCGTGTGTGACCCAGGCCCGGGGGCTCCTGTCGGTGTACTAAGATAGGGGTACCTTAGTACCCCAACTTGTGCACGGGCAGTAGCAGCTTCCCGCGGCAGGGCTTACCACGTGCTCGCCAAGAAACCTTTCCGGTCCCTATGAAGCCATTCAAAAATAAAGCATACAAGTCAGAAGATCAAGGCCCCGGCAAGAGGAGCTTGCCGGGAAGGCCGCACCAGGCTCAAGGTTATCACTTTAGCACAAGACCCTGGCAAGAGGAGCTTGCCAGGAAGCCCAAGGAGTACATATCTCAAGAAATGCCTCGGCGCATCATGCGCCCCGGCAGGACCCGGAGAGCGACAAGCTTCCGGGCCCGGCAAGATCACTACCCCGGCAAGGTTCTTGCCGGGGAACCAACGCTGCGTGCCCGCGCTCCAGCTCATCGGCCCACGCGTCGCCTTGGGGCCCTTCCAGGGGCGCGTGGCAGATGGCTGTGCAGCCTGGGGTGCACGGTGGCAAGCCACGGTGACGAGGCTACCGCCGTGGCGAACGGAGGAGCATGGACAGACACTTTTGGGGTCGACGGCGACGGGCATTTAATGCCCTTGTCCCCCACTGTCAAAGTTAGGTGAAGACAACTGTTTGTCCACTGTTCATGTACTATTCACACACTGTTACAACTACCACCAAATTTACACTTTTCCCCTCCTCTACGTTGACACCTGTCGGTGACCCCTTTGAGCTATAAAAGGAGGCCCATGCACAACGTAGAGGAGGGTTCGATCCCAGAAACTTGCTCACTCTCTCGCTCGGTGTAACTGTTGTTGTAGACCTCCAAGCTCCCGAGCTCATTACAACCAAGGCAGGAGTAGGGTTTTACGCGTCCGCGCGGCCCGAACCTGGGTAAAACTGCCCGCGTGTGCCCCTCGATCTGCTCTCCGTGCTCCCTCCGCTCCCTTACCGCAACGTAGAAGGGGTTCCGGTCCCATAGGTGTTCGTGGCGGACAGTTTCCCCCGACAATTATGATATCGTTTATTCTGAAATCATTGTATCTAGTCATCACTTAAACCTTGGAGGTGCCCCTGCATTTATGTTTTGCTTCACTAAAGGGGGCAAGCGAGGTACCACTTTATCATATTTGCACACCATGCTCATTGCAAATCTATTGAGTGTTTCAGTATCATATTGTAAAACTTTCAGTTCTTTGTGATTTTCTCATGAGGCAACTTAATTACTACAGATTCATTGTCTCAGTAAGCACTTGTCATGTGATTGTAAAAAGCTCTTATATGGTTAATAGCATGTCACCACAGAAATTATGCTTGTTATCATTTACCTACTCGAGGACGAGCAGGAATTAAGCTTGGGGATGTTGATACGTCCAAAACGTATCTATAATTTCTGCTTGCTCCATGCCTCTTTTGTGTGATATTGCTATGATATTTATACACTTCCATACACTTTTGATCATATTTGGACTAACCTATTAACTCAGTGCACCCCAGTGCCAGTTTCTGTTTTCTGTTGTTTTTGTATTTCAGGTTTTCCCATCACGAAAACTGCCAGAAAAATCCTGGAAAAATTATATAAAAAATCAGCGTTCCGGAAGCTTCCTTGCGGCCAAAGTAGGGCCGGAGGGGGGCCACCAGGGCTCCAGGCGCCCTGGTGGCGCGGCCCCCCTCCTGGCCGCGCCGGGGGGGGGCGCCTGGGCCCCCCAGGTCTCCGCTGATGCCCCCCTTTGGCATATATTTACACCGCGTCCCGAAACCCTCGAGGACGGAACCCTTTTTCGCGATCTCATCTCTGTTCCGCCGCCGCCGCGCTTCCAAGATCGGGAGCACTAGGAGAACTCTTCCCGGCACTCTGCCGGAGGGGAGGATCACCACCGGGAGCCTCTCCACCACCATAGACGCCTCCCGGATGAGTTGTGAGTAGTCTCCTTTGGACCATGGGTCCATGACCAGTAGCTATGTGATGTTCTCCTCCCCTCTTTGTTCTTCACTAATTAGACCTCGTGAGTTGCCCTACATGATCGAGGCACATATGTAATCCTTATGCTGTTGCTATGTTGAGTTTGCTGGGATCCGATGGATTGTGAGATTATGTTCACATTGTGTGTGAGTAATATATTTGATCTACCTCTTTTATATTTATGTTCTTGAGTAATTCTTGCATGTTCTCCGTTGCTGTTTATTGCTTTGGCCAACTAGTAGGTAGTAACTCCAAGAGGGAACGTTATGCTTGATTGTGGGTTCATGCCCCTCGATGACTAGTTTGAGTGACAGAAACATGAGTCTAGGGGATGTGCTGTTGCCACAAGGGGGAAAACAACGGTGCATGTACTCGCGGGGTGCAAAGATTGTTTACTTTATGCAAAGTTCTTTTAATGCAGTTGTCTGTTGCTTTGAGTTTACACTATGGGTGGGACTCACAACTTAATACCAGCGAGATGTTCTGGATAGATATCTCAAGGTGGATGATTAGTAGTAGACACAGATGGATTTCGGTCTACTTACCTTGGCGTACCGCCCATGCTTTTGAGCCTCAACCTTTCTTGCAGCATAGTTAGCATTGGTTTGCGCACATAATTCTGTCAATTGCCCAGCTGTAATTCGTTTACCTCACATAGCTGTTTTATCGTCTTTTGGGAGAGAGACATCACTAGTGAACATCATGGGTCCCGGGTCCATATTACAGTCATCGATCACATCCGCTATTTACTTTCTGCTTTTACTTACTAGTTGCAATTATACCTATCACTATTATCTCTTGCATCGATCACACCTTCTTGTTGAACCTTGGAGTCTCAGGGGAATTCGATCCTTGGTATCTTTGCCAAGGGAAAACTACATCTCAAACCTTCCACTTGGGGTAACCAACGAGGGGCGAGAAGCCATCACGTGGGTCCAAGTTGTTACTGAAGACTTCCGCTGCAATGTTATATTCAAGACTTGACCATAATGGTCACAATTTGTGTAATATGGTATGTATGGATGTAAGACTCTTGTTGTTCAGCTTCTGTGTGTTCAGTGAGCATTGACCTCTGGGATCGCTTTCCACGTGCATTCGGTGATCACGACTTATGAGTCGGGGTCCCCACAGAGCTGGTATCAGATCCATCCTGACTGTAGGAAGCCTTAGTTAGCATGGTCGTTAGTTAGGGTAAAACTATTTCCAAAACTATTGCTAGTTTTCAAAACTATCTATACTTCTCTTCCCTTCTCAGTTTTTCAAAAACTAGGCTATACTTTCCTTATTGATCTCTCCCCCCTTCAAAACTATTGGTCGCTAGAACCCTTATGCCCGTGACCACTGGATTTCCTGAAATCCTCGTGGATAATCTAGAAGGAGTACACCTTGCCAAACACTCACCCACCTCTTCTGAACACAAGATTAGCGACACCACAACAAGACGATGCCAACAGAAGATACATCCTCGAGGAATGAAGACATGAAGACCCAGGAGATGGTGACATCCTTAGCACTGCCCCAAGATGATGCGACCTTGGCCTACGATGAACATGGCATAAGTTATGCAAGATCATGATATACATCGCTAATAAGAGTAATCCTGTCACTACCGTTGTTGTGTTGGCAACCACCGGTGGATGAGAAACTCGCCATTTGGTCTGCCTCACTATAGTGAGCAGGAAAACGGTTCTCTTCGTCCCCCGCTCTTGGTGTCGAAGTTGTTATCAACGTAACCGACATGTTGGACCTCTATTATGCCTTGTTATTGTCATTGCATAAGGATTTCCTACCCAGCACCATCGACGCCTTAGAAGGCAAAAGAGATCGTCATGAATAAGAAGACAACAGAAGACCGAGTCAACGCTAGCTACGAGGAGACACCTTCACCACGTCACCTCATCAGGCGAGTAGTTGTTGAAGATTCTTCAGGCTCAAACCGGATCGTTCATAAAACAACTACAACAGAAGTAGCAACACCTGAGGGAAACTCAGAAGACTTCACGAGGCACAAGTCACGACTACTAAGTCCGAGAACCCCTAGGGTAGGATGAGTCGTGTACCCCCTATGCACAGTCGAGTCCGTATGATGGTTCGAATAGAACCATGATTGTGTGTTGCTTGCTTTTATTGTTTGTGTTTGGATACAAGTCACACTTTTGCCCTAGGCAACAAGTACACGGCTATGTCACCTTCCTTACCTTGTTTCTTTTGTTTCGGCCTTTCTACACCTGTTTGTTTGCACTTGCACTATAGAACCCCCTTTAGGCATTCCCCTCCTCTATGCTACTTTTTCCCACTCTTATCTCTCCTCAACTGAAGACCGGCAAGACAAGAAGTACCAAGGATTCCAACTCGGCAACCAACTAACAATGAAGACTTTTGCTACAACCTCCACGACCAAGTGCAACCCCGTGAAGTTATGTTTAACCCTCCAGACTAGAAACCCATTCCTAGACCCTTTGAGACTTCACGAGATACTCCAGCACGAACCCTTGACCATGTGCCTAACCCATAGAATTACAAGAGAACCAGTTAAGCCTCTATAACCTTGCACAACACTGGGTTCGTAATGGAACTAGTGGACAGAGTGAACGAGCACATTGTCATCCTAATATATTACAAGAACTGACGATGCCGTAGAAAGACCAATTTGAGGATATATGACAGATGACTTGGTGACTTTATATCAGTGACTTCAAGGAATTATCCGAGACCTTGATGGATTGTGAGGTTTTCATGTTGGTGGGATCATGATTAATAGAGTAGCGTAACTATCACCACCCTGGAATAACTTGGACTTGCAGGGCAATGGTGATCGCAAATTGAAATTCTTGGAGGTATAGGGATTTGATCTAGCCAGAGGATATTGATAGAAGATATATGACATTTTGAGAAGGACTTGGGGAAAATGTAGGAATTATCGTCGGACATGAGATTTGAATTTAAGTAGGTGATTCTGGTTGGGTATAGATATTAGATATGTCTGCATGGTTCAGAGTAAATTGGATTTAGACCGTTGATCCCGATCATGATACCATGCTTCTCGGTGGACAATAAACTAGGAGATTGGATTATTTGTCGGAGTTAATTTAGGGATCTACATAATCATGACCTTGGAGTTTACTTGACCCTCATGCTGGGAATTTGGTGGACTTGCTATCGTAATACATAGCCCTTCCAAGTATTTGGGTATTATAGGGACTTGGGATATTGTGGAACACCGTAGACATCAGATTTGTAGAATTGTTGGATTATGTGGTGATTGATGGAAGTTAACGGGTTGTTGGAGTTGATCCATAGGAAGGAAACAAGATCTTGGAGTGGCATATGACGTGTTTCCTTAGGATAGTGATGCACTATCTTGGACCTTGGAAGAATAGGCTGAGCACTTGGATTGTCGTGTTTAATTCAAGCTTAGCAGCTCATATGCCCTACCCATGGATTCTTAGGGGTAGCCATCGATATGATTTTTTTTTGCGGATCATAGACATGTATAATTTTGTTGGACCTCCTTTTGGGAGTCATGAGGATATATATGGCATGAGTGGTGATTGGAGTTGATCTATGCGAGATGATGCTTTCGGTGGTAAGGTTATTTGTTTAAGAACTAGAGAGAACTACTGACATCTCAGAAATTGTGCTCAAGGATAAGATGATAAAACGTTCACCCACACACTAGAATGCTTGAAACCCTTAAGCTCCACCAAGCCACAACATGGTCAGTTCCTGACCACGGGCCTTGGCTCTATGTCAGGAAGACCTTTGCCAATACTCAACGGAGACCACCACCAATACACCAGCCTACCTTGCGTACCCCGTAGACTTCATGGAGTACTTGGACAAGTTGGGTAACATCATTATTTGATGACCTACTTGTCTGCCCGAAGACAAAAGAAGAGACGGTCAGCTTGATAGAAGACATTTGAAGACTGACCTGTCAAGAAGGAAGAACTACAACAACCACCATCATCAAGAAGTAAACTTCCGCATCGAAGACAAGGCGTATCAGCAAACCACTCTTCTCGAAGAAACCAAGCATTTCCAAGTCGAAGGGATGCTCACGCCAAGATTCATCAACCTTCTTCAAGACCACTGCAAAACATATAGTAGACGGCTACCAGCTAGATTTACCACCTGAGTTACCCACCGTGCACCAAATTTTCCACGAGTCACAACTCTGGAAGTACTTTTTACTTTCTAACTAGCCTGGTCCCTGCAAGGACATCGATCACTGAGCCATCGACCCCCAGCTCAACCTAACCTATGCAAGAGACCCCTCAGCAACCTAGGGAAACATGCGAGAAGCCACACCACCAAGCACTTCAAGGTTCCATGAAGCACCACTCGGAAGCAGAACCAACAAGAAGAAGTGAAGACTACCCCGTATCCAAATCTCCGTATTCCTTTCCACGCCTAGTCTGGGAATCGCGAGGACGTGATTCTTGTAAGGGGGGTAGGTCTGTCACACCCTGATTTTCATGCCACAACACTTAAGCTAATAATCATGCTAAAATATGTTTTAACAAAAACTTTTGAGTGTTTTGGACTTTGCTTGATTTAATTGTTGTATGTTGTTTGCAAGTGCTCTAAAAAATCAAATAAATCTTCCAACTCTTATACTTCATCCCCTTGCTCCAAACTTCTGCCCAATGACCATACCATGTGTATAGACTAGTATAGTATTTTCTTATAAAAATAATTTGGCCAAAAAGTATTTTCTAAAATTACTTTTCCAAAACCCCCTGAATTGACGTTTGTACTGCAAGTACTTGGTTTGGGATGTGAAAAATCTTTCAAAAAGTATATTTGAATCCCATTAGGTATAGGCCTCCCAGAAACCACAATGTTATAATTTTAAAAGTTATTTTTATATTTTATTTAAAAGCTTTTTCTTTAGGCCAGAAATGGTCTTTAATAGGTTAAAATTATTTAACTGTTTCAAAAAATATTTTTCAAAATTCAGGGAAACTCATAGGACATATATTGTCCATATATAAGAGTTTAAGCACATGCTCATGTTCAAAATATTGGACAAATCCTTCCAAAACACTTTTTGGATATTTCAACCTTTTGAAATATTTACAAAGGAAATATTCTCCAAAAATTCCAGGGAAATTCTATCATGTCAAATATGAGATATTTGATGATCTTACAAAGCCTCATGCCTTGAAGATCAAGAAAACATCATCTAATCCCCTCAAAACCATTTTTGTCCATTTTTAAGTTTGAGAAACTTCACATTACCAAACTTGTCCAAATGCTCTCAAACTTGCTGCACATGCTCAAATGATGTAAATATGCATCTATGCCAAATGGCACAAGTATTGGAGAAGAATAACTTGATCTAAGTGCCCCAAAACCCTTTCTGAACAGATCCAAATTTGAACAACTCTACATTGCCAACTTTTTACTTTTGACCTCAAATTTTGTGGACATGCTCACAACCCCAAATGATGACACTACACCAAGTGGTGCATCAATGGGAGATGATTTGCTTAACTTAATCTTGGAAAATCCATTTCTGTTAATTTCTTGGGTTTACAAAAGTTGCATTGGCAACTTTGCCCAAATGAGCTCAAATTTGGTGAAAGGGCCTAAATGTATGTGCCATTTCATCCTGTTAAGTCTCATGTCAATTGGAAGTCATTTGCTTGCCCAAAACCACATCAAACACCGTCTGCCATTTTACCAAAACCACCGTATTGACCCCTTCCACTACCCCCCCTTGCCTCAAGTTTTTACGACAACTGCTCCTAGTCACCCTCTACCTCCAGGAACTCCTTCTCCTCCTCAGTTCAATGATTGAGTGGGAGGGGGGGTAAAACCCCATTTACCTCCCTAGACAGGCCCTCTCTCCCTCTTCTTCTGCCACTCTCCTCTCCTACTAGCTCCCCAGGGCATCCAAGGCCACAGCCCACTTCTTTACTACCCCTAGAGCCGTTGGACACTGGGGGACACGGCCAGGGCGCAGCGACACGCCCATGCCGGCCAAAGTCGCGCTCTGGAGCGCGCTACAGTGCGCCAAGGCACTGTAGCTCGGCCCTCCCGAGGCACCCAGGCGCCATTGGGCAGAGCGAGCATGTCCGTCGAGGTCGCCTCGACGTCCACGACACGCTACACGATCTGCCCCCTCCTCCTTCTCCCTCCTATCGTCTCCCTCGCATTCGCACCGGCCGACCGCGAGCTCCAGTGAGCGAGCTCACACGCGCAGAGCTTCTGGCACGCCCCGCTCCCCAACCCCACGAGCACCCCAAACACGCCCACGCGGGCCCCCGTGGCTTGCAGCGACGGCAACAGCCTCGTCGGCGCATGAGCTCATGGTGCTCCATGGCCCGCCTATTTATAGGCCACCCCAGACCCTCCTCGCTCCTCCATTTGCCCCCTCTCCCTCCAGTGTACCTCCCCGACCTGCCCACTGCCCTTCCCGTGCCCTCCTTGCGCCTCCATGGTTGAAGCCGAGCCGCCGGCCTCATCTCAAATCCCCGCGAATGAGGCCTCCTCCTCCCCTCCTTTCTCCACTAGGCGAACCCCATGGCCACCACGGAGCTTCCCCGCCCTCCTGTTACTCTCCTCGGTGGCCTGAGCCCCGTGCCGGCCTTCACCGTCAGCCACATCCACCGCGGACGGCGCTCTCCTTGACCTGGTCCTCCTCAGCAGGCGTGTTACCCATGGCTGGAAGCGCCTCTCCGCGATGGTCATTTCGGTGGCCGAGGCGTCGCCGGGGACGGCCCGAGTCGATGGGGCAACACCGGCGAGCGCTCGGCCCTGGCTCTCCTTCCTCGCCTCTGTTCGAGCGGGAGGAGGAAGACAAGCCTGTCAGGCGGGGCCCGCTTGTAAGCGACCCACAGGCCAGGCCCGTGCATAAGTGGAGACGGCATCCGTGGAAGCCGTGTCCCTGCGGTAAAGACGCCTGGCCCAAAGGTGCCTTCGACGTCGCCTGGCCCTCTGCGCGTGGTCGTGCTGCTGGGCCGGCCCAGGGCGCTGCGGCGCTATACTACGCCCAATACGCAGTATAGGTATAGCCCTCCCTTTCCCTTTTCTTTTTCTTTTTTCACATAAATTGTAAAATCTCCCAAATATTCAAATGAATTCCAAATTTGATGATTCAAATTTCTAGTAGTTTCTAAAATCATGATCTACCTGTTGGTGCAACATGGACATTTTTCCAGAGACTTTTTCTTCACAAATATTTATCAAATCCTATTTTTCTATTTCTATGATAAACTTTAGAAAATCACAGAGAGCTCAAATTTGATCCAAATGCAATGGGTAAAATTCCTAGATAATTGTAATATCAAAACTTAGTTTTGGAACATTTTTTCCTAATACATTCTGTACCCCACAAAATAATGAGCCATTTCTTCATATTTGTCAACATTGCAAAATCCTAGGAAATTCATTTGAACTCCAAATCAAGTGAAACCAACTCCTAGCTGCTTCTAAAATCATTCCTTGATAGATAGGTACCTCTAACCATTTTTCAAAATAATTCCTCTGTACACTTCTTGCAAATCCACAAATCCCCTGATTTCATCATATTGAAATGTTCAGAGATATCCATTGATCATATTCCAATGAAACCACCTTGGTCATTTTTTAAATGACCAGAGGTATCCTAGAAAAGTCCAACTCCTATTTTTAGAGCACTTTTATTTTTGCCTTCTTGTGTTGCTTATTGTGATTTGTTTCCGGTGTTAGTTGACAAAGTAGACAGAGTACTTGGAGATGGACCAGAAGGTTTGAAGACTCGGAAGGACAAGGCAAGCAGCCCTTTGACCATGTTCGAGAAACCTTTTTATGCATGTCTCATAGCACCTTATTATCAATGCATCAGAATCATGTAGAGGTGGTGACCACTTTGGTTGGTATCTTTGTTGCTTTACTATTGAAACTTGCCTCAAGCATGACCCTACCTTCCTATGAGGGTTATGTGTGTGGGAGTAGATAGATATATGCTATAGTAGTTGGTTACGCAAAAATGGGCCAGGGTTATGCATGGGAAGAAACAAGTGTGGTTTGACATACTTGCAAATAACCCAGTGCGTTCCACTAATGCCCCTGGGAGATGATGAGGAACTAGGGCACTACTTGGTGGAGAAGTAGTGTACCGAGGCTTGATGAAAGTGTTGTTTGCAGAGATGGATTAGATTTATGTGTGATTACCGTCCCAACCAAACATGCGCAACCAATCTACGCTTATATGGGAAAGGGCATTATTGATTACCTAGGCCGGTACTAGCATGGTGCCCGCATTACTAGTGACGGGGGTGACACGAGGTCACTCTCGGGACGGGGTCGCGCTTGGATAGGCGGCCATGGCTGTCTTTACAGGGCACCAGACACACCTTGTTACCCCGTGCTTGTGGTATGTGATAAATATGGGAGCGAGTCTCCACAATATTAAGATGTGAAATGTTGGGCACGGGGGTTGCTACCAATCAAGTGGATTCTATGTTAGTGTCGTCTAGGGAAAGATAGTGATCGGATGCTTACCCCGGGTACTTGAGGTACCGCGGGTCATGGATGACACGGAAGTTCCCCGGTTCTTGTGGGTAAAGTGTGAAACCTCTGTAGAGTGTAAAACTATTCGAATAGCCGTGTCCATGGTCAAGGACAGTTGGGTGGTGCTGCTTAGACTATGTCCATAAGTTTCTGGAAAACAACACCGTTTGGGTAAATATGTTGATGTGATTTGTGAGGAAGTAACGATGAGCTTGAGCAAGAGTTGTTCATAACTCTTTTCCGATGTTGATGTCTGTAACCTCCTGATACTTGTTGGAGACGCATGCATGCCCTGGTTATATGTTGATCATACTTGCATATGAAAAAACTAGCTTTCCGCAAAACTGCCAATTTAGCAGTAGAGCCTTGCATAATTAATTCTGTCATCACACTTGGGTTGCTTGCGAGTACATTCAAAGTACTCATTGGCTTGCCACTAGTTATTTTATTGGCCAGGCATGAAAGAACAGGATATGATGAAGATTTCTTGGTGACGAACATGGGAGCTAGGATGCTTCCCAGTCAGAATGCATGTAGGGTTAAGGAAGATGGCATGGGTCCAAGTTGTTACTGAAGACTTCCGGTGCAATATGTTATATTCAAGACTTGACGGTCAAAATTTGTGTAATACGGTATGTATGGATGTAAGACTCTTGTTGTTCAGCTTCTGTGTGTTCAGTGAGCATTGACCTCTAGGATCACTGTACACGTGCATTCGGTGATCACGACTTATGAGTCAGGGTCCCCACAGCGTGAGTGAGCCTGAAGCGGAGCCAGACGCTGCCTCAAGAACTCCTTCACGATCTGGCCACCTTCGAGCCTCGAGCTCAGGTCAGCCTCAATCTTCGCCAAGATTGGCCCGACAAGAGGGCCGGTGAGCTCCGCATGGCGCTAGCCGTTAAGTTTTTCCGAACGGGAAGTAGGTAGTGCCAATAGAGGATGGGTGCGCTGGGCGTCCAGATAGACCCACCTTTTCCGGTGGGACTCTATCTTCTTCTCGGCCGTCATTAGGCGACAGCCCTGGCGCTGGAAGACAAAGGAAACGCAGCCTGAGCACGAGCCCTCGTCGTACTGACGCATGGAGAAAAAGTGGCGGAAGAGGGCGACTGTCGGCCTCACCCCCACGAACGCCTCACGGTAGAAGGCGAAGATCGACAAGACGAAGATGGAACAAGGTTGGATATGGAGGACGTGCACCTGGTAATGTTCCAGGATGGCATAGAAGAACTCAGAGAAAGGGGGCACGAGCGGAGTCGCTCGCGTCCCATCCAACCGTCACGCGCCTGCCTGGCCCGCAGGCTTTTGGGCACCCGCGGCGCTTCGCCCCGAAGGCAACTCCGCGCGCTCCTTGGGCCCGGGGGCTACTATCGGCTTCCTGGGAACCAGGGTACCCAGACTTGCCTGTCTGCGGGCCACGACGTGCTCCCACAAGCGGCCTGGTACGAACCAGCTGATCGACCAGCTGCTCAAGACCCTCGTGAGGGGGCCAGGCCTTGCGAGGAGAACGACGCCAAGACCCCCTCGGGAGCGGCCTCGGCAAGGCGCTCCGGAGGGGCGGAGAATCCAAGGCCAAGTATGCCTCGGGAGGAGGCAGTGATGTCAGTAGTGACACAGTTGCCATTTCGGTGCAAAGGAGACAGCGTAGCCGTTGGTTCCCAAGGAGCAGGGCAAAGGTTTCCTCTTTGGTGCAACGAGACCGAAGACCGCAAGGACGATAAGGAGTATTTCACCGTCGAGCCCACCACCGTGTCACCGCCTGATCCTTTTGTAGGCGAAGACTGCTTTTGTCAGGGTAGGAACGTCCTTGTGTTCCCGCTCAAAAATGGTCGTTGTGGAGTCCCTTCCCGCCTAAACAATTCGGGGAAGAGGACCGTGGCCACCTCTATAAATAGCTAGAACCTCCACTGTGAGGGGGAGGAATCATCTACTCGCCTACTTTGCCACCGCACAAGGAGCAAGAACACTATCCTCCTGACCCTCCAGAGCTCGCCTCCTGAGCTCAGGAACCCTTGTACCAGTTCATATTCCAGCTCGCCCAGAGCCAATCCACCAAAGCAGGAAGTAGGGTCTTACACCACACGGTGGCCCGAACCTGGGTAAACTCTTGTGTGCTTGTTAGTTGTTTCCTTGAATCTTCCCATCGAGACGAGAGCAGGCGCTAGGTAGACGTGAGTGAGATAGATCTTCGTTCACGCCCCTGTGTTCGAACTTAACGGGTTTTGCGGAGCCCTGAATCCGACACACATGAAACCTTGGTTGATGTAATGTCATGCCACCAAGATGAAGTGGTAAAAAAAATTCCATGTTTGACGAAAGTATGGACACACACCCCTCACGAACCAGAGCAACTCACTAGAAGGCTCGTGGTTCCGAAAGAGAAGAATGCATGTTTGATAACGAACGGGAGATAACTTCCTCTTACGGCCTTCAAATTTTTTCAACGTGTAACGTGCACTAATACAACTGCCATGTCAAATTTTTTAAAATTTTAGGTGTCATTTGACCTTTTGAAGACATTTAAGTGGTTTTCTAGCCATTTAACGACTGTAATTCAAATTAGAACTAGATGTACATGCAATGGCTAACCATAACGGTCTGAAAAACCATATTCGTGTACTTATGTGTAATTTAATTCCATGTGCATTAAATTGGAAGGAATTTTCAAACATATTGGTCTAATAGCTATGAATCAATTAAGCATGGACTACCATGGCATTTAAATTCCAATTTTTTTTAAAAGATCAGAAACACATGAAACCTTGGTTGATGTAATGTCATGCCACCAAGATGATGTGGTGAAAAAATTGGCATGTTTGACGAAAGTTTGGACACACACCCCTCACAAACCGGAGCAACTCACTAGAAGGCTCGTGGTTCCGAGAGGGAATAATGCATGTTTTATGACAAGCGGGAGATAGCTTCCTCTTACGACCTTCAAAAAATTTCTACGTGTAACGTGCACTGATACAACTGTCATGTGAAAATTTGGAAACTTTCAGGGGTCATTTGACCTTTTGAAGACATTTAAGTGATTTTCTAGCCATTTAATGACCGTAGTTAAAATTAGAACTACATCTACATGCAACGACTAACCATAACGGTTTGAAGAATCTTAATTGTGTACTTGTGTGTGAGTTAATTCAATGTGTAGTAAATTAGCAGGAATTTTCAAACATACTGGTCTCACGGCATGGACACGTGCATGGAGTGCCATGGCATTTTATTTCCAATTTTTTTAAATGATCAGAAAAAAATGAAACCTTGCTTGTGTAATGTCATGCCACCAAGATGATGTGGTAAAAAAATTGGCCTGTTTGACAAAAGTTTGGAGACACACCCCTCACAAACCGGAGCAACTCACTAGAAGGCTCGTTGTTCTGAGAGGGAACAATGCATGTTTGATGACGAACGAAAGATAGCTTCCTCTTACGGCCTTCAAAAAATTTCTACATGTAACGTGCACTAAGACAACAGTCATGTGAAAATTTTGAAAATTTCAAGGGTCATTTCACCTTTTGAAGAGATTTAAGTGATTTTCTAGCCATTTAATGACCATAATTCAAATGACAACTACATCTACATGCAATGACTAACCATAATGGTTTGAAGAATCTTATTTGTGTACTTGTGTGCGAGTTAATTCCATGTGCAGTAAATTAGAAGGAATTTTCAAACATACTGGTCTCACGGCGTGGACATGTGCATGGAGTGCCATGGCATTTTAATTCCAAGAAATATAAAAATGTTCAGAAAAATATGATGCCTTTCTTGATGTAATGTCATGCCACCAAGATGATGTGGTACAAAATTGTCCTATTTGACGAAAGTTTGGACACACACCCCTCACAAACCGGAGTAACTCACTAGAAGGCTCGTGGTTCCAAGAGGGAGCAATGCATGTTTGATGACGAACGGGAGATAGCTTCCCCTTACGTCCTACAATTTTTTTCTACATTTAACGTGCACTAATACAATTGTCATGTGAAAATTTGGAGAATTTTAGGGGTCATTTGACCTTTTAAAGACATTTAAGTGATTTTCTAGCCATTTATTGACCGTAATTCAAATTTGAACAACATCTACATGTAATGGCTAACCATAACGGTTTGAAAAATTATATTTGCGTACTTGTGTGCGAGTTAATTCCATGTGTAGTAAATTAGAAGGAATTTACAAACATATTGGTCTCACGGCTTGGACACATGTACATGCATGGTGTGCCATGACATTTAAATTCCAAAAAATTTAAAAATGATCAGAAAAACATGAAAGCTTGCTTGATGTAATCTCATGCCACTAAGATGATGTGGTTAAAAAATTAGCCTGTTTGACAAAAGTTTGGACACACACCCCTCACAAACAAAAGAAACTCACTAGAAGGCTAGTGGTGCCGAGAGGGAACAATGCATGTTTGGTGATGAACGGGAGATAGCTTCCCCGTACAGCCTTCAAAAAATTTCTATGTTTAACGTGCACTAATACTACTGTCATGTGAAAATTTGGAAAATTTCAGGGGTCATTTAACCTTTTAAAGACATTTAAGTTGTCAGATCTTGGGTTCCGGCAAACCCTTGAGGTTCGAAAACTGGGGTGTGCACGAAGATCTCTCCTTTCGGTTCTAGCTTGCTCTCGCATCGATTCCTGGCCTAGCCCATCAAACATGAAGAACAAGGGACACAAGGGTTTATACTGGTTCGGGCCGCCATTGTGGTGTAATACCCTAATCCAGTGTGGTGTGGTGGATTGCCTTGTAGGCTGAGGATGAACTAGTACATGGGAAGGACAGCCTCCTAACGAGAGGTGTTCTTGAGCTCGGGTGAGCATGTGGGTGTGTGGTTAGTCTCAATGATCCGATCATCCTAGGCTAGGTAGGCTCACGATCAGCTATCCTTTATATGGTGGTGGCTAGTCCTATTTATAGGGGCCCGGGTCCTCTTCCCAAATATTGAGCGAGAAGGGATCCCACAACGGCCAAATTTGAAGGGGGCAGCTAGTACAAGCTATCCTGACAAAAGGTAGTCTTCGCCTGCCAAAGGCTCTAGCGGGGACGCTGCCGTGGGCTCCGTGGTGAACTCCGCTCTGTCGTCCGGCTGGTCTTGGTCTCGTTGCACCGATATGGAAACCTTTAGCTGATGCCTCGGGACTCCTCGCCTGTGCTTGCTCCTTTAGCACCAAAGAGGAAACTAGCATCCTGCGCTCGCTGGTGCCCGCCTGGCCTTTGTCGTTATGGCTCACATCAGAGGAACCTCGTGAGGTGCCCCTTGCCTTGTTATCTCCGCTCCTCGGGAGCTAACCTAGCGAGGCCGCCCCAGGGGAGGTCTTGCATCGTCCGCCTCGCGAGGCTTCGCCCCTCGCGAGGGTCTTGAGTGGTTGCTGATGAGGTTGGGCCGTACCAGGCCGCTGGACGAGCCACGCTCTGGGCCGCATGCAGGGAAGTCTGGGTACCCCCGTTCCCAGGACGCCGATAGTAGCCCCCGAGCCCAAGGTGTTGTGGGGACCCCGACTTATGAGTCGAGATCACCGAATGCACGTGTACAGTGATCCCAGAGATCAATGCTCACTGAACACACAGAAGCTGAATAATAAGAGTCTTACATCCATACATACCGTCTTACACAAATTATGACCATTATGGCCAAGTATTACATAGATAAAGCCTCACGGGCTGAATGGCAAATAAACTCGAATAGCGGAAGTCTCCGTAGATAAGTAGAACCCATGCTATCTGCCTTAACCCTACATGCATTCTGACTGGGAAAGCGTCCTAGTTCGCATGTTCGTCTCCATAGAATTCTTCGTCAAATTCCTGCTCTTCCATGCCTGGCCAATTAAATAACAAGTGGCAAGCCAATGAGTACTTTGAATGTACTCGCAAGCAACCCATGTTTTTGGAACAAGTATGACAAGGTATGAAATAGCACTAAATAGGGTATGTTTGCAGAAAGCAAATTTGTGAGTGCAATGTCATGAACTACCTTTTTAGTGAAGCATGCATCATAGGAGAATAGGTTATAGATATCAACATAGCGAGGTTATGATCTCTTTCATCTTGTCAAGTCTTTTTGACTTAATTCAAACGGTGCCTCCACACACACACACACACACACGCACGCACGCACGCACGCACGCACGCACGCACGCACGCACGCACG
>LR738714.1:80786413-80907774 GCA_902687465.1 Secale cereale
ACACACACACACACACACACACACACAGGGTTTCGCAAACATTGGATGTTGCCCAAGAGCAGTTAACCAACCATCCTTAACCATGGACACGGTTATTCGGATAGTTTTACACTATGCAGAGGTTGCACACTTTACCCACAAGATCCGGGGAACTTCTGTATCATCCACGACCCGTGGTACCTCAAGTACCCCAGGTAAGCACCCGATCACTATCTTTCCCTAGACGACACTAACATGGAGTCCAGTCGATTGGTAGCAACCCCCGTGCCCAACACTTCACATCTTAATATTGTGGAGCCTCGCTCCAATATCACATACCACTCGCACGGGGTACCAACGATGTGTCCGGTGCCCTGTGAAAATAGTCATGGCCGCCTATCCAAGCACGACCCCATCCCAAAAGTGACCTCATGTCACTCCCTTCACTAGTAATGCGGGAACCATGCTAGTATCGGCCTAGGTAATCAATAATGCCCTTTCCCATATAAGCGTAGAGTGGTTGCGCATGTAAGGTTGGAATAACGGTTGGAAATTAAATCAATCCGTTTGAAAACATCACACAGACTTGCCTCGGTACACCACTTCGTCATCAAGTGGTTACCCAACTCATCATCTCCCTCGGGCATAAGTGACACCCGACGGGGATTTTTGAAAAAGTCTTTTGAAAGTACTATGCTTCCACCATCATGCATATTCCCGTTCCACTTGCATAGCCACTACCATAACAAGCTATCTACTCCCACCCGCATAACCGTCATAGGAAGCTAGGGTCATGCTTGATGCAAGTTTAAGTCTGAAAGAAACAAGGTGACCCACACAAGTGGTCATCATCTCAACATGATTCCGGTGCATTGACAATAAGTGCTATATGACATGCGTAGAAAAATGGGGGTTTCATAGACATGGTCAAAGGGCTGCTTGCCTTGGTTGGCTTGGTCTTCAAAGCCTTCAAGTCCTTCTCCTCCTTCTTCTTCATTAACTTCGTCAAACACGGTATCTAATCGTCGCAATAAAATAACCAAAAAATAAGACAATAATAAACACAGAAAAATCAAAGTGCTCAGAAAAATGTCAACCTATTTTTATAAAATCCTAGAAGAAAAACTAAGAGGGCAAAAATTCATAGTTTTGGATTTGGAGTGACAGAATAGGGTGAATGGATTTTTGAACAAAGGTTATATTGTTCAAATTTGTGTTTTAATTTGAACAGTACATAAAAGGTTCATGAATATGTGTGAAAGTTATATCATTAAATAGGTTGGAATATTACAAGTTTTTAGGAGTTGGAATAAATTAATTTTGGATTAGTTTTTCCTGTAGATTTATTTGAAAATCTATAGAAAAGAATAAGAAAAAGGCCATTGTGCAACTAGGCCAGAACGGCCTCAGTGCACATGCCCACAGAGTTTTTGGCCCGGCAACCCGAGCGGTGCGTGCGCGCCAGGTTCAAACCTAATGGGCGGGGCCCCGCGGCCAGTGGGAGAGAGGTGTTGGAGATATTGACCATGTGTACCCTCAGAGCTTACCCTTGGTATGTCAAGACAAATAATAGCCGCTTGGTCTGTCGCGGCCGTCTGCTCCTCAAGCCGCCTCCTAGGGTGGCTTGCCCTAGGAGCCGGCTGCCAGCAGGCGGCAGGGACCCAACAGGCGGCAACACTAAGCACCACCAACCAGCAGGCGGCCCCGCACTCCACCCTCAGGGGACATGCTAAGGTGGGTCCCGGCATGGCGGGGGCATGGCTACAGGAGGACCTGTCCTTAGAAGATCTATAAGGACGTGGCTGCAGTGACCATGTACTTTAGGAATATCTCCTAAGTGGCGGGTCGCTGTAGCCACGAGGCTCGTAACCAAGCAGCGGTCAGAGGAGGCCACGATCCCACTACACACAAACGGTGGGGCCAGTAGGCGGCTGGCCCCACCGGTCAGCGAGCAAGCTCAAGAGCGAACCGCCTCTGGCAGGCGGCCGGGGGAGACGGCCGTCTGGTAGCAGACGACACACCCTGCCCTAGAAGTCCGAGCCTCATCAAGATGACGGGACGAGGCGAGGCAGCAGCGTACGGCGAGGGATGATGGCACTGTAGCCATCTCCTTCCCGACGAGGCCGTCGTCAGTCAAAGAACCCCCACAGTGAAAGACAATCACGAGGGGCCCGCAGGCGGCGGGCCCCAGCAGACAGGCGGCGAGGCCGGCGCCAGAAGACACTGACGGCTGGGGACCGCGCCGTCGATATTACCATTGTAACCCTAGGGGGTAGGCCTATATAAACCCCCCAGGGTCCTCCATGTTGAGGGCTGGAGGGTCGGCTATTAGAAGTTCACAGGACAAGAACCCTAGATAGGAGAGAGAGGAGGTGAGCTAGCCTGGTTCATCTTCTTCCTTTAGACATCACAGCTCAAGGAGCAATCCTGTAGCCACTCTAGTGCTATCAGTGATGACGCGGAGTCCCCGCAGAGCAGGACTAGGGGTGTTATCTCCCCGGAGAGCCCTGAACCTGGGTAAGATTCGTAGGCGTCCTAAGTATCGCCTTATCCCGCTTCCCGAGCACGGCGACGTTCTTTTGACCCCATGCATGATAAGCCATCCTTTGGCATATGTCGTCTCAAAACCCCGACATTTGGCGCCCAGAGTGGGACTAGGCGCACCGTCGTCCGGAGACATGTTCTGGACGGGAACCTTGTTCCTTCCTGGCGAGAGTAGCCAGCCCGGCACGCCCGCTGGCATGGAGACCAGGATGCTTCGCAGCGCTGAGGCTGCATTCGTCTTGAGCGGGCTCACCGATCTGCTCGCCGCAGCCCGCGTCCACGACGAACCCTCTCCGGCGGACGTGCCAGTGGCGCCGGAGAGCTTCCTCGTCGAGCTCCTCGACAAGCTCCACCTCGTCGACGAGCGCGCATCTGACGTGGAGTTAGTACGCTCTTCTGACCCACCAGTAGACATGATCGTCGACCCCGACGACTGCTTCCCTGAGCACGTGGAGATCGTCAACGACCCTCTTCCCGTGCTTTCGATCTGCGGCACCATCGACATCGTCGCGCAGGTGCTCGTCACCGAGCACGGCGAACCATCGTGCCGAACGGGTCCAGACCCGCTCGAGGCCGCTCTGCAGCACCTCGTCGTCCCTGTCGCAGCGGGGGCAGACGGCGCGGAGTTGGAGGCACTCCGTGTTTCGCTCCTCGATAGGGCCAACAAACTGGCCACCTCCCGACGCCTCACTAAAGCTTACCGTAGCGAAATGGACCGCGCCATCTGTGGCAGGCCGGCTGCTGGCGAGCCTAGCCGAGCCGGCGCTGTACGTGATCGCGGCGGGCTGCTAGCGGACATGCTGGGAGCCCCGCGGCCTGTGTACCTCACTCCATCGGAGAACCTAAGGGCTACCCAACCGGCAGTCGATGAGATGGGCCACTTGGAGGGAGACGAGCTCCGTTGCATGACCCAGCGTGCCCGCCAGCTCCTCGATGCTGCTGCTACACAGCAGTAGGCCCATCGCCGGGTGTCAGAGGTGGCTGCGCACGCCGACAACCGCCCTCTTCGGCGGGAGCAGGGAGCCACGTCCCGCTCTCCAACAATCGGCGCCACCAATCGGTGAGACTCAGAGCCCGCTGCCAGCCGCAGCCAGCAGACGCGCTTCACCATCGAGCGCGACGAAAACGGCCGTCCAAGGGCCATAGAACGACGAGGGGAGCAGCCGCCTCCTCCCAGGAGGGAGAGGCACATGTCTCCTCCGCCTGTTGAGCACCCCTCTCTGGCAGGCCGCCTGGGCTGCCGCGAGGGGGTCGGGGAGAACGACACCCGCCACCGCCTGGACCGTCTGGCTCACTCCCAGGCGGTTGAAGAAGAAGATGACCTCGGTCCGGCCTGCTTCGGCCCTCGCATCCGCAACGAGCCTTTTACCAAGGGCGTCTCGCTCCCCAGAGACACCCCCAAGTACAACGGATCAGTGAAACCAGAGGACTGGCTGGTGGACTACCCCACTGCTGTCAGCATAGCCACCGGCAACAGGCGTGTCGCGGTGAAGTACGTGCCTCTCATGCTCCAGGCCACGGCTCGGACGTGGCTGAACAGACTCAAGCCCAACAACATCAACGGCAGGCTAGACTTCACCGACGCCTTCACACGCAACTTCACCAGCACCTACAAGCACCCTCCCAAGCCGCGTCAGCTCTCCCTGTGTGTCCAAGGCCCGGACGAGTCGGCTCATGACTATCTGACGCGTTGCGCGGAGCTGCGAAACTCCTGCGAGGGAGTGCACGAGGTACAAGCCATTGAGTATTTCACGGCCGGGTGCAGAGAGGGCACCTTGCTCAAACACCGGCTCCTGTGCAACAAGCCGCCACATTGGATGAGCTGCTAAGCATAGCGGACAAGTACGCCACCGCTGACTCCTCCATGAAGACCAAGCTGCAAGTGGATGCTTCCGGCAAGATGACCCCTCCAACTCCCAAGATGCCTGCAGGAGAATCCAGCTGGCGCCAGCAGAATAACGACCAGAAGCGCAAGGCCCAGGCGCCGGCTGGTGGCAGCGGTCGACGGACAGTAGCCAGAAGCTCAAGCAGGGCCCAAGCGCTAGAAGGGCGGCAAACCGGTGTGGCACCCGGCCTTCTCCTTTGATCAAGCCTTGGACGCCCCCTGCAAGTTCCACAACGGCGCGAAGCCTTCCAACCACACCACAAGGAAGTGCCACTGGCTCACAAGGATTGCGAGGGGAGAAGCTCTGCCTC
This sequence comes from Secale cereale, assembly GCA_902687465.1. Classification (NCBI taxonomy): domain Eukaryota; kingdom Viridiplantae; phylum Streptophyta; class Magnoliopsida; order Poales; family Poaceae; genus Secale; species Secale cereale. The sequence continues at coordinate 80,791,133 of LR738714.1, forward strand.
CGCCACCTGCTGGACCACCGGTACCGCCTCCTAATCAGCCAGCTGCTCGTCCTGGCGGCCAGGTCCAGGATGAGTTCCCAGAAGAAAATGGAGCCTATGTTGTCTTCACCAGCCAGACGGACGATAGGCACAGCCGGCGCCAGCAGCGTAGAGAGGTCAACACTATTGCTGTCAAGAACCCAGAATTCATGCACTGGTCTGAAAGGCCTGTCAGCTGGAGCCGAGAGGACCACCCGGCTATCATGCCATCTCGAGGGGCCTATGCCTTGGTCCTAGACGCCACTCTCTCCACTGACAGGCGGGCTTGCCGTTTCTCCCGAGCCCTAGTGGACGGCGGCAGCAGCATCAACATCATGTACTAAGACACCATGGAGAAATTGGGCATCAAAGAGAAGCAGCTTCAGCCCACCAGGACCGTGTTCCATGGCATTGTGCCAGGTCTCTCTTGTTCGCCAATCGTCAAGGCCAGGGTCGATGTCCTGTTTGGCGACAAGACGCATTTCCGGAGCGAGCCGGTCTGGTTTGAAGTGGTGAACCTAGAAAGCCCCTATCACGTGATCTTGGGCCGGCCCGCTCTTGCAAAGTTCATGGCAGTCCCCCATTATGCCTACCTCAAGATGAAGATGCCTGGTCCCAAGGGAATAATCACCATAGCCGGGGACTACGAGAAGTCCAGCGCATGTGCAACAGCTAGCAGTCGCCTGGCAGAAACCCTTGTTGTGGCTGAGGAAAAGCGCCGTCTGGAGCGGCTGGTGGCAATGGCTGGCGAGCGGCCGGCCATACCAGCCGATCCCAAGGAGGCGGAGCCGCAAGGCTCGTTCCAGCCCTCCAAGGACACAAAGAAGATTGCCTTGGACCCATCTCACCTAGAGTGATTTGCTGTCATAGGGTCAAGCCTAGACAGCAAATAGGAAAGCGAGCTTGTCGATTTCCTCCGTGAGAATCGGGACATCTTTGCATGGTACCCCAAGGACATGCCTGGTGTTCCGACGGAATTCGCCGAGCACAAGCTGCACGGGAGAGAAGATGCAAAGCCTGTCAGGCAGCCGCCGCGCCGCCTGTCAGAAGAGAAGAGAAGAGTCGTTGGGGAGGATGTCGCCCGCCTGCTAGCAGCCGGCTTCATCATGGAAGTTTTTTATCCCGAGTGGCTAGCAAATCCAGTCCTGGTGCTGAAGAAGAACAATAAATGGCGCATGTGCATTGATTACACCAGCCTGAACAAAGCTTGCCCCAAAGATCCGTTTGCTCTGCCACGAATAGATCAAGTGATTGACTCCATAGCCGGAAGCGAGCTGCTGTCTTTCCTTGATGCCTATTCGGGGTACCACCAAATCAAGCTTGATCCAGCTGACCGTCTGAAGACTGCCTTCCTCACGCCGTTTGGAGCCTTCTGCTACCTGACCATGACGTTCGGCTTGAGAAATGCCGGCGCCACCTTTCAGCGTTGCATGCAGAAGTGTCTCCTCAAGCAGCTTGGCAGGAATGCCCATGTTTACGTGGATGATATTGTGGTGAAGACGGAGAAGAGAGGAACCCTGTTGGGAGATCTCCAAGAAACATTTGAGAATCTGCGCCGCTTTCGGATTAAGCTAAACCCGGAGAAATGCGTCTTCGGGGTACCAGCAGGCCAGCTCCTTGGCTTCCTGGTGTCCGAACGCGGCAGTGAGTGCAACCCTGCAAAGATCAAGGCCATCGAGAGGATGGAACGGCCGACCCGTGTGCGAGATGTCCAGAGGTTCACGGGGTGCCTGGCATCTCTCAGCTGCTTCATCAGCCGGCTGGGAGAAAGGGCACTCCAAGCAACATTTGCCGGCTTATGCACTCAAGACTATTCCGATCACTTGGCAATTTGCCGTCTGGGGTATGGATATGGTAGGACCTTTCAAAACTGCCAGAGGAGGCCTGACACACTTACTTGTGGCAATAGATAAATTCACCAAGTGGATCAAAGCCAAGCCAATCAAGAAACTCAATGGCCCAACTGCTGTGACATTCATTGCAGACATCACAGTCCGGTATGGTATACTGTACAGCATCATCATCGATAACGACACAAATTTTGCCAAAGGCGCACTTGTCCGTTTCTGTGCAACTCAGGGCACCCGGCTGGACCTAGCGTCCGTTGCCCACCCACAGTCTAACGGCCAAGTCAAGCGCGCCAACGGCCTTATCCTATCTGGTATCAAGCCCCAGCTGGTCGAACCTTTGGAGCGGTCGGCCGGCTGCTGGATTGAAAAACTGCCGTCTGTCCTATGGAGCCTCAGAACCACTCCTAACAAATCCACCGGCTTCACCCCTTTCTTCCTCGTCTATGGGGCCGAGGCAGTCATCCCAACAGACGTTGAGTTCGACTCGCCTCGCGTCACCATGTACACGGAAGCTGAAGCCAAAGAAGCACGCGAAGATGGCGTGGACTTGCTGGAGGAGGCCCGGCTGGTAGCACTCAGCCGCTCCGCCATCTACCAGCAGGGTCTCCACCGCTATCACAGCCGGCGAGTGAAGCCACGCTCCTTCCGCGAGGGAGACCTTGTGCTCCGGCTGATCCAGCGAACAGCCGGCTAGCACAAGCTCTCGGCTCCTTGGGAAGGACCGTTCATCGTCAGCAAGGTACTGGGCAACGACGCCTACTACCTCATCGACGCCCAGAAGCCAAGAGCGCGCAAGAGAGACAACTCAGGCAAGGAGTCAGAGCGCCCATGGAACGCAAACCTTCTTCGTCGCTTTTATAGCTGAAAGACAGTATGTGTCATGCTATCTAAGTTATTTTGAGAATCAGTGGGAGCCCCGAGAGATTCTCGGGGACTGCCCAAGCCTTTATCTATATGATAAAAATTATGCATGTGAATGATTGATTGTTCACTCCTTCGTCCCGCACCGGAGCCTACCAGACGGCCCGGGGACTGGCCGCCTGGCCCTATGTCTAGAGAATTCTCCTTAAAAAGTCAGACAAGTAATGTGATGGCATCCGAGCCCTCTCCTGTATCCAGTAACAGACTCGCAGAACGCGGCTGTCCGGCTGGCAGGATCCAAAGGCAAGAAGCGATGCCCTCATGAAAAATGGCTAAGGATAAAAGACATAGGACCAGCCGGCTCTTAAGATTAATAGCCGGCTGCCGAGCAGCCGGCCAGCCGGTTCCAGGCTTGGCCAGACTGTCTTCCAGAAGGCGAAATACTTGCCCAACCCGAAAACAGCCAAGTCCCTGACCCAGCATAGAACCACGGAGTGGCCGTCTGGCTGGCAGGGCGGCAGTATAAAGGGTTGGCAAGGAGAAAATCGCCACAAGGAACTAGGGCAAGGCCAATCCTGGGACTCAGCACAATTGCATCAAAACGATGCTGAATTAAAAGAATATTTACATCCAAAAGACCTTAAGATCCGCCTTGTAGCAATAACTTACTAAATACACCCAGCGGGTGGAATTGTTCGAATTAACCTTGTGAGTCTTACACAAAGGCAGACGATACAAATGAAAATCCTAAGGAGCAGCTGGCTGGGCAGGTGGCACGACGGAGCCGGCTTCTGGGGAGGCCGCCTGACGGGTCTCGGTCTGGCCGTCTCCTGCAGCAGGCGGAGCCGTCACTCCTGGCCCGCTTGTTGAGGACTGGTCAGGCTGGCAACTGCCTACTGGGTCCGCCTCCTGGGAGCTGGTCTCCTCGTCTTCATCGCCTTCGCTGGAGGCGATCTCCTCGTCCGGCTCTTCCGACGCCGCCAAGTCCAGCCCGAAGTTAACAGGCGGCACTACGTGGCCCCTGTCATCCAGCTCCGGGATGAAGAGGGAGGTGTCGGCGTATTCGGGGAGGGCAGCAGCTCGCTGGACGAGTTCCTTCTGCTTCGCAGCCAGCTCCGGCTGGGCCTCCGCGCGGAACGTCTCCAGCTGCTCAAGGCTCAGCCCTGGGTACCATCTCTTGGCGAACTCCAGGGCGGTCCGTGCGCTAGGCCTTGCCGCGGAACCCTTCCAGGCCTCGAAGCGCTGACCGGCCGCCTCCAGCCAGGCGGCCGTCCGGCTGGGGGTGCGAAGCATTGGCACACCTGGCCAGAGGCCGTCCAGGACTTGGGCGCCGGCGCGCTGCAGACGGCGGAGAAAACGGCAGACTGGTAGAAGACGCACCCGTATGGCGAGAAGCTCCTTGGCCGGGGTCCTGGGCGCGTTGGGCGCGATTTCCTAGCCCGACTGGCGCCTCGCAGCACGCTCGGCCTCGATGGCCTGGGTGGCAGCCACAGAGTAGTCAGGGAAGAATTCTGCCAAGACTAGAACAAGTATCAGAAGAAAAGCAAGACGGCTGCTGCAAACGATGAAAACAGACTGAGAAGGCAGATGTCTCACTGTCGACCATGTATCCAATGGCTAAATAGCCGTCTTGGAGAGCCGCCTCCTTCTCGGCCCAATTCGAGCGCTCAGTCTCGAATTCGGCCCGTAGAAGGGACTCGGCGTCAGACATATTTCCGAGCTCGGCCTTGTGGGCCGCCGCCTGGTCAGCCAGCTCCTTGGCCAGACGATCGCGGTCTTGGGCAACGAGGGCACGCTCCTGCTCCTTTGCGGCCAGCTCCGTCTGGGCCTCGCCCAGCTGGCTGCGGAAGCTGGCTACGACCGCTGGCAAAGGAGAAAGAAAAAGAGCAAGGGTCAGCAGCAGAAGACATAACCTTGGAGTTCCAAGCCGCCTGCTCAGCAGCTGGCTCGGAACTCGGGGACTACACCCAGCGGGTGCGCTGACGTGCCCCGCCAAGGAGAAAAAGAGACACTCACCTCGGCTGTCTGCCAGGGCAGTCTGCAGCTGCACCAGCTCCTGGCGATGCGCATTGTAGGAGGCCACACGGAGGTTGTGGTACTCCTGCAACAAGAAGCAAGAATCAGATTTGGATATACACTTTGGAGTTCCCAGCCGCCTGCTCAGCAGCCGGCTCAGAACTCGGGGATTACACCCAGTGGGTGCACCGACGCGCCCCCACGGAAAAAACTGAAGGAAATAAGGCAGAAATGAATCACACTTACCCGAACGGAGGACCGTGTGGCGATGAACTCCTGCATCGCCGTCTGCACGACGCTACCCAGGGAGTTCATGCGGTCCAAGACGTCCCGCGACGCGACGAGCCACGCGCTGCCTCCTTCGGATCTCCAGCTTGATGGCGCCGCGCTGGTCGCCTCATTCTCCGGCGCGGACAAGCTGGCCCCGCCAACCTCCACCTGTTGGGGCATGGAAACCGCCCTCACAAGGCGCCGGCGGGTTGGGCCTTGGGGGGCTGGCTGCGGGCCAACCACCAGCGTGCCCCAACCGGCGGCATCTCCGTCCCCACCGGCCGGCTGCCCGGCTCCCCAGCAGGCGGCGCTGGGGGTGGTGGCGGCGTCTCCAAGATGAAGCACTCGTCGCCGTCGCCCGGAGCCGGCTACTCGTCAGCAGCCGGCGTCTGGGCGGACGGCTCCTGGGACCTTGGCGCCGGGCGGTCGACGTGGCCCGCTGGCTGCTGGGCGCCCTTCCCCCGTTCTCGGACGCGGGCGGCCTCGGCCTCGGCCTTCTTGGCGGCTTCGGCCTCCGCCTGGGAGGCGGCATCGGCCGCCGCTCGCTCATGCTCCGCGGCCTCGCGCTCCGCGCGCGCCTCGCGGGCTTTCCTCTCTGTCGCCTCCCGGAGCGCGGCAGCAGGATCCACGCGTGGGGGCACAGGAGGGGCTTCTAGGCCTCCTACCACAGAGCCGGCTGGTACCAGCGAGAGGGAAAGCGGCGCGCTGCACGGACGTTCCAAAGAAACAAAGAGTCAAGCAAGAAAGGATCAGCTGAGGAAAAAGAATGAGACGCAAAGAGAGAATGAAGAACGCTTACCCAGACACGACTGGCCTGGCCTTGGGCTTCTTTGGCATATTTGCCCTGGCGGCTGCCTCCTGACGCCTCGTAGCAGCAGTCGACAGCCGAAGCTTCTTGGGTGGAGCGCCAGTCGGCCCTGACGAAGACCTCCGCTTCCTGCCGCCGGCTATGCCAGACGGCCCTGCCGGCTGGCTGGCGCGGGCGGGCGCCTCCTCCATCCCCTTGTCATCGTCCGGTCAGCTCTCGAGGCCGCCTTCTGGCTGGGCGCCCGATAGCTAGTCCCCGCCACCTGTCACCTCCTCCTCCTCCATGGCGGCGGCGGCCCCAAGTTCGGGGTCGCTCGTATCACTCTGGGAGCGATCTGGCTCGAGGGGGCGGCCCAGTTGGTTGGAGTCCAGCGCCGGCTGGCCTGGGAAGATCTAAGCCAGGTGTCAGCACCAGACGGCTACAACAGCCGAACTAAAAAGAGAGAAAATAGAAGGACGAGAACGTACTTTGGGCGGCTGGTCGTTGCGGCTGTATGGAGCCTTGCTGAAGGCCCAGCCGGCGTCGGGGACCTGGCAGCTGGAGATGTGGTTCACCAGCCGGGCCACTTCCCTGTGTGGCAGGAGCTTGGTGCAGGTCCAGCTAGGGTCCCGGCGCCCACTCATATCACATATGAGGTGGGGTCGGTGCTGCAGCGGCAGAACCCGATGCTCGGCGAACGTCAGGAGAAGATCCGCAAACTCCAGGCCTTCGTCGTCTCTCAGCTCCCGGAGATGGCGCACGGCGACGAAGGCACCTTCAGTCAGGGCGACGGGCCGAGTCCTCCAGGACTCCCGAGGCTCAACAGGCGGCCCCGGCGCCCACTCCGGCAGGCAGATGAAATCTTCCTCGGGGTCGACGTTGGAGACATAAAAATACGTCTTTTGCCACAGCTTCACTGACCCAACGAGTTTTGGCGGCAGAAAGAAGTTCCTCGCCCCGGTGCGCTTCACAGCGATACATCCCCCGCACTGGGCGGCCACGCTCTGGACTGCGGTGCCCAGCTTCACATAGAAGAGCTCCGTCCAGAGCTCGACGGTGGGAAGGATGCCAAAACAGGCCTCGCAGAGGACGACGAAGGAAGAGATGGTTATTATCGTGTTTGGCGTCAGATGGTGACGCTGGATGTGGCGCACGGCGACCTTGTCGGCCGGCGGCAGCTTCCGCGACCGGCGGAGGACGTCTATGTGCTCCTGCAAGACGTCGCTACCGTCCCATTGGTCGTGGCATCGGGAAGGCGCTGGGGCGGCCATGGCTCGGGCGGTGGTTCGCTGTGATTGCGGCGAGGAGGAGTGAGGAAGAAGATGGAGGACGGGGGAGAGTGAGCGCGAGAACAACGCCAGCCCTCTCCCTCGGCCTATATATAGGCCCTGACAACGAAGGCGAGGGGGCGGGCGTGGGCCTAACCACCCCACGTCCCACACGACCCCCGATTTTCTCGCGCCTAATCCACGCGCCGCGTGTATTTAATGCGCGTGGGAGGGTAATCGATTACCCCTGCCACTGTGGATCCGCGCGGGGCCCGAGGCCCTTAGTTGCGGGCCCCGACCCATTGTTACGTCCTGTCATGCGCGTGGGCTGGCAGGCCGACGCGACAGGGCGGTGACGCATGGGCGCTGCCAACGGTCCGCGGGTCTGTTCGACTGCCCGCTGACCAGGCGGCGTCTTCCCGCCGAAGATTCCGAGACAGCGATATGGCTGCCAGAGGCCGGCTTCTGCAGCGCAGAGCCGGCTGGTGGCGGACGGACTCCTTAAGCAGACAAGAGACAGACGATAAGCAAGCCTGAGGGGAGAAGCTGCTAGAACCCCTCAGCCCCTCCAGCGTCCGCATCGGAGTTCCACCAGATTCGGGGACTACTGTCGGAGATATTGACCATGGGTACCCTCAGCGCTTACCCTTGGTATTTTAAGACAAATAACAGCCGCTTGGTCTGCCGCAGCCGTCTGCTCCTCGAGCCACCTCCTAGGGTGTCTTGCCCTAGGAGCCGGCTGCCAGCAGGCGGCAGGCAAGCAGGCGGCCCCGCACTCCACCCTCAGGGGACACGCTGAGGTGGGTCCCGGCGTGGCGGGGGCATGGCTACAGGAGGACCTGTCCTTAGAAGATCTATAAGGACGTGGCTGCAGTGACCATGTACTTTAAGAATATCTCCTAAGCGGCGGGTCGCTGTAGCCACGAGGCTCGTGACCAAGCAGCGGTCAGAGGAGGCCACGATCCCACTACCCACAAACGTCAGGGCCAGCAGGCGGCTGGCCCCACCGGTCAGCGAGCAAGCTCAAGAGCGAACCGCCTCTGGCAGGCGGCCGGGGGAGACGGCCATCTGGTAGCAGACAGCACACCCCGCCCTAGAAGTCCGAGCCTCATCAACATGACGGGACGAGGCGAGGCGGCAGCGTACGGCGAGGGACGATGGCACTGTAGCCATCTCCTTCCCGACGAGGCTGTCGTCAGCCAAAGCACCCCCACAGTGAAAGACAATAACGAGGGGCCCATAGGCGGCGGGCCCCAGCAGACAGGCGGCGAGGCTGGCACCAGAAGACACTGACGGCTGGGGACCACGCCATCGATATTACCATTGTACCCATGGGGGTAGTCCTATATAAACCCCCCAGGGTCCTGCATGTTGAGGGCTGGAGGGTCGGCTATTAGAAGTTCATAGGACAAGAACCCTAGATAGGAGAGAGAGGAGGTGAGCTAGCCTGGTTCATCTTCTTCCTTTAGACATCACAGCTCAAGGAGCAATCGTGTAGCCACTCTAGTGCTATCAGTGATGACGTGGAGTCCCCGCAGAGCAGGACTAGGGGTTTTATCTCCCCGGAGAGCCCCGAACCTGGGTAAGATTCGTAGGCGTCCTAAGTATCGCCTTATCCCGCTTCTCGAGCCCGGCGACCTTCTTTTGACCCCATGCATGATAAGCCATCCTTTGGCATATGTCGTCCCAAAACCCCGACAAGAGGGGAGGCGAGAGGGACGGGAGGCTGACAGGCGGGGCCCGCCTGTCATGTAATGCCCCGGATGTAATACTTTCCCTTTTGGGCAATATATAATTTCTTCGGCTCCATCAACTCCATTCCGGGTCTTTGTCTTTCGGGTTTTCGTCGTTTTGTTGTGTGCGTGTGTGGCATTCATCCATATCATTTAGTCATGTGCATCGCATTGCATTTGTGTTGCCGTTTGCATCCGGCCCCACTCGTTACTTTCCGTTGTCCGTTTCGAGTTCCGGAGCTCCCTCACGTGTCCGTGGCATCCTCGAGGCCTACTTTGGTGTTTGTCCGTGTACCGTTTCCGGTTTAGCGTGAGACTTGTCATGCGATGGTGTTTTGGTGTGTGTAACCCGCCTGTCAAATCTCGTCGCGTTTGGAGTTCGTTTGCTACTCCAACAGTTATTCTCGTGGGCTGAAAGAACCCCCTCTTTGAGGCCCAAAACACCCCTCCAACAGCCCACCAAACCAACCCAAACCCCTAGGCCATCCAATTTTGATCGCGTGGCCGAAAACCTCACCTCATTTGGACAACCCTAGCTCCTTGTGCCTATATAAACGTCCATCTCCCCCAATTTTCGCGTCTGAAACCCTAATGCTTCCACAGTTCACCTCCGGTGCTTCCACCGTTTATCCGCGGTGCTTCCACCGTTGAAAATCCGTGCTTCCGATGTCCCAGAAAACTGTGCTTCCGAAGCTCGTCGCCGTGCTTCCGAAGGCCCGCGTCCGTGCTTCCATCCGACGCGCGGGCCCCGCGCGTCATCTCCTTCCTCACCGCGCCGGCCTTCTTCCTCCTCTCCGGCCGGAGTGCCGCGCCGCCGCTGCCCTTCTCCGCCGCCGGCCTTGCCGCGCCTCGCCGCCGCCGCGGGCTCACCGTCCGCCGCGCCCCGCCACCTCGCCGGCCTCCCTCGCCACCTCCTCTGCGCCGCCGCACGGGCCTCCGGCCGCCACCGCCTCCCGCCGGGGCCACCTCGCCTCGCCGCCGCCTCCCGCCGGCTAGGCGAGCCGCCGCCGCCCCGATCCCCTCGACCGGAGGACGCGCCGCCGCATCGGGCCCTCGAGGCTGAGCGCCCAGGACGATCTGATCGGGCCTCCCAGCGAGGAACCCTAACGGGCTCGATCCAGGAGCTAGACCCGTTAGCCCGGCAGACCCGACCCGCATCGCCGCTGTTGACCAGATCCGCCCGTTGACCGCCGCCGTTGACCCCGCGTTTGACCAGATCTGGGAGGTTGTTTTTTCACTAAGTCCCTGAGATTTTGTTATCTGATGCTATTTTGTTTTAGTGATAACTTTTTGTGTGTTGGTCCGATTTGAGCAAATGATATGTCAAAATGATCGTGGAGACTTGTACTACGTTTTGTTCCATTGTGCCATGCATGTTTGAGGTCATCTAGATGTCTTAATCTTCATGAGAAGAGTGCTACTTGTTATAAACTGTTGTTAGTAGTTGTTTCATGCCATCTTTGCAATGTGATAACTTGGTGCATGTTTATCCAAATGAAGCAAATGAGATGTCCACGTGTTCATCATGTTATGCTCTACATGTTGATTGCTTTAGCTTGCATGATAGATTCCATCTTGCCATGTTTATCTCCTTTGAAAAGTGCTATGTGGCTGTTATGTTGTTAAACTTGTTACGAGATGCCTCGTAGAGGAGCTCGTTGCTATTGATGTGGGTGTCCCCATGATGCATGCTTATAGGTTTTGGACTCCCCATCATGTGTACTTTGCTGTGGTGCTTACCACTTGCCATGCTTTGCTTTGAGGTGACTTAAACTTGCTCACAAAGATGCCATGATGTTACTACTGTTTTAACACTTGGTGAAATTTCACTAAGTCTGGAATCTGTAATTTCCAGATGCCATGTTTGCTTGTTGTTCTAGGCAAATCCATGCTAGTTGTGGGGGGACTCTTGATGGTTCCTTGTTGTATATGTTGTTGGATATCCATTCATGTCCTCACATGCTTATTTGAGTGTCTGTAGCATATTTAACTCTTGCTCCCAAATTGCAACAAATTACTGCTGTCAGGATTTTGTTGTCAAGTTCAATATGTCATAGCTTGTTGCTATTGATCCATGGCTCCTTTGGGGATGCTCCAATGGAATTGGTTGCTGTAGGATATGTCTACTTTATGTCCATGCTCCTTGCCATGATGTTTGAGTGTTGTAGGCCATTTATCTATTGCTCCGAAGTTTCTATGTGGCTGTTAATTTCAGCTTGTACATGTTTATTGTTTCGGGTGTAACTTTTAACCCGTTGCTCCGTTTTGAGCAAGTCCTATATGAAACATGTGTGATTTTGCATGTAGATTCATAATATCCTATTGTTATCATGTTTTGAAGCATTTTGCTTGATGCATATTGTTGTGCTGTATCACTGTGCTTCCTAAGTAGACTTTCTATGCTTCCTTAGTGCATCTGTTTTGCTTCCATAGTGCATCAGTCATGCATCCAGTAATTTTTCTGCGCATTGCATCTTGTTTGATTCGTTGCCTTGTGTTCTTGTGTTTGAGTACAGCCGGAAGCTGAGACCGAGTACGAGTACGAGCACGAGGTTACTACCGAGGTTGAGAACGAGGACCCCTCTTACGATCCCATCGACAACTCTTCAGGCAAGATGACCGAACCCCGATAACATTACTATCTTTGCCTATTGCTAGAAGTCTTGATCTATAGTATTGCCTCGATGCCCATGTTTTCCTGTAGCCTCCTATTGTAACCATGAACCTGTTTAAACACCCTACCTATGCAAACCATTGATTGGCTATACGTAGGCTTCGCTCAGCCCCTCTTATAGCATTGTTAGTTGCAGGAGAAGCTTGAAGATACTTGCTTCTTGTTGAAGCTTGTTGGGATATCACACTATATTAATTATTAAATGAAATCATCTATATATTGGTAATGGGTGGAAGGCTAAGCCTTTTGCTTGGTGTTTTGTTCCACTCATGCCGCTAGGAACCGTATAAACCGGTGTTATGTTCCTTGATTATGCGTTCCTCACACGGTTGGGGTTATGGGACCCCCTCGATAAACTGCTAAGTGATAAGTCTTTTCCAGCAAGTCCCAACATTGGTACTATTCGCCTAATAACTAAAAACTTGCATAGGGTCTTGCAAACCCGAGTTCTTAATCAACAACCCCGGGCCAGTGCTCCACATGAGTGTTGGTCCAAAACGGGGAGCCTGCGCGGCCACCACGAGGAAACTCGAGGATTGGTATAAACCCGTAGCTTCGCCCATCCGGTCGTGGCCTGAGACTAGATACGTGCGGCTATTGTCAGGGTATCGGCACGCCGGGAGGATTTGCTGGATTAGCCTTACCTTAGTCGGAGTATCTTGAGCACGGGATTCCGAGAATACTCGGGCCTTCCCACTTTGGAGTTGCGACTCCGCGGATCGTGGGCTTGTCATGGGCCAAGTTGGAACACCCCTGTAGGGTTATGAACTTTCGAAAGCCATGCCCGCGGTTATGTGGCAGATGGGAGCTTGTTAATATCCGGTTGTAGAAAACTTGACACCATGTTCCAATACACTACCAGCGTGTGTACCGTGACGGTCATTTTCCGAAAGGGATTCGGGAAGTGAACACGGTGGGGTTATGTTTGACTTGCCTTAGTTAGGATCACTTCGTGATCATCTCTCGACCGAGGCATCTTCTCTTCTCGCTCTCTTTTACGTAAGCTAGGCTAGTGCTGCTGCAGAATCTTGTTCTTTTTTCAGCCTTGTTCCACACCCAAGGCTTGAATAGTCGTGTTACCCGGGAACGGGATTGCTGAGTCCTCGGTGGCTCACAGTTACTTCAACACACCAGATGCAGGTACGATGGTGAGCTACACAGGCGATGGCACCGAGCTAGACTGGGAGTACGACGAGGAGCATAGCCTTTACTACGTGAACTATCCGGTTGATCAGTAGAGCTTCTACTAGGATTCGATCTAGACCTGTGGTTTAATGTTATGTTTGGTATCTTGTCATTTGGATCTTTACCCTTAGATGGGTTGTGATGTTTATCTGAATGATGCTTGAACATGTAATGTATTTGTGTGACGTGGCGAGTGTAAGCCAACTATGTTTTCAGTTTTCCATCCCTATTTTTACATGAGATGTGCAAAGGTACCAAACTTGCGATCATTCCAGAATGGGCTTATATCTTTAAGTCGTGCCTCGACACGTAGGAGATATAGTCCCATCCTGGGCATTACATGTCATCCCTAACCTAGGTCCGGACGGCCGGCGAGCTCGCCGGCGGCGATGCAGGGCACGGCAGGGCGAGCTGAGGGTAGGGATGGAGTCAGCGCGGAGTCGCCGTTCGGGTGGTGGTGGAGGCAGTCGCTGGAGCTGTCGGGTTCACTGGCGACGAGGACACATGGCGGAGGGGCATCGGGTTGTGGCTGCTTTGGTTGTTTCCGACTGCAACAGAGAGGAGAAAGATATGGGAAAGGGTTAGTGAGGCCTGGCGGTTCAAGATCGAAGCTCAGGAACGGCGGGGACGGCTCGTACCGATCTCCAGCTCGAGAGCTTCTGGGAGAGAGCTGGGAGTGTAGGGGGTGTTTGAGCGAGTCCAAAGGCAAGTGATGGAGAGGAGAGGGCTCGGGGACGCCTTTTTATAGGCGCGCGGCTGTCCACAGAGGAGGTGTGCACCGGTGAGCTTGTTGCGGTCGCTATGGGCCACGGGGGCTCGTCAGGGGCATGTCTGGGGTGCTTGTAGGCGTAGTCTAGGGCGGTGGGGGAAGGAAGAGAGAGAGCGGAGGGCGCCAGAGGGCCGCGCATGTGAGCGCGCTCAGTGGTGCGCTCGGGCGGTCGCCGCGTGTGCGAGCTGGGGCACGAGGAGGGAGAAGGAGGAGGGGGACACAGCCATGGCGTGTCGCGGATGTCGAGGTGCCTCGGCTGGCGCGAGGGGGAGGCCCGCGGTGGTTGGGGGCTCCTGGTTAGGAGTGGCTACAATGCCAGAGCGCACTGTAGCATGCACCAGTGCGCGCATATGGCTGGCTTGGCATTCTTTATGCCCTGTGGTCATGGCCACCAGTGTCTAGAGGATAAGGGAGGCAATAAACAACATGGAATTGGCATTGGATGCTCTGGACGGCTTCTAGAAGGAGAGAGGGTTGAAAGAGAAGGGTGAAGGGGATGTCCAGAGATGTAAAATGGGGTTTTACCCCCTCAATCATTGAGTTGCAGTGCAGCCATTACTACTGGAGGTAGATGAGGCCTTGGGGGTGCTGTGGTAAGAACTTGAGGCAAGGGGAAATAGTGGAAGGGGTCAAAACATGGGTTTTGGTAAAATAGCAGAAGGTGTTTGATGATGTTTTGGGCAAGCAAATGGGTTTCATTTGGCATGATACTCCACAGGATGAATTGGCACATATAATTAGGCACTTTCACCAAATTAGAGCTCATTTGGGCAAAGTTGCCAATGCAACTTTTGTAAACCCTAGAAATCAACAGAAATGGATTTTCCAAGATTTGGTTATGCAAATCATCCCTTCTTGATGCTCCACTTGGTGTAGTGTCATCATTTAGGGTTGTGGGCTTGTCCACGAAATTTGGGGTCACAATTAAAAAGTTGGTAATGTAAAGTTGTTCAAATTTGAATCTGAACAGAAATGATTTTGGGGTATTTTGATCAAGCTACCCTTTTCCAAAACTTGTGTTATTTGGTCTAGATGCATAATTAGACCATTGTAGCATGTGTACCAAGTTTGAGAGTATTTGGACAAGTTTGGCAATGTAAAGTTGCTCAAACTTCAAAATGGACAGAAATGGTTTTGAGGGGATTTGATGATGTTTTCTTGCTCCCCAAGGCATGAGGCTTGTCAAGATCATCAAATATGTCATATTTTACATGATAGAATTTCCCTGATTTTTTAGAGAATATTTCCCTTGTAAATATTTCAAAAGCTTGAAATATCCAGAAAGGTTTTCTGAGGGATTTGCCCAATATTTTGAACATGACCATGTTTTGAAACTCTTATATATGGACAATATATATCATAAGAGTCTCTCTGAATTTTGACAAATAGTTTTGAAACAGTTAAATAAATTTTACCTATTAAAGACCATTTCTGGCCTAAAGAAAAGGCTTTTAAATAAAATAGGAAAATAACTTTTGAAATTATACTTTTGTGGTTTTTGGGAGTGCTATACCTAATAGGATTCAAACATACCTTTGCAAAGATTTTTATCACCCTAAATCAAGTACTTGCAGTGCAAATTTTAATTCAGGGGCTTTTGGAAAACTAATTTTACAAAATACTATTTGGCCACAATATTTTTATAAGCATATACTATACTGTTCTATAAACATGGTATGATCATTGGGCAGAAGTTTGGGGCAAGGAGATGAAGCATAGAAGGTGAGGCTATGTTGACTCTTTAAAGAGCACATGAAATCAGAGAGAGAAAAATTCAATTCCAAATAAAAGCCAAATGATGCAAAAAGTTTTTGTTGGTCCAAATTTTCATAATTTATTAATGCAATAACCATGTTAGAAAATGCAGGGTGTGACAGGTGCACTCGGACTTGGCTTTGCGGTGAAGCCAAGGGTCAAGTGCGGAACACCATGGGCCCCAAAAGCGTGCGGCCTTGGTCGACACGTGGCGATTGACGGGACGTGGGCGTCTCCACTTCCCCACGCTGCCTCGGCAACTACACGACTCGACAAGTCCCTGCATGCACGAAAGACCATCATTACGTGCGATTATCGAGGCCGACGGTTGGCCGTCTCCTGGCTGTAAATAAGGTGACGGGCGGAGCCCCCATTGCCCGTCTCGTCATTCATTCCGCCCGCTTCTTCTTCATCCTTCTTGCTTCTTGATTTGCATTGAAACCCATGGCGTCGGTCAGGAGGTTCTTGTCCATGGAGAAGGGGAAGACCCGCAGGAGGGGCCCTACTCACCACTGCCTTAGAGGGGACAAGGCCGGCCTCGCAAGTGTGCCGCAACCCCTACCGCGACTCCTCGCGGGCACGGGCGGACCTCCTCAGTGCCTGACGCCGCCCTCCGCAGCCGCGGCGGCGGCCCTTCGCGTGGACGAGGGGAGGCGCGCCAGGGTCGCCCGGCCTCCCCGGCCGTGCTTCCACTCGGCGGAGGTGATGCCGGAGTTTGTCATGTGGTCAGAGATCCCGACTGGAACCCGGCTCTAGCTCGCGCGCTTTTTTGTCGGTGAACTACCGACCATGGGTCCCAGCGGTCTCTGGCTGCTGGCGGACAACTGCTGCAGCACAGCCTCATGGGTCGCGGTGGAGGTCTCCGTCGCGGGTGTCGTAACCCGTCCCGCAGTTGGCAGACGTTTGCCCGTGCATGTGGCCTAGGCAGGCGGTGCACCCTCCACTTCAAGTACGATGGCGACACGACCCTCTTCGTGAGTGTGTTCGAGGAAGACGGCCGTCGTGCCGAGTGCTACCCCGAGGACAACGATGGCGGCGAGGTGCTCGACCTTAGCGACGGACGTGACGAGGGTGAGGGTGAACTCGCCCTCGGCACTGGCCGCAGTTCATCCAGCTACGGAATCTCCTCCCTCACCGACAGCTCCAGCAGCGGTGGCTATGACTAGCCACCACGCCCTTGCGCCCGCCTTGAGGGCGGCGTTGGGTCGTCTCGTCGTCATGCCCCAGTGAAGCATGGGGAGGGCTCCGATTGAGCCCGGGGAGACGATCCTCATGAGCAGCCGTACCGTAGGAGCCGCCTGTGCCTGTCCTCGCCCTTCCTTTCCTCCTCCATTACCCAAAACAAGTATGCTGCTTGATGCCATGTTTATTGTTTCTAGTTAGTGTTGCGAGGTCTGTGTATTATGCGCCCATAGGGGGAGGAGACGTATCTTGATGTATTCGAGGAGCTGCGGAAACTCGTTAGGAGATTATTATCCTTCGCCGCATGAGGTCCCAAGCATGGGCTGAACATGGTCGAACGCACTCTGTCATGGTACCTGTGGGGCACAGACTTAAGGAGAGGGATGAACCTATCACGAGCTCAAACGTGGACTGCTCGCAGAGGCTAAGGGAGGCGCGTGAGGGAGAGCGTCGGGCAACTGCCGCTCTCCCCAACGCAAGGCAAAGAATCGAGGGAAGAATCAAAGAGTGAGGTGGTTCAACCAAGCAATTCGAGAAACGCTAGAACTTTCAAATTCCATTAAAAGAAGGAAGGGGCAAGCCAACTCCAGAAAGCAAATGAACAGGCATGTCCGGCACGTAGTCTAGTGTTTTCACCAGCGCGGAGCTAAGTGCTGCCACTAGGACCTGGGAGGGAGGCCGTGAGGCCCGAGTAAGGTACCTCGGAGACTTTGGGGCGTGTACAGACCCACTCATTAATACGTGAGAGTGTCACGGGCCGATCATAGACGCGAGCCTTGCTTCACGGGCACTGGGCCTCGGCGTCTCAGGCACAGGGCCTTGTCTTCGCATACACAGGGCCTAGTCTTCACAGACACAGGGCCTTGTCTTCACAGGCACGGGGCATTATTGAAAGTGCAACTAATCCCCGGGTGGTTTTGGCAATTAATAACAACATATATATCATTGAACTAATAGTTACTTGAGAATCATTTCAGAGAAGTTCAGTGATATGGGTATGGCAATGACTGAAGAAGTGGACCCCTCAAAATGCTAAGGCAAGCATTGGCAAAAGCTCAAGACTCTATTTTTGGTTTAGTGATCCAAGATCACATTGAGTCCATAGGAAAAGCCAATACTATTAAAAGGGGATGAGGTTGTGTTGATGATCTGGTTGCTCAAGTGCTTAGTGATATATCTCCTTGAACTATCAGCAACCTTCACTACAATATACACTCATAAGTAATCTCGGTCCCACCGATTATCCAAACTCAGTCACACCGAGATGAACCACCTCAGCCATAAGCCAAACCCTAGAAAAATCAGATATTCCGAGTTTGAAATCGGTTTCACCGAAACATGGGCTGCCAAGCTTCTGTAACATTCTGTCATCAGATCGGTGTCACCGAGATGATGAAGTCGGTCCCACCGAAACTGGCATGCTCCTGTCTTGGCTCAAATCGGAATAACCGAGATGGTATTTTCGGTCCCACCGAAAACCCCAACGTTCACATTATTTGAACTTTCGGTCTGACCGAGTTGTCCACTTCGGTCTCACCGAGATTGCTCAATTATGTGTGTAACGGTTGGATTTTGTGTGGAGGCTATATATACCCCTCCACCGCCTCTTCATTCGTGGAGAGAGAGCCATCAGAAAGAACTACCACTCCTACCTTACATTTCTGAGAAGTGAACTACCTACCCTTGTGTTGAGATCAAGTTGCTCCACTCCCACCATATGAAACTTGATCTCTAACCTTCCCAAGTTGCTTTCCACTCAATCCTTTCTTCCACCATAGCCAAATCAGTGAGGAGAGTTGAGTGTTGGGGAGATTATCATTTGAAGCACAAGAGCAAGGAGTTCATCATCATCTACAACATCTATTACCTTTTGGAGGGTGGTGCCTCCTAGATTGGTTAGGTGTCGCTTGGGAGCCTCCGTCATCGAGATGTGGAGTTGAACCAAGAAGTTTGTAAGGGCAAGGAGATCGCCTACTTCGTGAAGATCTACCCCGAGTAAGGCTAGCCCTCCGTGGGCGTAGGCCATGATGGAATAGACAAGGTTGCTTCTTCGTGGACCCTTCGTGGGTGGAGCCCTCCGTGGACTCGCGCAGCCGTTACCCTCTGTGGGTTGAAGTCTTTATCAACGTGGATGTACGATAGCACCACCTATCGGAACCACGGGAAAAATCACCGCGTCTCCAAAATTGCGTTTGCTCTTCTCCACCTCTCTTTACTACATGTGCAATTTACTTTCCGCTGCCTATACTCTAGAATTGCATGTGTAGGGTGATACTTGACTTGATCATAATTGTGAAACTACCAAAAACTGTTCTTTGTCAAAAGGCAGAATTTTTATATTAACAAGTAGTCTAATCACCCCCCCTCTAGACATACTTTCGATCCTACAAGTGGTATCAGAGCTTTGGTCTCCATTGTTTTGGTTTCCATTGCATTGGACTCCATAAGCTTG
This sequence comes from Secale cereale, assembly GCA_902687465.1. NCBI lineage: Eukaryota > Viridiplantae > Streptophyta > Magnoliopsida > Poales > Poaceae > Secale > Secale cereale. Next base: position 80,809,953 of record LR738714.1, read on the forward strand.
GTTTCACAACCTAGGAGAGTATGGCGTCTAGTGAGGGTAATTATCGTAGAGGTCCTTACCTTGATGGTACAAATTTTGCTAGTTGGAAGCATAAAATGAAAATGCATATTCTTGGTCATAACCCAGCCGCATGGGGCATTATTTGTGTTGGTATGCAAGGTGAATTCTTCGAGGAAGGAAAAGTTCCGGATCGCGAAGCTACACCGGAAGAATTGCGGATGTTGCAAAACAATGCTCAAGCTTGTGACATTCTCTTCAATGCCTTGTGTCCCGAGGAATTCAACAAAATCAGCCGTCTTGAGAATGCAAAAGAGATTTGGGATACTTTGGTTGAAATGCACGAAGGTACCGAGTCTGTGAAGGAATCAAAGCTAGATATTCTTCAAGGTCAACTTGACAAGTTCAAGATGAAGGATGGTGAAGGAGTCGCTGAAATGTACTCTAGGCTTGCTCTCATCACAAATGAGATTGCGGGCTTAGGAAGCGAAGAAATGACCGACCGATTCATCATCCAGAAGATTCTCAGAGCTTTGGATGGAAAGTATGACACCGTGTGCACTTTGATCCAAATGATGCCAAACTACAAGACTCTCAAGCCAACTGAAGTCATTGGAAGAATTGTTGCTCATGAGATGACACTTAAGGATAAGGAAGAGCTTCACAACAAGTCAAGTGGTGCTTACAAAGCTACAAGTGATGCTCCCACAACCTCAAGTGACAAGTTAGTTTCCAATGAAGAGATAAGCCTAATGGTTAAGAACTTCAACAAATTCTACAAGAATAGAGGCAAAGAGAGAAGCTCAAAGTCTAGATCATATGATGAAAAGAGATCTTCTAGTCGTGATCGAAACTGCTACAATTGTGGAAGACCCGGACACTACTCAAATGAGTGTACGGCTCCCCACAAGAGAAGAGAAGAATCTCCAAGAAGAAGATCAAGAGATGAGTCACCTCGGAAAGAGAGAAGGAGTAGAGATGATCGTTATGAACGAAGACCCTCTTGGAGAAGCAAGGATTCGGAGAGGAAAGACAAGTCATCAAGGAGCTACACAAGAAGAAGACATCAAGCTCATGTAGGTGAATGGGTCTCCGGCTCCGACTCCGACAATCAATCCGATGGAAGCTATCACTCCGACTCCGACTACAGTCAAGATGAAGGTGTTGCCGGTCTTGCTCTCGTATCCTCCAACTCCAACTCCTACGACATATTTGATTCACCAAATGAGGGAACTGGAAGATGCTTCATGGCTAAAGGCCCCAAGGTATCACACCCTGAATACATTGACTTCAATAGTGATGAGGATGACTTGCTTAGTGAAGATGAGCTCTTGCATGATAAATCTAGTGAGCCTAGTAACGATGAAAATGCTAGTAGTCTTTATAGTCGAGAAGAGTCGAATGACAATGCTATGAAGGAGATTGAGCGTCTAACTAAAGAACTACAAACTCTTAAGTTAGCTCATGAAACAACTCAAGAAGATCATAGAGAGCTCTTAAGATCTCATGAGAAGCTACGCTTCGAGAAGCTCACTCTAGAGCAAGAACATGAGTTTCTAAAAGCGATCAATGACGATCTTCGAAAGATGAGTTCTTCATATCTTGCCAAACGACTTCTCTTGTCTAATTTCTTGCCACCCATTAAGACTAAGCATGACAATCATAAGAAAAATTCTTCCTCTAGCAGTAACAATAACCATGTTAAATCTAATGTTGTTACTTCTAGTAGTTCTCTTGATTCCACTAACAATGTTTCAAGCCAAGTTACACTTGAGCAAGAGAATAGTTTATTGAAAGGGATCATAGAGAAATGTGTCTACAAGAGTCTTGCCGGAAGCAAGAACTTTGAGGAAATTATTCGCAAGCAAGGGAGGCACCGGAAGAATCAAGGAATTGGTTTTGAGCGAAAGTTCAACGCCGAAGGTGTTGAGTGGGAAGAAGGTCAATATCCTACTCCACAGTTTGTTTCTCAAAAGGAGAAGTATGATCCTACTTCTTCCAATGTGGAACAAGCTCAAGATGACCTTCCACCACAAGACCACAAGCTAAAAGCCAAGGACAAGCTTCAAGAGGAGATTGATGCATTCATTGAAGCACCTCAAGCCATGGTCAAGTGGGTTCCCAAGGACACGTCAAGTTCTACTTCGTCAAGCTCAACTACAACCCCAAGGATTCCCATCAAGATGATGTGGATCCCGAAGAAGAAGAACTAGAAGGTTCTTGAGGGTGACTCCGCCAACATACCTCACTCACATTCATTTTGGCAAGAACTTGTGCAATCAACTTCCACATCATGCACTAGTTCATGGAGTCACAAACCCTCTTGTTGGTAAGTCAAGGGACAAGGTAATCATTGCTTTCATGGACATCATCTATTGTGAACTTCAATCTATGTCCATGGATATCCTTGTTTGTTCCTTGTGGGACTAACCCATGTAGGTATTGAAAGTGCCCTAATCCAAAGGATAGCTCCCAACTCTTGATGATCTCCATCAACATTGAGCATCCACATCTTCAACATCTACATGAAGTCTTCTACGACAACCCAAGGTTAGTTTGACCCTTTAAAAGGGGTTCTCACATCTAGGGGGAGCTTTGCTCTAAAAAAAAAATGAGCTAAAGCATCTTCAAATGATGTGAACACATCAATGCTTTATGTAAAAGTGGTAACCCCACTTGTGCTTAAACGATGAGTATGACCTATGATCAAATGTTCTCATTTGGCTCCTAAGTCAAAATACTCATATAAAGATGACCTAGTCATCGACAAATTGTGTGCTAGTTGCTAGAGTTTTGGTTGTGCATGTTTGACACATATTTCATTTGCTATCTTATTGTGTGAGCATGTTGAATGCATGATTTTATCCATTCGAGGACATCCGTTTGTTCTTTTGGTTGTTTTGATTTTTCTGGCCAAATGGATGGACAAGAATGCCTAATTACCTCCCCTAGCTATCTATGCTTTCTTGTCTCAAATTCTATTCATGCTTAAATCACAAACTTTGAACAAGTCATTTTTGGACCCTCCGAGTGAGGAGCACTCGGAGCCACCGATCCGTCAAGGGCTAACTTCCAAAACCTTCTTAGTGATTTCGGTCAGACCAACTTATCCAACTCGGTCAAACCGAAAGCATTTAGACTGATCTAGGTTTCATCTCGGTGAAACCGAGTTGTAATTTTCGGCGTGACCGAAATGCATAACTGCCTGGCAGTTATCCATCTCGGTGCCACCGAGTTTTTCAACTCGGTCGCACCGACAGCAAGGGGATATATATAGTGAGGGCAGCGCGCGTTGATTACTCCTTCAAACGTTTTCGCCCCACATCCCCTGCTGCCGTCGCCCTGATCTCTGGATCGTCGCCGTCGTCGCCTGTGCGCCCTCGCCTCAGGTCTCCACCGCCGTCAACGGACTTCTCCTCCGCGCCGTTGCCGCCGTAGAGAGACTCCACCAAGTTAGGGTGAGTCTTGATCCCACTCGTGCTCCCATCTCCGATTCAATGCACGTTTGGTTTGCCAAATATCTTGCCACGATTGAAATCTTCCTTAACACCAGATCGGTTCGTTTGAACTAGCTTCGAGTAAAATTTTTAGGGTTTGGTTTCCACGGAACACATCTCGGTGAAACCGATTTGAAAATTTCGGTGTGACCGATTCGGCCTCTGGCCATTGCACTGCACCCTTCGGTCCAACCGAGTTGTGCAAATCGGTGTGACCAAAATAGAGTTTGAGTGAAACCCTAGTGTTTCGGCAGGACCGAAACCCACTTCGGTCCAACTGAAAGTGGTGTGTAAAGTTTCTGTTTCACACTTCGGATTCACCGAAATTGAAACTCGGTCTGACCGATATGTCTTCTGTGAAAACTTAAAACTAAAATTTGAACTCATTTTTTTTGCAAAAACTTCTGCAGTTTGTGATAACTCTTCTTTTCTGCCTATACCTCATCTATTCACAGGTTGTCAGCCATGTCAGATACCAGTGACAGTCAGAACAGGTCAGAGTCACCTATTGCAGACATTCCTAAAGCAGATACTAGTCCTGAGACTAGTAGCCCATTTGATGATGGTGAGAGGAGTACACCAAGTGGCTTGCCTCCTGCAGCCACCAGAGCTAGAAAGGAAAAGAATTCCGATGATGAGGATTCTGATTTTGTAGCTGAGGAAGAAGTGACCTCCAAGCCTAAGAGAAAGGTTGTTGCCAAAGAGCAACAAGGTCAGCAATCAAAGAAGGGCACCAGCAAAGTCAAGCAGTCCACTGTTGCCAAGAAGCTGAACTTGGGAGAGCCAGCCCCAAGCAAGGTGAAGAAAACCTCCAAGAGAAAGAGGGTTGTGTATAGTGATCCTCATGCAGATGCAGCAGCCGAGGATGAAGAAGAAGAAGCACCCCAGCCTGCTCCTCAGAAGCAGAAGCTCATGGGTGATGCCATTAAGGCCGGAGCCACTTCAAAGCCCAAGAAATCTGCTCAAGCCAAGGCAGCTCCAGCAAAGCCTGCTGCCAAGCCCAAGAGGACTACCAGGAACAGTCCAGCATCTGAGAAGAACAAGGGTGATGTGCCACCATCTGAGTCTGATGAGGAAGGACAAGTGTTGCTGAAACTCCGTCCAAAACTGCCACTTCACAACGATGCTCATCCTCAAGCCGAGGATATGAAGGCAAGGAAAGATAGAGGTCTCAGGCTATGGAGACAAACTGATCCATATGCCGTGAGGAGAAGGACTGCTGTAGATCCCAGATTTCACACCAGAGAGCAGCAGGACTTCTATGAGACTGTGCTGATGGACAAGAAGCCAATAGTTGCAGATACCAGATACGTTGACTGGGAATACATTGACAGCGAAGAGCACAGAGATTTCTTTCCACATGTGCATGAAAGCTTCACTGCATGTGGAGTTGCAGAGTTTGTAGGTCACAAGTTGACCAGTTGGAACAATGAGATGATTATGCAATTCTATGCCACAACTCATTTCTATCCTGATGGAAAGATCACCTGGATGACTGAAGGTCAAAGGTATTCTTCTTCTGTTGAAGAATGGGCAGAACTTCTGAATGCTCCAGTGCAACGAGAGGATGACATTGATGTCTATGGGATTCCAAAGAAGAATCATGATTCCATGAAGAACATGTACAAGGAGATCCCCGCAGCAGATTTGGAAGTGTGGAAGCTCGGCTCAGTCTACCATCTCCAGGCAGGTTTACCTACCACTAACACTATTTTGAGGCATACCTTGATGCCCAAGTCTGGAGATCATCGCATGATCAGAGGATATTCTATCAACATGCTGCATATACTTGATGAGAAGGCACCTTTCAAGGTGATGGACTTAATGGTAGAGACCATTAAGAGGACTGCAGCTGACCAGAAAAGGTCTTGTGGATTTGCCCCACAGATTCAGATGCTTATCAATGCCAAGTTTGGCACGGGCAAATTCTTGTTGGATAGGAAACACTTACCCCTGCAGCCAGAGCATGAAGACAATGTTGTTGTGATGGACGAGGAGGATCCAACATCTGTTGAAGGTCAAGCCAAGATCGAAGCTGCTAGGAAAGCCAAAGCTGATAAAGAGGCAGCAACAGCAGCAGCTAAACCAAAGAGCTTCGGAGAGCAGATTCTTGAAGCTACCCAAAGGATTGAACAACGCCTGGCCAGCATTGAACAATCTCAGGAGAGCTTAGAGAGGATTGTTGACGAGAAGATCCACGCTCTGGACGTGAAGCTGACTGAAATTCAAGTGACTGTCAACAAGCTTGAGGCAGACATGGAGGAAGCAAAGCAGGACAAGGCAGAGCTTGTGCAGGATGACTTAGTCCAGGACTCTCATCGCCAGACTGCTCCGGTTCCCAGAGGATCCCGATCAGCTGCTATTCCAGTGACTGACACGAGGACTACAACTTCAGCACCTCCTACAGCTCCAGCAGTTACTCCAGCTACAGTTCCAGTGTCCACTCCTCCAGCACAGACATCAGCTGAAGTCTTCGCCGATGCCGTCATATCTACTCCGACATCTACCCAGACGGGAGCCGCCAGCAGAGCCCACAGTGATGTTTAGCTCTATGCTTTTTCAAACTTTTTGGTAACTTGTTGCCAAAGGGGGAGAAATTGTATAGATCATAGGGTTTCGAGAGAGAGAGTGCTGTTATCTTTGCGCTTTTGCTCTTTCGTTCTTTTGCGGTTTCTTTGAGATACTTTTGGTTTTCGAAACTTTCAGTGTGCTTGATACTACGTTTGATGCTACCTTAATGAGTGCTTGGTCATACTATGCTTTAATGTGTGCTTAATGCTTATCATATGCTATTCCTATCTTGTATGGCTATTTACTCATGTCTTGGTGATTGGGTGCATTCTATTCATTCTTATCATTTTGTGCGCTCCACCAAGATGTATGTGACATGGAAGAGTGACCCATGATCCTAATCGATTGTGCATTTGCATTCAAACGCAAATCTTAAATAATGGACAAATTTAGGGGGAGCTCTTGCTTATCACATACTTCTCAAAGCGACAATATTATTCATTGATTATATCTCTTGTCGAAGCTTTGATCTATATGTTGTCATCAATTACCAAAAAGGGGGATATTGAAAGTGCAACTAATCCCCGGGTGGTTTTGGCAATTAATAACAACATATATATCATTGACCTAATAGTTACTTGAGAATCATTTCAGAGAAGTTCAGTGATATGGGTATGGCAATGACTGAAGAAGTGGACCCCTCAAAATGCTAAGGCAAGCATTGGAAAAAGCTCAAGACTCTATTTTTGGTTTAGTGATCCAAGATCACATTGAGTCCATAGGAAAAGCCAATACTATTAAAAGGGGATGAGGTTGTGTTGATGATCTGGTTGCTCAAGTGCTTAGTGATATATCTCCTTGAACTATCAGCAACCTTCACTACAATATACACTCATAAGTAATCTTGGTCCCACCGATTATCCAAACTCAGTCACACCGAGATGAACCACCTCAGCCATAAGCCAAACCCTAGAAAAATCGGATATTCCGAGTTTGAAATCGGTTTCACCGAAACATGGGCTGCCAAGCTTCTGTAAACCTTCTGTCATCAAATCGGTGTCACCGAGATGATGAAGTCGGTCCCACCGAAACTGGCATGCTCCTGTCTTGGCTCAAATCGGAATAACCGAGATGGTATTTTCGGTCCCACCGAAAACCCCAACGTTCACATTATTTGAACTTTCGGTCTGACCGAGTTGTCCACTTCGGTCTCACCGAGATTGCTCAATTATGTGTGTAACGGTTGGATTTTGTGTGGAGGCTATATATACCCCTCCACCCCCTCTTCATTCGTGGAGAGAGAGCCATCAGAAAGAACTACCACTCCTACCTTACACTTCTGAGAAGAGAACTACCTACCCTTGTGTTGAGATCAAGTTGCTCCACTCCCACCATATGAAACTTGATCTCTAACCTTCCCAAGTTGCTTTCCACTCAATCCTTTCTTCCACCATAGCCAAATCAGTGAGGAGAGTTGAGTGTTGGGGAGATTATCATTTGAAGCACAAGAGCAAGGAGTTCATCATCATCTACAACATCTATTACCTTTTGGAGGGTGGTGCCTCCTAGATTGGTTAGGTGTCGCTTGGGAGCCTCCGTCATCGAGATGTGGAGTTGAACCAAGAAGTTTGTAAGGGCAAGGAGATCGCCTACTTCGTGAAGATCTACCCCGAGTAAGGCTAGCCCTCCGTGGGCGTAGGCCATGATGGAATAGACAAGGTTGCTTCTTCGTGGACCCTTCGTGGGTGGAGCCCTCCGTGGACTCGCGCAGCCGTTACCCTCCGTGGGTTGAAGTCTCCATCAACGTGGATGTACGATAGCACCACCTATCGGAACCACGGGAAAAATCACCGCGTCTCCAAAATTGCGTTTGCTCTTCTCCACCTCTCTTTACTACATGTACAATTTACTTTCCGCTGCCTATACTCTAGAATTGCATGTGTAGGGTGATACTTGACTTGATCATAATTGTGAAACTACCAAAAACTGTTCTTTGTCAAAAGGCAGAATTTTTATATTTACAAGTAGTCTAATCACCCCCCCTCTAGACATACTTTCGATCCTACAATTATCTTCACAGGCACGGGCCTTGTCTTCATAGGCACGGGGCCTTGCTTTATGGGTAGAACTTCCAGAGGTGCCGGATATTCCACGTAATCTGGGTAGGGATGTCGTCCCCCGTCTCTAGGCGTACGGCGCCATGTCTGGAGACGTGGGCAATCCTGAACGGGCCCTCCCACATGGGTGAAAGCTTGTGCGGCCCTTCCTTGGAGACAACCCGCCTTAGGACGAGGTTGCCCACCTCGAGCATCCTGGAGCGGATATTGCGACAATGGTACCGCCGCAGTGCCTGCTGGTACCTTGCCACTTGGAGCGAGGCTTCCCGACGGCGTTCCTCTCCTAGCACGAGGTCCATCCCCCGCATGGCGTCCTACTGCATTTCATCGAACGGTTGGACCCGCGTGGAGCGATGCCTAACCTCGTGAGGGAGAACCGCTTCTGCTCCATAGACGAGGAAGAATGGGGTCTCGACTGTTGACTTGGTGGTGGTGGTGCAGATGGACCATAGCACGGACTGGTGCGCGTCGTTCCAGCCCCTTTCGCAAGCCTCGAGCCTCTTCTTGAAGGTTCTGGTCTTGAGGCCTCTTAAAACCTCCGCGTTGGCACGCTCGGCCTGGCCATTGCTCCTAGGGTGTGCCATCGAAGCATAGCAAATCTGTGTTCCAAGGTTAGCACAATATGTATTGAAAAGGTTGTTAGTGAACTGTGAGCCGCTTTTGGTGATGATGCGGTTGGGGACCCCGAACTGGCTTACGAGACCCTTGATGTACTTGACTGTGGATCCGGCTGGGATGGTTCATACGGCTTCCACCTCCGCGCATTTGGTGAACTTGTCGATGGCGACAGTGAGGTAGCGGTAGCCCCCGAGCGCTCGAGGGAAAGGGCCTAGGATGTCCACCCCCAAACCGCGAATGGACAGGAGAGCGGGATAGTTTGGAGGCCCCGAGCCGGCTGGAGGATCTGCTTGGCATGGAATTGGCAAGCCTCGCAGGACTTCACCATCTCGGCTGCATCGCTGAGCACTGTGGGCTAGTAGAAACTGCTGTGGAACGCCTTGGCAATCAGGGTGCGTGACGATGAGTGATGCCCGCAGTCCCTGGTGTGGATATCAGCTAGCAGCTCTCTCCCTTGCTCCCTGGAGATGCATCAGAAAGAAACACCATTTGGTCGTTTCCTGTAAAGCTCACCGTCTTGAATGCAATACGTCGTAGCCTGTTGGGCTACATGCTCTGCATCCTCCTCCTTCTCTGGTAGCACTCCTCGCACTAGGTACGCCTTGAGCTCCTTGGTCCGGCATCCCTCCCGAGGCTCGAGCGCCAGGAGCAGGTGGGCTCCTGAGGTCGGGCCGCAGGCGAGGGCTCCTGAGGTCATTGGTTGGCGGAGTTCCTCCTGAGGCGTCACTGGCCCCTCATGCGGGGGTGATGCAGAAGGCTTGAAGAGCCGCTTCTCGAAGACGCCTGGCCCATGGGGCAGGCCCCTGGATGTCCTTTTGGCAATGTTGTGGGCTTCCTTTTTGGTGCCACGGGGCACGTGCTGCAGCTCCAGGCCTAAGAACTGCTTCTCCATATTGCGTACCTCCACGAGGTATGCCTCAATATGCTTGTCCTTTGGCTCGTATACCTTGTTGGAGAAGTTGACGAGGAGCTGCGAGTCACCCCTAATGACGAGGCGCTTCATTCCCAATGCCACCACAGCCTTAAGACCAGCAATGAGGACCTTCTATTCCGTGATGTTGTTGGAGACCTTATCGCCTGGCTGAAAGCAGAGCTACACGACGTAGTAAAGCTTGTCTTGAGTGGGCGAGATGAGCACAACTCCAGCCCCCGCGCATCAAAGTACATGACCCAGCCGTCCGGCACTTCACTTCCTAGTGAGAGGGATTGGTCCTCACCTACTTCGAGCTCAGGGCGTCGGTCCATTCCGCCACGAAGTCAGCGAGCACGGCTCCTTTGATGACTCTGGTTGTGCTAAATTCCAACTGGAACGCCTGCAACTCGATATTCCATTCAGCGACCCTTCCCGCTGCGTTGGGGCTCTGGAGTACCCTCTCTAGTGGGTAGGTCGAGACAACCTTGATGGGATGGCTTTGGAAGTAGTGGCGCAGCTTGCGCGAAGCAACGAGGAGCGCAAGCAGAAGCTTCTGTGGCATGGGATTGTGGGCCCGAGTGTCACGAAGCACTGTGCTGACGAAGTACACCGGGTGCGCGGCGGGGGTGAGCGAGCCCTATCCTTCTTCAAACTGATGAAAAGGAACGGCCCGTTTGAGTGGACCCCATGAGGCTGATGCGGCATTCGAAGACCTCAAGAAAGACCTCACCAGCCCACCGGTAATAGTGGAACCCAAACCTCAAGAGCCCCTGGTGCTTTACCTGGCTGCTACACCGCATTCCGCCAGCGCAGCGTTGGTGGCAGTCCAGGAGGAGTGCCAAGACAAGACCCCACAGCCCCGGGCCGATGCTCCCGAGGCTCCGGCAGGGCTAGCCCGCGACCGAGCCTCGCAAGACAATGTTCCTGAAGCCATAGTTGTCCCTTCTGGCGACCAAGCTCCTGAGGCTCCCCTACCCAATCAGGCGCCACTGCCCCAGGAGAGCTCGGGCTTCCCCCAGCTTGGAGATGAAGCGCCCGAGTGACGTCACGCAGCCGGCCAGCTTCTGCATTTCTTTGAGGGTCTTCGGCGGACTCATTTTTTATATGGCCTTGACCTTCTCGGGATTGGCCTCGATCCCTCTGTGCGACACCAGGAAGCCTGCTACCTCTTGAGCATGCGTTGGTTTTCCCTTGAAGAGGAAAGGGTGTTGCAGCAAAGTAGAGTAAGTATTTCCCTCAGTTTTTGAGAACCAAGGTATCAAACCAGTAGGAGACTACACACAAGTTCCTCTTACCTGCACAAACAAATAAGAACCTTGCAACCAACGCGATAAAGGGGTTGTCAATCCCTTCTCGGCCACTAGCAAAAGTGAGATCTGATAGAGATAATAAGATAATATTTTTGGTATTTTTCTTGTATAGATTGAAAAGTAAAGATCGCAAAATAATAGATAACTAGTGGATGAAAGATTAATATGATGGAAGATAGACCCCGGGGCTATAGGTTTCACTAGTGGCTTCTCTCAAGATAGTAGATTCTTACGGTGGGTGAACAAATTACTATCGAGCAATTGATAGAAAAGCGCATAGTTATGAGAATATCTAGGCATGATCATGTATATAGGCATCACGTCCATGACAAGTAGACCGAAATGATTCAAAATTTACTACTATTACTCCACACATCGACCGCTATCCAGCATGCATCTAGAGTATGAAGTTCATAAGAACAGAGTAATGCCTTAAGCAAGATGACATGATGTGGAGGGCTAAACTCATGCAATATGATATAAACCCCATATTTTTATCCTCGATGGCAACAATACAATACGTGCCTTGCTGCCCCTGCTGTCACTGGGAAAGGACACTACAAAAATGAACCCAAAGCTAAGCACTTCTCCCATTGCAAGAAAGGTCAATCTAGTAGGCCAAACCAAACTGATAATTTGTAGAGACTTGCAAAGATATCTTAATCATGCATATAAGAATTCATACAAGAACCAAACATTGTTCATAGATAATCTTGATCATAAACCCACAATTCATCGGATCTCGACAAACACACCGCAAAAAGATTACATCAAATAGATCTCCTCGAAGATCGAGGAGAACTTTGTATTGAGATCCAAAGAGAGAGAAGAAGCCATCTAGCTAATAACTATGGACCCGAAGGCCTATGGTAAACTACTCACAACTCATAGGAGAGGCTATGGTGTTGATGTAGAAGCCCTCCCTGATCGATGCCCCCTCCGGTGGAGCTCCGGAACAGGCCCCAAGATGGGATCTCACGGGTACAGAAGGTTGCGGTGGTGGAATTAGGCTTTCATGGTGCTCTCGTATGTTTTAAGGGTATATGGGTATATAAAGGAGGAAGAGGCACGTCGGTGGAGTTAGGGGGCATGCCTACCCCCCTAGGCACGCCCCCTGCCTCGTGGCCACCCTGGGGCTTCCCTGGCGTGTACTCCAAGTCTTATGGGTTGTATTTGTTCCAAAAACGATCCTCCCGAAGGTTTCATCCCGTTTGGACTTTGTTTGATATTCCTTTTCTACGAAACACTGAAATAGGAAAAATAAAGCAATTTGCACTAGGCCTTGGGTTAGTAGGTTAGTCCCAAAAATAATATAAATGTGTATAATAAAGCCCATTAAACATCCAAAACAGATAATATAATAGCATGGAACAATCAAAAAATTTAGATACATTGGAGACGTATCAAGCATCCCCAAGCTTTATTCCTGCTCGTCCTTGAGTAGGTAAATGATAAAAACAGAAATTTTGATGTGGAATGCTAACTAGCATTGTCGGTGTACTAAGATAGGGGTACCTCAGTACCCCAACTTGTGCACGGACAGTAGCAGCTTCCCGCGGCAGGGCTCACCACGCGCTCGCCGGAGACCTTTCTGATCCATATAAAACCATTCAAAAACAAAGTATACAAGACAGAAGATCAAGGCCCCGGCAAGTGGAGCTTGCCGGGAAGGCCGTCCCAGGCTCGAGACTATCACATTTAGCACAAGACCGTGGCAAGAGGAGCTTGCCAGGGAAACCAGAAGACATGCCTTGGCGCAACATGCGCCCCGGCAGGGGCCCGGGGAGCGACAAGCTTCAGGGCCCGGCAAGATCAAGACCCCGGCAAGGTGCTTGCCGGGGGAAGCCTGCGCTGTGTGCCCGCGCTCCAACTCATCGGCCCACGCGTCGCCCTGGGGCCCTTCCAGGGACGCGTGGCGGATGGCTGTGCAGCCTGGGGGACATGGTGGCACTCCACGGTGACGAGGCTACCGTCGTGGCGAACGGAGACGCATGGACGGGTGCTTTTGAGGTCGACGGTGACGGGCATTTAATGCCCTTGTCCCCCACTGTCAAGTTAGGTGAAGACCACTGTTCATCCACTGTTCATGCACTGTTTCCGCACTGTTACAACTACCACCAAAGTTACATTTTTGCCCTTCTTCTACGTTGACACCTGTCGGTGACCCCTTGAGCTATAAAAGGAGGCCCATGCACAACGTAGAAAGGGTTCGGAACCTAGATAGCTTTCTTGCTCGGTGTAGCTAGTTCTTCAAGCTCCCGAGCTCACAAACTCAATACAAACCAAGCAGGAGTAGGGTTTTACGCGTCCGCGCGTCCCGAACCTGGGTAAACTGCCCGCGTGTGCTCCTCGATCCGCTCTTTGTGCTCCCTCCGCTCCCTCACCGCAACGTACAAGGGGCTCCGGTCCCATAGGTGCTCGTGGTGGACAGTTTCCCCCGACATCTTTGGCGCGCCAGGTAGGGGGCGTCGAGGTTGTGCGAACCTGATCCGGCGCTCACGCGGGCGCATTCTTCATCAACCTCTCCAACTTCATCAACTTCATCAGCAGCAGCAACATGGCCCCGAAGAAGAAGGCTTCGGAGGTCGCAGGCCCGTCTGCGTCGATTCCCCCGCCACCAGAACCAACGGTGGGTGGAGGAGACGCCGGCGGAAGGGTGGTCGCCGGTGAGGAAACTCACGGCACCGCCAAATCCAAGGACAAGGCGGACGACCGGACCAACTCCAAGGCCTCGGTGTCCCTGGACGCGCCACGTCCATCTCAGCAGACGACAGGCCAGCAGCGCCGTGGTACAGGAGGTACCATCCGCTTGCTGGGCCAAGGACAAACCGGAGGCTCGCGGGATGCTCTAGGCCATCGTCCTGGCACGAGCAAGGCGCGATCGCCGGGGCGAGAGACTGCTCCTTCTAACCCTGTTAGAAGTCCGAGCATATCTCGCTCCTCGCACCGCTCGCCACCGCTCCCCTCCTCTCCAGCAGAAGCTCTCGGAAGAGCGCAACTGCTCCTCGATTTCCCTCCAGCGGCGGACAAGGCCGAAGACTGGAGGGCAACAATCCAAAGCCTCATCGCCTTCGCCAACAACGGCACGCCGCAGCAGCTGGCGACCTCGCGGCCACGGCAAGTCGACCAGGCGAAGGCCGACGGCAACAAGATCGCCGGGGGTGCAACTACCGTGCACTCCCCGCCGCGGAAGCAGAAGACGCCTCCCCGCCGGATTAACGTCGACGACGACTCCACGGCGTCGTCGGATCCGCGGGCTCGTCGGAACCAGCGCCAAGTCCTTGACGATCGGCGACAAGAAGATGCTCGGACAACGATCGAGCGCCGGCGAGAAGCCCGGCGACAATCGGACCAACGTGCTGGGACCGTTGTCGACACGCACGCGCCCGGTGAACCAGGCGACTTGCCCTACGCGGAAGGTTGCCCTGCGTTTACCCGTGAGTTGCGGCGCGTCCAGTGGCCCAGCATGAAAAACTTCAAGCCAGACATACCCGAGAAGTACGACGGCAAGACGCACCCCTCGGAGTTCCTCAGCATCTACACCATCGCGGTGCAGGCTGCCGGGGGACGCGACGAGAAGATACTGGCGAACTACTTCCCGCTGGTGCTTAAGCCAAACATACGTTCTTGGCTTATGCACTTGCCGGAAGGATCCATTTCTTCGTGGGCAGATCTGTGCCACCAATTTGTTGGCGCCTTCACGGGCGGCTACAAACCCCACGGCCAGGAGAGTGATCTCCACATCTTGGCCCAGAAGGAAGGAGAATCCCTGCGCAAGTACATTCAACGGTTCAGCCGCGTGCAGCACAACATTCCCGACGTCCACCCCGCCGCGGTTATCAGCGCGTTGCACCAGAACGTGCGTAACCGTCGCATGCGGGAGGAGATGGCCATGACCAAGATACGGGATGTCAGCGAGCTCTACGCTCTGGCCGACAAGTGCGCGCGCGCCGAAGAGGGGAGGAGACTCCCCGGGGAGGATGCTGGCACAGGGGGAAGCGACAGCGAGGATGCCGCCCCGGCAAAGAAGAGCCGGCGGCGGAACAACAGGAAGAAGAAGAGCAAGGAAGTGCTTGTCGTCGAGAAGTCCGGCAAGGAGGCTCCCGCCAAGGCAACACAGGCTGGCGGCTCCGGCAAGGAGCCTGCCCCTGTAGCGGCTGCCGACAAGCAGGACGGCTCCGACAAGCAATATTGCAAGATCCACCGCACCAAGGGCCACGACCTTTCCAACTGCAAGCGCGTCGAGTACCTCGTAGAGCAGCAGAAAGCTGAATATGAGCGTCGCGACAAGGAGAAGGCTCAAGGTGGCGGAGGAGAGCCAAGCAAGAAGCGGCCATTCAATGGCCGGGGAGGACGCCGCGGCAAGGCCAAGCAGCGGCAACGTGATCGACCTCCCCGGGGCCGCGACAAGGATGAGGAAGAAGACGACGACGACGACATGGATGAAGGTGATAACAGCGAGCAGGAGTTCCAGAAGGCCACAGAAGTGCTGTGTGTCGATGGAGGCGCCTCTCTGCACACTTCCCACCGCCAACTCAAGTAGTGGGTGCGGGAAGTAAATGCAGCAGAGCCGCCCGTTGAGTCGCGCAGGCTGCTGAAGTGGTCCAGCACGCCCATCATTTTTGATCTTGAGGATCACCCTGACCGCACCACGGCGGTCGGGTGCTTGCCGATGTTGGTTACACCAACCATCCGCAACCTCAAGGTCACCAAAATGTTGGTTGACGGCGGGGCCGGCCTGAACTTGATCTCCTCGGCTGTGATCAAGAAACTCCAGATCCCAGACGGCGAGCTTGAAGAAACCGGTTCGTTCCAAGGAATAAACCCGGGAAGGAGCAAGCCAAAGGGGAAGATCACTCTGCCAGTGACCTTTGGCGGGGAACTCAACTTCAGGACGGAGAGGATAACCTTTGACGTGGCCGATATCCCATTGCCATACAATGGGATACTTGGACGTCCTGCCCTCGCCAAGTTCATGGCAGCTTCCCACTACGCCTACAACGTACTCAAGATGCCGGGGCCAATAAGCGTCATCTCTGTCCCTGGCGACAAGAAGGACGCGCTTATCTGCACCGACAAGATATACCGGGATGCAGCAGCCGCGGCGGAGAGCAACACACTTGCCGCTGAAGCTCCCGGGGGGAAGAAGACCAAGACCAAGTCCGGCAAGTGCTCTGGGGCCGACTCCGGCAAACGCACCTCTTCGGAGTGCTGCGCTGCCGTCGAGGATGTTCCATCGAGCTCCACCGGCAAGTGCAAGAAAGGGATGGCCGCTCCACCGGCAACCAAGAAGGTGTCCACCAAGGAGGACGGCACTGGTGGTACCTTCACCATCAGTGCTACACTTGATAGCAAATAGGAAAGCGCGCTCGTTGCCTTCCTGCGGGCGAATGTCGATGTGTTTGCCTGGCAACCATCTGACATCCCCGGCGTTCCCAGGAAGGTAATTGAGCACAAGCTTGCTGTTTGTCCTCATGCGCGGCTCATCAAGCAGAAGGTCAGGAAGCAAGCCGTGGAGCGCCAAGAATTCATTGCCGAAGAAATTAAGAAGCTAGAAGCAGCGGGGCTGGTTAGAGGCGTGATCCATCCGACGTGGTTAGCAAATCCAGTTGTCGTGCGTAAGGCTAACGGGAAGTGGAGGTTGTGTATAGACTTCACTGATGTGAATAAAGCAAGTCCCAAGGATCCATTTCCCTTGCCACGCATTGACCAGATTGTTGACTCCACTGCTGGATGTGAGCTGCTCTCCTTCCTTGATGCATACTCAGGTTACCACCAGATTTTTATGGCCAAGGAAGATGAAGAGAAGACTGCATTCATTACTCCATGTGGCACATATTGCTTCATTCGCATGCCTTTTGGATTGAAGAATGCAGGCTCAACATTTGCAAGGGTGGTGAACACTGCTTTTGAGCCGCAGATCCACAGAAATGTAGAAGCTTACATGGATGACATAGTGGTCAAGAGCAAGAGCAAAGATACCCTGATACAAGACTTAGAAGAGACATTTGCAAACCTACGCAAGATCCAACTCAAGTTGAACCCCGAGAAGTGCGTCTTCGGAGTCCCCTCCGGCAAGCTTCTCGGGTTCTTTGTGTCACAGAGGGGGATTGAAGCTAATCCCGACAATATAAAAGCCATCGAGCAGATCGAAGCCCCGAAGCGCGTCAAGGACGTAAGGAGACTTGCCGGTTGTGTGGCTGCCCTCAGCAGGTTCATTTCAAAATCTGCAGAACGCGCCCTGCCTTTCTTCAAAATCTTGAAGAAGGCAGGTCCTATGAAATGGACTCCGGAAGCGGAAGCAGCGCTACAAGATTTGAAAGGATACCTGTCCTCCACTCCAATACTTGTCGCACCTAGGCCACAAGAGAAGTTGCTGATGTACTTAGCGGCAACCAATCAAGTGGTTAGTGCTGCGTTGGTAGCGGAAAGGGAGGCAGAGGAAGAGCCCACACCTCCGGCGAGCGAGTCCAACGACAAGCAGGGGGCTCCACCGGCAAGCTCTGGGCCCGACAAGGACAACTCTGCGCAGGAGCAAAGAGAAGTGCGAAGGAAGATGGTGCAGCGCCCGGTGTATTTTGTGAGTTCCCTCTTGCAGGGGGCTAGATCAAGATACTCCGGGGTGCAGAAGTTGCTTTTCGGTCTCCTCATGGCCTCGAGAAAGCTGCGCCATTACTTCCAAGCACATGAGATAACAGTGGTCACTCGCTTTCCGTTGAAGAGGATATTGCAAAATCCAGAAGCAACAGGCAGGATCGTCGAGTGGGCACTGAAACTGTCAAGCTTTGGCCTCAAGTTTGAAAGTACTTCAACCATACAGAGCAGAGCTTTGGCAGAATTCATAGCTGAATGGACCCCAACGCCGGATGAAGAAGTTCCAGAGACAAGTGTACCCGTACAAGAAGCGACAAGCGAATGGATGATGTACTTTGATGGTGCCTTCTCGCTGCAAGGAGCCGGTGCCGGCGTGGTACTCATAGCACACACCGGAGAACACCTTAAGTATGTTATCCAGATGCACTTTCCCAGAGAACAAGCGACAAACAATACTGCTGAATATGAAGGTCTGCTTGCCGGCCTCAGGATTGCAGCTGAACTTGGGATCAAGAAGCTGATTGTGCGGGGAGATTCTTAGTTGGTGGTCCGACAAGTGAACAAAAGTTATCAGAGCCCTTTGATGGAAGCTTATGAAGATGAAGTGAGAAAGCTTGAAGAGCACTTTGAAGGTCTGCAAATGGAGCACGTCCCGAGAGCTCAGAATGATATAGAAGATGGCCTTTCAAAGTGTGCTGCAATGAAGTTACCTGTGGAACCAGGGACCTTCCTGCTCAAGCTGACTCAGCCATCCGTTACACCATCGATTGGGCAGCCCAAGAAGAGAAAGTTGGTCTCCGGCGACTACTTGCCGACGGATCTCCCCGAGGCCGCCGCCAAGGTCCCCAAGACCAACGATCAGAACGCTGAGGAACAGTTTGCTCCTGCAGACCTAAGGGTCTGTACAATTGAAGCAAGCGTTCCAGACAAGCCTTGCCCCGGCAAGCTTGCCGGGGGGCCATCAGCTCCGGCAAAACCAGAGGTTCTTGCCGTAGAAGCTGGGGTCCCCGCAGCGGCCCTCATGCCTTTAGTCCTTGACGTTGAGCCTCGGGCTCCGGCATGGGCACAGCAGATCGTCCGTTTTCTGCAAACTGGAGAACTTCCCGACGACCCAGCAGAGATAGAGAAAATAACCAGGCAGTCAAGTATGTACCAGTTCGTGGACAATGAACTGTACAGAAGAAGGCTCAATGGTGTCAGGTTGCAGTGCATTTCCAGAGAAGATGGACAGAAGCTGTTGGCAGAAATACACGGAGGCATATGTGGCCACCACATTGGCGCAAGGGCACTTGCCGGGAAGGCATTCCGGCAAGGGTTCTTTTGGCAAGAAGCCCTCCAAGATGCAACTGCACAAGTAACCAAGTGTGAAGCGTGCCAGTTCCATGCCAAGCAAATTCATCAGCCAGCTCAAGCTCTCCAGACGATCCCTTTGTCCTGGCCCTTCTCGGTCTCGGGGCTCGATATCCTCGGCCCCTTCCCCCGAGCTGTCGGGGGCTTTGAGTACTTGTACGTAGCAATCGACAAGTTCACAAAGTGGCCAGAAGTGGAACCGGTGAGAAAGGTGACAGCACGGTCAGCGGTCAGGTTCTTCAGGTCAATTGTTTGCCGTTTCGGAATCCATAACAGGATCATCACCGACAACGGTACACATTTCACTAGTCGCACCTTCATGCAGTACGTCCAAGACCTTGGCGCCAAGGTCTGCTTCGCTTCTGTTGCTCACCCGAGGAGCAATGGTCAAGCGGAGAGGGCCAATGCTGAAGTGCTGCGCGGGCTCAAGACCAGAACCTTCGACAGGCTGCGCAAGTGCGGAAGAAACTGGATAGAGGAGTTGCCGGCGGCTCTTTGGTCAATCAGAACGACACAAAGTCGAGCCACCGGGCAGACACCCTTTGCTCGTGTCTATGGAGCAGAGGCAGTTCTCCCCACGGAACTCGTATACGGATCTCCTCGGGTGCTCGCTTATGACGAGCTTGAGCAAGAGCAACTGCGGCAAGATGATGCATTGCTCCTCGAGGAGGAACGTCTCCAGGCTGCTGTACGAGCTGCTCGATACCAGCAAGCCTTGCGCCGCTACCATAGCCGCAAGGTCAAGGCCAGGAGTCTCGAGGAAGGCGACCTTGTTCTTCGGCGTGTTCAGTCCGCCAAGAATTCCAACAAGTTGACGCCGAAGTGGGAAAGCCCTTATCGGGTGAGACAAGTCACAAGGCCCGGCGCTGTCCGCCTTGAGACCGAAGAAGGCTTACCGGTAGGCAATTCCTGGAACATAGAGCATCTTCGCAAGTTTCACCCATAAGGCGCGGTTGCCGTGATCCGCTCCGGCAACCACCTTTTGTACGAGTCTTGCCGCTGTCGCATGTAAACCTTTGTACAAAGCCGGGCGCAGATCCCGTGCATCAGTAAAGCTTTTGTGTTTTTGCACTATTTGCCATTTTCATGCTTTTCTTTGTTATTTGCATGCATTGTTTGGCATCTTGTGCAACACACATATCCGGTAAGCATTACCATGCCGACAAACCCTATACTTGTTTCCTCTTCCCCTTTTCTTTCCCTCTTAAGCAGAAGAAACATTCCTCGCGCACAAGTTTGCCGGGGGGGAAGGAGGTGGAGCACGAACCAAGTGTTGTTCAAGAAATAAAAGCTTACCGGAGAACAAACAGACTATGAAAGCTAAGTTACCAGAATTTGAGCAGTTCAAATTTTTAAAAAAATTTAGTTATCTTCCTTGAACAACCACACTTTGTATGGAAAACCTGTGCGTGGAGGAACCTACCCGTGGCTAGCCGCACCCTTATCTTGTTTTCGAGTACGCTCAACGGCTTAAGTGAGCTGCGACAAGTGTCGCGCCCTTACTTCGTTTTCGAGTTCGCTCAGCAAGCTAAGTGCGTTGCGACTAGCTGCGGCAAGGTTGCTTGCCGGTAAGGCCTTTGCCAGCAGGCTGCTCAGAGTCCTACACTCAGCGCTCGCGGCAAGGGTCCCTTGCCGGCAAGTTCCCTAAAAGCTTAGGGTAAAAAGCATACAAAGTAAAGGACCAAAAACAAGGGAGATAACACTGCATCAATTGCTCCGAAATAAAATAATATATTACAGAGATAACTTGTCGCAATGACTAATAGATTCATGTTCATGGCACACTTTGCAGCAGCAAAGGAAATAAGAAGAAAGAGGCCTAATCTACGCGATCGCCTTCACGCCTGGAGATCTTGTTCACCTTGGCGATGATGTGGGCGACCTGCGCCTTCAGCGCCTCCTGATCTGCGTCGGCCGGCAAGCTGCGGAGGACGTTGACAAGATTTATAGCAGGATTGCGGTAGACGATCTTGGTCAAGACACGCTCCAAGGTACCCGCTCAGAGCTGGCGCGACTCCTCGGCCAGCTGCGCGGGGAGCTTCTCCTGCAGCCGTGCAAGCGTCGGCGCGATTCCCCTGAAGAATAGACTGAGCTTGGCGCTGTGGGGGAGGTTCGGGTCCGGAGAGTACACGAGGTGCTCCACCCTCAGCGCCATCAGCTCCTTGTCGATATTGGCGGCGGAGGTGACCAGGTCCTCCGTCCATTGCTCCACCGCCTGGTTGAAGTTGTTTGCGGAGATGGCGGCGCTCTCCACCAGCTCCCGCTCCTTGCGAAGCTCCTCCTTCAGCTTGGTCTCACGGTCCCGGGCGGCGTTCAGTGAATCTCTCAGCATGGAGACCTTCAACTCCAGATCAGCAATTGAGTCCTTGGCGGCTTTGAGCTCGTCGCCCTGCTTGGAGAGGCGTACCTGAAGATCAGAGTTGGTGTGGGCGTCTTTCTCGCGCTCTATGTTGAGCACGGTGACCCTTTCCGTGCTCGCCTTCAGGTACTCCTCCAGCTGCGCCACCTTAGCTTCAAGGTCCTTCTTGGCGGTCTCTGCGGTGGCTGCGGCGGCTTTCGCTTCCTTCAACTCTCCGCCAAGGGCCTGCTCCCGGGCGGTAAGGTCGTCCTCATGAGCGTCGAGGTTAACCTTCCACTGGTTGAGCGCGCCTTCTCGCTGGGACAATGCTTCACCGACCAGTCGCTGCTGCTCCTCGGCCTCAGCCTTCTCCAGAAGAAACTCCTGCTGCTCTCCGGCAAGCCTCTCGCGCTCCTCCGCCAAGTCGCGGAGAGCTGCCTGGTTGGCGGCGCGGAGCTCTGCGGCACGTTTCTCCAAGTCCGCTCCGGCCTTGGCGGTGAGGGCTTCTCGCGACTCGAGTTCCGCCTGCCTGGCCCGGTAAAGGGCCAGGAGCTGGCGGAGAAGTTTCTCCTCTTCGGGCTCATCGCTCCCGCCAGGCACCTCAACGATCTTCAATCCCGCGGAGGCGAGGACCTCTCCATCAAAGGTCTCTCCCTCCACGGGGGCTCGCGACGAGGACCCCCACGACACTTGTATGAAGACGCCATTGGGGGCCTCAAGGTAGATGCCCGACTGCTCCTTGCCGGCGGAGGGGTCGGCGGCCGGCGCAGCGCTTGACGCTCCTGCCGCCTCCGGGCCGGCAGTGTGGTCGCCGTCCCCCTCCCCAGCCGCGGCGTCTGCGGACGGGGCAGTCTCCTCAGTGGCAGGCTCGTCGGCTCCTGCCATGTCCTCAACGACAGTGGCATTGCCGGCGTCGCCTTGCGCGCCCTCCTCCTCGACGATGATCTCCGTTTCCGTCCGCTCCGGGGGAGGAGGATCTAGTAGAAGAAGAAGAAAAGAAAAGAAGAAGTTCAAGCAAATATCCAAAAAGACAAGTCCAAGAAGACGAAGTTACAAGACTTACCTTCGCGGACTTCGTCGACGACAGGCTCCCTCGCCGGGGAGTCCTCCCTCGGCGGGGTGGCCACCCTCGCCGGGCTGCTCGCCCTTGGCGGGGTACTCGCCCTTGGCGGAGTACCCGTCCTTGGCGGAGCACTCTCCCTCGTCGGGGAGTTCGCCCTTGGCGGGGATGGCGGAACCTGCGGCTCTTCGGGGGTGACCTCCGGTCGCTCCTGCAGCTGCGGCTCCACTTCTGCACAAGACAAATGAAGCAACAAGATATCAGTACAAGTTAAAACCTCAAGCGCGCCCGAAGAACAAAAAAATCTAAAACCCAGACTTATGCTGGGGGCTGCGCTGGGGGCTGCTCCTCGGAGCAGCAGGTTGGTCCGACGAGCCTGTCGCCGGCGTGTCCCCTGTCGCCGCAACAGGCGAGTCGTCCTCGACCTCAACCACGGGGATTTTGGCCCGCTTTGCCATCCGCTGGGCCAGGGTCCTGGAAGCAAAACAAGAACAAGATCAGAATCACGAAGAAAGATCAAGTCAGAATTGAAGAAGCTATAAGTTACAGATGCTTACTCCTCTTCCTCGTCGTCGTCGCTAAGGGCGGAGAAATCGAACTCCACCTGAGTTGCTCCGGCGCGAGGAGCAGGAGGAGAAGGCTCCCTCGGGCGCTTGGCGGTCCCCGGGGCTGGGGGCTTTGAAGACCCAGCCTCCGCCGACGCCGAGGCCCGAGGAGCAGGCGGAGCGGCCGCTCCGCTCTGGGAAGATCCCCCTCCGCTTGGCGCTGGTGCGCGGGGCGCCTCCGCCGCGCCTGCTGCGCGGGGCGCTTCCGTCGCGGCTTGGCTCCCTCTGGTGGCGCGCGTCGCCCGGCGAGCAGGCTGTTGTCGGGGCGCCTGCGTCCTTGTTGCTATAGCCGCCTTGCGGAGACGCTTCAGCGGTGTTCGCTGGGGACTCGCCCGAGGCGGGGAGTTCTCCGAGGACGATGAGGCGTCGTCGTCGAGCCCCAGAGACCCACCGGTGTCCTCATCGGCCTCGGTGTCCTCCTCCTCCTCCCCGGCGGGCTCGCTGGGACCAGCATCTTGTCCTGCGGCCCCGCTCTCTCCGGTGGCTCCGCTCCCTCCGGCACCTCTGTTCCCTCCGGCAACCTCGCTTGCCGCGGCCTCGCTCACGACTCCGGGAATCCCGGCGTGCCTCAGGGAAGGGACCCCGGCAAGCTCGTCGGGCGGAAGCTTGAGCAGTCTGCGGATCTCAGCCTCCTCTGCTTGGCACACCTCGTCCGCGGCCTGCGCCTCGTCCATGGTGAATCCGAAGTCCCCTGCTGCTGCAGCTGCGGCGGCCTCTTCCATCCGGGAAGCAATATAGGCTATGTCCCGCTCTGTGGTGGCCCGAGTGAGGCCTTTGTTCTCCTCGGTGTTCTTCGGCACCTCGACCAAGTTATCGAAGAAACTCATAATTGCATCCGGCGTGGGCACTATCCAGGTGGGGTCGACGCCGTGAGAGTCACACGCGGGCATCATTGCGCGCAAGGCATCCGGGGCAGTGCTGTTGCACAGCGGCACCACTCCCCGGGGAGATCTAAACCACTCCGGATGGGCCGGGTCGTGCTTAAAAAGCTCCCAGACCATCCCCTTCAGCTCCAAAGCCGTGAAGTTGAAGTTCAGTCCCGGGCGCAGCCTCATAATGTCCGCCGCATTGCCAAACTCCCATGCTGGCCTTTTCCTCTCTTGTAAAGGGGCAATGCGGCGGCGGAGGAAATCTGCCCCTACCTCTCCGATGGTCAGTTTGGCTACCCGGAGACGAAGTATCCTGACAAGGGCGACGTTGAGCTTGACATCATCCGGGGCCAACTCGCTCCAGTCCCTACCGCGCACTATGGCTGTCGTGCGCGGCGCTGTGAAAGGCTCCGGCTGGTCCTCCACTATCCAACACCAATCTGCGCGCCACTCTTCCCACTTGCCGCGGAGTTCTCCTTTCAGATATGATTCCTTCTTATTCAAGCGGAAGATCCAGGAGATGCCTCCGGAGAGGGGAGCGCCGACCTCTACTCTAGGCATGAAGAAATGGCGAAAAAGTGCTACGTTTGGATAGATCCCTATATAGTTTTCGCACAGATGTGCGAAAACCGCCATCGTAAGGATGGCATTGGGGGTGAAGTCTAAGAGGTGGAGGCCGTATGTATTCATGATGTCGCAGAAAAACTCCGAGAACGGAGGGCAGAAGCCGCAGTGAAAGAAGACAGCGAAGAAGAAGTACCCGCCGGGAAGCAGATCTTTGGCGACGGCGGGGTAGACTCTGGTCCGGGGATGAGCTTTGGTCTCCTTGGCCCAGAAGAGGTAATACTTGTTCCAGAGTTCCCTCGCGCTGAGCCTCGGCGCGAAGACTACATTCTTCTTCCGCAGGGCGGCGAGCTTCGCCGCCTGCTCGGATTTCTCCCTCTTGGCCTTCTCCGCTTTCGCCTTCTCGGCCTTCGGAGCCATGGCGGAGGCGGCGGGGGAAGTGGCGAGGAGTTCGACGGCGCCGCGGGTGCGGAAGAGGGCAGAGGAGGTGTGGAGGCAGAGAGCAGCTGAGGCTTTCTGGAGGTTGAAGACGAAGTGAAGACGGAGGAAGGAAACTGCCCCTGTTCCCTCTGCTTTTAAGGGGGGAGTGGGGGACGTTTCGCATTTTCCATTAAAGAACGTGGCCACGATCTCTTCCACGACGCCGCAATCGACGCGTGCCGTTAGGGAGGGGCGCGGCGGATGCGGAAGGGGATTCGGCGTGCCGTGGGCCGCGTGTGTCCGTGCACTGTTTTGGGCCTGGCCCAACAGCGCTTGGCACCGTGTATGACCCATGCCCGGGGGCTCCTGTCGGTGTACTAAGATAGGGGTACCTTAGTACCCCAACTTGTGCACGAACAGTAGCAGCTTCCCGCGGCAGGGCTCACCACGCGCTCGCCGGAGACCTTTCTGATCCATATAAAACCATTCAAAAACAAAGTATACAAGACATAAGATCAAGGCCCCGGCAAGTGGAGCTTGCCGGGAAGGCCGTCCCAGGCTCGAGACTATCACATTTAGCACAAGACCCTGGCAAGAGGAGCTTGCCAGGGAAACCAGAAGACATGCCTTGGCGCAACATGCGCCCCGGCAGGGGCCCGAGGAGCGACAAGCTTCAGGGCCCGGCAAGATCAAGACCCAGGCAAGGTGCTTGCCGGGGGAAGCCTGCGCTGTGTGCCCGCGCTCCAGCTCATCGGCCCACGCGTCGCCCTGGGGCCCTTCCAGGGACGCGTGGCGGATGGCTGTGCAGCCTGGGGGACACGGTGGCACTCCACGGTGACGAGGCTACCGCCGTGGCGAACGGAGACGCATGGACGGGTGCTTTTGAGGTCGACGGTGACGGGCATTTAATGCCCTTGTCCCCCACGGTCAAGTTAGGTGAAGACCACTGTTCATACACTGTTCATGCACTATTCCCGCACTGTTACAACTACCACCAAAGTTACATTTTTGCCCTTCTTCTACGTTGACACCTGTCGGTGACCCCTTGAGCTATAAAAGGAGGCCCATGCACAACGTAGAAAGGGTTCGGAACCTAGATAGCTTTCTTGCTCGGTGTAGCTAGTTCTTCAAGCTCCCGAGCTCACAAACTCAATACAAACCAAGCAGGAGTAGGGTTTTACGCGTCCGCGCGGCCCGAACCTGGGTAAACTGCCCGCGTGTGCTCCTTGATCCGCTCTTTGTGCTCCCTCCGCTCCCTCACCGCAACGTACAAGGGGCTCCGGTCCCATAGGTGCTCGTGGTGGACAGTTTCCCCCGACAAGCATTATTCTCAATGTAATTTCCTTTATTGTGGCATGAATGTGCAGATCAGAAAGATTCAAGACAAAATTTAAATATTGACATAAAAATAATAATACTCCAAGCATAGCAACAAAGCAATTATGTTTTCTCAAAATAACATGGCCAAAGAAAGTTATTCCTACAAAATCATATAGTCTGGCTATGGTCTATCTTCATCACACAAAACATTTCAATCAGGCACAACCCCGGTTTTAGCTAAGCAATTGTTTTATACTCTAAATTTTTCAAACTTTTTAACTTTCACGCAATACATGAGCGTGAGCCATGGATATAGCACTACAGGTGGAATGGAGTGGTGGTTGTAGAGAAGACAAAAAGGAAGAAGATAGTCTCACATCTACTAAGCATATCAATGGGGTATGGAGATGCCCATCAATAGATATGAATGTGAGTGTGTAGGGATTGCCATGCTATCGATGTTCTGGGAACGGGGGAACCCAGACTTGCCTGCCTGCGGCCCAGGGCGTGGCTCATCATGCGGCCTGGTACAGCCCAACTTCGTCAGCAACCACTCAAGACCCTCGCGAGGCGCACGGCGCAAGACATCCCCAGGGGCGGCCTCACTAGGCCGGGTCATGTGGATCGGAGATATATGGGCAAGGGGTACCTTGCTAGGACTTCATGACGTGAGCAGTGACGACCAAGGCCAGGCGGGCGCCAGCGGGCGTAGAGTGCCAGTTTCCTCTTTGGTGCTAAAGGAGCAGGTGCAGGCGAGGAGTCCCGATGCATCAAGCAAAGGTTTCCATATCGGTGCAACGAGACCAAGACCAGCAGGATGGTAGAGCGGAGGTCATGGCGGAGCCCACGGCTGCGTCACCACCAGAGCCTTTGGCAGGCGAAGACCACCTTTTGTCAGGATAGCTTTTACTAGCTGTCCCCCTTAAAATTTGGCCGTTGTGGGATCCCTTCCCGCTTAGTATTTGGGAAGAGGACCCTGGCCACAATAAATAGGACTAGCCACCACCATTGGGATCATCTCATCTTCAGTGGATAAGATAGAAGGCCACACAACACAAGCTCACTCGAGCACAAGAACTCCTCTCCTTAGGAGGCATTTCATCCATGTACTAGTTCTTCCTTAGCCTACAAGGCAATCCACCACACCACACTGGATTAGGGTTTTACACCACCATGGTGGCCCGAACCAGTATAAACCTTGTGTCCCTTGTTCTTCGGATCTGACGAGCTAGGCCTAGGGATCAGTGAGTAGATGAGCTAGGGCGGAAGGAGAGATCTTCGTGCGCACCCCAGAGTTTGAACCACAACGGTTTTGCTGGAACCGAAGATCCGACATTTGGTGCGCCAGGTATAGGCTGCGCTGGATCTTTTCTTCCGTTGTTCGTTTCGTCACCACTCCACAATCCCGATAGCCGATGATCAGGGGGCTCATGCCGACCGCTGGGTGGACTGGCTCGCGCGGGCGGCGTCGTCCACCCATGGAGGCCTCATCCCCGCACTCCAGACGGCTCCCGCACCGCCGGCCGCCAGCCGTGGGCGGCGCGTGCCCGCAACCACCGCCTCGGCGTCCCGGCGCACAGACTCTGTGGCGCGATCTGCGAACCATGCCGCGGCAACAGCACCCTACACCCGACGGGAGCAGGCAAACACGAGGGCTGCACACATCATGGCGTGAGACCTGTTACGATGAAGGCTCGACGAGGGCGGCCACGACGTACTGCTAGAACGCGTTGCTGAACTACTAAGCAGCGCTTGTAGGGGCGCACCACCGTTCGTCTCCTCACCCCCACCCCAGGTCGCAGGCGGGGCGCCGGTGAGATCCCGACAGGCGCGAGCGTCCCCTAGAGTGATGGGAAGACCTGACGACGCAACCAGGAGCGCTGGCGCCATCCTCCCGACCGCAGCGACTTCGTCACAGGCGGGAGCAAGCGACGACGGCCCCTCACGAGGGTACGCCGGGGTACAACTCAGCGGCCGCCAAGGCTAGGTGCCGCAGCTGCTGGCTCAAGGCGCGGGGCACTCAGGCGGAGCCCCCGGCGGGGCGGGCGACGAAGCCTACGTGCCCCGCATGGTGGACCTGACATACGTGTTCGGGGAAGGCGCTAATGCCTTCCTCGGGCCAACATGGAATGGCGGAACGCTCGAGAAAGTAGATTACCATGAGTCGCGCGGGGGCTCCGTTGACCCCTTCAACGACGACGATAGAGCACAGGAGGTATCACAGCACTAGGCATACGCTAACAATGGACTGCAGGTAAATCAGACCACGACCTGAGAGCGGCCGCTCCACCCTCAACCGGAGCAGAGCGCTGGGGGCTGCGTGTGGAGGGCCTAGAGCCACGGCCTCCCCCGCGGCGCGTGGAGCAAGGAAGTATGCGAAAGTAGGTCCTCTGTCGGGGCGAGCATTGTTGGAAATATGCCCTAGAGGCAATAATAAAAGAGTTATTATTATATTTCCTTGTTCATGATAATCGTTTATTATCCATGCTATAACTGTATTGATTGGAAACTCAAATACACGTGTGGATGAATAGACAGACTTTGTGTCCCTAGTGAGCCTCTACAGGACTAGCTCGTTGATCAAAGATGACCGCGGTTTCCAGGTCATAGACATGAGTTGTCATTTGATAACGGGATCACATCATTAGGAGAATGATGTGATGGACGAGACCCAAACGTTAACATAGCTTTTGATCGTGTCAGTTATCGCTATAGTTTTCTGCATGTCAAGTATAAGTTCCTATGACCATGAGATCATGTAACTCACTGACACCGTAGGAGTGCTTTGTGTGTGCCAAACGTCGCAACGTAACTGGGTGACTATAAAGGTACTCTACAGGTATCTCCGAGGGTGTCTGTTGAGTTGACATGGATCGAGACTGGGATTTGTCACTCCGTATGACGGAGAGGTATCTCCGGGCCCACTCGGTAATACGTCATCTCAATGAGCTCAAAGTGACTAAGTAGTTGGTCACGGGATTATGTATTACGGTAACGAGTAAAGAGACTTGCCGGTAACGAGATTGAACTAGGTATAGAGATACCGACGATCGAATCTCGGGCAAGTAACATACCGATGAGACAAAGGGAACTGTATACGGGATTGCCTGAATCCTTGACATCGTGGTTCATCCGATGAGATCATCGAGAAACATGTAGGAACCAATATGGGTATCCAGATCCCGCTATTGGTTATTGACCTGAGAGTGTCTCGGTCATGTCTACATGGTTTCCGAACCCGCAGGGTCTACACACTTAACGTTCGGTGACGCTAGGGTTGTTAGTGAGAAGAGTGCATGGTTACCGAAGGTTGTTCGGAGTCCCGGATGAGATCCCGGACATGACGAGGGTCTCCGGAATGGTCCGGAGACGAAGATTGATATATAGGATGAAAGGTTTCGGAGTACCGGAAGTGTTCCGAGGAGCATCGGGAAATCGGCGGAATACCGGAAGGGATTTCGGGGGGTCCGGAAGTTGTTCTGGGCCTATTGGGCCACAAAGGGGGACACCACAGCCCTCAGGGGGCTGTGCGCCCCCCCTGGGCCCTCTCCCCATGCGGCTAAGGGGGTGGGACCCCCTAGGGCTGGCCGCACCCCTTGGCCTTGGGGGGCAAGGCACCTAGGGGGGGAAACCCTAGGGCCTGGCCGCCCCCCTGCCCTGGCCGCCGCCCCCTCCCCTTGCCCTGGCCGCCGGCCCCTAGGGGGGAAACCCTAGGGCGCCCTCACCTCTCCACCCCCCCTATATATAGTGGGGCAAAGGGAGGGCAGCCAACACAGTTCGTGCCTCGGTGCTGCCCTCCCTCTCCCGTTACATCTTCTTCTCCCGCGGTGCTTAGGCGAAGCCCTGCTGGAGTTCTTCCCCACCATCACCACCACGCCGTCGTGCTGCCAGTTCTCCATCAACCTCTCCTCCACCCCTTGCTGGATCAAGAAGGAGGAGACGTTCCCGAGCCGTACGTGTGAAGAACGCGGAGGCACCGTTGCTTCGGTGCTAGGTCTTCGGCGATCTGAATCGCGACGAGTACGACTCCATCATCCGCGTTTATAACGCTTCCGCTTAGCGATCTACAAGGGTACGTAGATCACACTCCCCCCTCGTAGTTGCATCTACTAGATTGATCTTGGTGAACGGTAGGAAAAATTTTTGTTTCCCATGCAACGTTCCCCAACAGTGGCATCATGAGCTTGGATCTTGCGTAGATGCTTTCTCGAGTAGAACACAAAAGGGTTTGTGGCGTTGATGTTTAAATTGCTGCCCTCCTTAGTCTTTCTTGATTCAGCGGTATTATAGGATGAAGCGGCCCGGACCAACTTTACATGTCCACGTACATGAGACCGGTTCCATCGACAGACATGTGACTTTGTTGCATAAGATGGCTGGCGGGTGTCTGTCTCTCCTATGTTAGTTGAATCGGAATAGAACAAGGCGGTCCTTGTAGAAGGTTAAATAGCAACTTGAATATCACCGTTGTGGTTTTGCGTAGGTAAGAAGCGTTCTTGCTAGATACCCATAGCAGCCACGTAAAACATGCAACAACAAATTAGAGGACGTCTAACTTGTTTTTGCAGGGTATGCATGTGATATGATATGGCCAATGACATGATGAATTATATTTGATGTATGAGATGATCATGTTGTAATAGTTAATATCGACTTGCATGTCGATGCATACGGCAACCGGCAGGAGCCATAGGGTTGTCTTTAATTTTTGTATGACCTGCGTGTCAATCATTAAGCGCTTTGTAATGCTTTACTTTATCGCTAAACGGTAGCAATAGTAGTAAGAGCATGGTGGGCGCCGACAACCCCGATGGCGACACGATGATGGAGATCATGATGATGGAGATCATGGTGTGGCGCCGGTGACGATGGAGATCATGCCAGTGCTTTGGAGATGGAGATCAAAAGCACGAGTTGATGGCCATATCATGTCACTTATGATTTGCATGTGATGTTAATCCTTTTTATGCATCTTATTTTGCTTAGGACGACGGTAGCATTATAAGATGATCCTTCACTAAAATTTCAAGATAAAATTGTGTTCCCCCGAGTGTGCGCCGTTGCGAAGGTTCGTCGTTTCGAAGCACCACGTGATGATCGGGTGTGATAGACTCTACGTTCGCATACAACGGGTGCAAGCCAGTTTTTGCACATGCAGAACACTCGGGTTAGACTTGACGAGCCTAGCATGTACAGACATGGCCTCGGAACACGAAGGACCGAAAGGTCGAGCATGAGTCATATAGTAGATATGATCAACATGTTGATGTTCACCATTGACACCACCTCATCTCACGTGATGATCGGACTTGGGTTGGTGAATTTGGATCATGTCACGCTCGAATGACCGGAGGGATGTCAATTTGAGTGGGAGTTATAATTAATTTGATTAGCTAATAACTCACTTATCATGAACAATAGTCTAAAATGTCTTTGCAAATTTTGGTTATAGATGGCTCGCGCAGTAGCTCCCCTGAATTTTAATGCGTTCCTA
Organism: Secale cereale; assembly: GCA_902687465.1. Taxonomy (NCBI): domain Eukaryota; kingdom Viridiplantae; phylum Streptophyta; class Magnoliopsida; order Poales; family Poaceae; genus Secale; species Secale cereale. Next base: position 80,841,530 of record LR738714.1, read on the forward strand.
GAGAAAGCTAAACTGAAAGATGACGGGAGCAACTTTGTGGACTGGCTCCGCAATCTGAGGATCATCCTCACAGCTGCCCAGAAGGTTTATGTCCTAAATGCACCGCTAGGTGACCCCCCCGCTCCTGGAGCCTCTGCGGACGTTATGAACGTTTGGCAGACGCGTTCGGATGACTATTCGATAGTGCAATGTGCCATGTTGTACGGCTTGGAAGGAGGACTTCAAAGGCGTTTTGAACGTCATGGTGCATATGAGATGTACACGGAGTTGAAGTTCATCTTTGAGAAGAATGCTAAGATCGAGAGGTATGAGACCACCGATAAATTCTTCGCTTGCAAGATGGAGGAGAATTCGTCTGTCAGTGAGCACTTACTGAAGATGTCTGGGTACTATACCCGCATAGCTGATCTGGGACTTGTGTTCCCGGATGAGGCTATCATTGACAGAATTCTCCAGTCACTCCCTCCAAGCTACAAGAGCTTCGTCCAGCAGTACAACATGCAAGGGATGAACAAGACCATCGCCGAGCTGTTTTCGATGCTGAAAGTCGCTGAGGCAGACATCCAAAAGGAGTATCAAGTGTTGATGGTCAATAAGACCACCAGTTTCAAGAAGAATGGCAAGGGCAAGAAGGGTAACTCTAAGAAGGGTGGCAAAGCAGTTGCTAATCCATTGAAGAAACCCAAGGCTGGGCCCAAGCCAGAGACTGAGTGTTTCTATTGCAAGGGGAATGGCCACTGGAAGCGGAACTGCCCCAAGTATCTGGCGGACAAGAAGGGGGCCAACAACAACAAAGGTATATGTGATATACATGTTATTGATGTGTACCTTACCAACTCTCGTTGTAGTGCCTGGGTATTTGATACCGGTTCGGTTGCTCACATTTGCAACTCTAAACAGGAACTGCGGAATAAACGGAGGCTGGCGAAGGACGAAGTGACGATGCGCGTGGGAAATGGTTCCAAGGTTGATGTGATCGCCGTCGGCACGCTCGCTCTTCGATTACCATCGGGATTAGTTATGAACCTGAATAATTGTTATTTAGTGCCTGCGTTAAGCATGAACATTATATCTGGATCTTGTTTATTGCGAGACGGTTACTCATTTAAGTCAGAGAATAATGGTTGTTCTATTTATATGAGTAATATCTTTTATGGTCATGCACCCGAAGTTAGGGGTTTATTCTTATTGAATCTCGACAGTGATGATACACATGTTCATAACATTGATGCCAAAAGATGTAGAGTTGATAATGATAATACCACTTTCTTGTGGCACTGCCGTCTGGGTCATATCGGCGTGAAACGCATGAGGAAGCTCCATGCTGATGGACTTTTGGAGTCTCTTGATTTTGAATCACTTGACACGTGCGAGCCGTGCCTCATGGGCAAGATGACAAGGACCCCGTTTTCAGGGACAATGGAACGGGCAAGTGACTTATTGGAAATCATACATACTGATGTGTGCGGTCCGATGAGTGTAACGGCGCGCGGTGGATATCGTTATTTTCTCACCTTCACTGACGACTTAAGTAGATATGGGTATATTTACTTGATGAAGCATAAGTCTGAAACTTTTGAAAAGTTCAAGCAATTTCAGAGTGAAGTTGAAAATCATCGTAACAAGAAGATCAAGTTCCTACGATCTGATCGAGGGGGAGAATATCTGAGTTATGAGTTTGGTGATCACTTAAGAAAATGTGGAATTGTTTCACAGTTGACACCACCTGGAACACCACAGCGTAATGGTGTGTCCGAACGTCGTAATCGAACCCTATTAGATATGGTACGTTCTATGATGTCTCTTGCCGACTTGCCACTATCGTTTTGGGGATATGCGTTAGAGACGGCTGCATTCACTTTAAATAAGGCTCCATCTAAGTCCGTTGAGACAACACCGTATGAACTGTGGTTTGGTAAGAAACCTAAGTTGTCTTTTCTCAAGGTTTGGGGTTGCGATGCTTATGTCAAAAGGCTTCAGCCAGAAAAGCTCGAACCCAAAGCGGACAAATGTGTCTTCATAGGATACCCAAAAGAAACAGTTGGGTACACCTTCTATCTCAGATCCGAGGGCAAAGTGTTTGTCGCTAAGAACGGGTCCTTCCTCGAGAAAGAGTTTCTCTCGAAAGAATTGAGTGGGAGGAAGGTAGAACTTGATGAGGTTATTGAACCTCTGCTTCAACCAGAAAGTAGCGCAGCACAGAAAGATGTTTTTGTGGAGCCTACAGAGGTAGAAGAGGAAGCCAATGATGATGATCAAGAAGCTTCCGATCAAGTTACTACCGAACCTCGTAGGTCGACAAGGGTACGCACTGCATCTGAGTGGTATGGTAACCCTGTCTTGGAGGTCATGTTGTTAGACAACGGTGAACCTACGAGCTATGGAGAAGCGATGGTGGGCCCAGATTCCGACAAATGGTTAGAGGCCATGAAATCCGAGATGGGATCCATGTATGAAAACAAAGTATGGACTTTGGAAGTATTACCTGAAGGGCGGAAGGCCATTCAGAATAAATGGATTTTTAAGAGGAAGACGGACGCTGACGGTAATGTCACCGTGTATAAAGCTCGACTTGTGGCAAAGGGTTTTTCACAAGTTCAAGGGATTGACTACGATGAGACTTTCTCACCCGTAGCGATGCTTAAATCCGTCCGAATCATGTTAGCAATAGCTGCATTTTTCGATTATGAAATTTGGCAGATGGATGTCAAAACAGCGTTCCTTAACGGTTTTCTTAAGGAAGAGTTGTATATGATGCAACCAGAAGGTTTTGTCGATCCAGAGAATGCTGACAAAGTATGCAAGCTCCAGCGTTCCATTTATGGGCTGGTGCAAGCGTCTCGGAGTTGGAATCTTCGTTTTGATGAGGTGATCAAAGCGTTTGGGTTTATACAAGTTTACAATGAAGCTTGTATTTACAAGAAAGTGAGTGGGAGCTCTATAGCGTTTCTAATATTATATGTGGATGACATATTGCTGATTGGAAACAATATAGAATTTTTGGATAGCGTGAAGGGGTATTTGAACAAGAGTTTTTCGATGAAAGATCTCGGTGAAGCTGCTTTCATATTGGGCATCAAAATCTATAGAGATAGATCAAGACGCTTGATAGGACTTTCACAAAGCACGTACCTTGATAAAGTTTTGAAGAAGTTCAAAATGGATCAATCCAAGAAGGGGTTCTTGCCGGTATTGCAAGGTACAAAGTTGAGTAAGACTCAATGCCCAGTGACTGCGGAAGATAGAGAAAAGATGAGTGTCGTCCCCTATGCTTCAGCCATAGGCTCTATCATGTATGCAATGCTGTGCACAAGACCAGATGTCAGCCTTGCCATAAGTATGGCCGGAAGGTTTCAAAGTAATCCTGGTATGGATCACTGGACAGCGGTCAAGAATATCCTAAAGTACCTGAAAAGGACTAAGGATATGTTTCTCGTTTATGGAGGTGATCAAGAGCTCGTCGTAAAGGGTTACGTCGATGCAAGCTTTGACACTGATCCGGATGACTCTAAGTCTCAAACCGGATACGTATATATTCTCAACGGGGAGCGGTAAGCTGGTGCAGTTCCAAGCAGAGCATGGTAGCTGATTCTACATGTGAAGCGGAGTATATAGCTGCCTCGGAGGCGGCGTAGGAAGGTGTCTGGATGAAGGAGTTCATGACAGATCTTGGAGTTGTGCCTAGTGCACTGAACCCAATGACTCTGTTCTGTGACAACACTGGTGCCATTGCTCTAGCCAAGGAACCAAGGTTTCACAAGAGGACCAGACACATAAAGCGACGTTTCAATTCCATCCGCGATTCGGTCAAGGAGGAGGACATAAACATTTGCAAAGTGCACACGGATTTGAATGTTGCAGATCCGTTGACTAAGCCTCTTCCACGGGCTAAGCATGATCAACACCAAGACTCTATGGGTGTTAGATTCATTACCTTGTAATGCTAGATTATTGACTCTAGTGCAAGTGGGAGACTGTTGGAAATATGCCCTAGAGGCAATAATAAAAGAGTTATTATTATATTTCCTTGTTCATGATAATCGTTTATTATCCATGCTATAACTGTATTGATTGGAAACTCAAATACACGTGTGGATGAATAGACAGACTTTATGTCCCTAGTGAGCCTCTACAGGACTAGCTCGTTGATCAAAGATGACCGCGGTTTCCAGGTCATAGACATGAGTTGTCATTTGATAACGGGATCACATCATTAGGAGAATGATGTGATGGACGAGACCCAAACATAAACATAGCTTTTGATCGTGTCAGTTATCGCTATAGTTTTCTGCATGTCAAGTATAAGTTCCTATGACCATGAGATCATGTAACTCACTGACACCGTAGGAGTGCTTTGTGTGTGCCAAACGTCACAACGTAACTGGGTGACTATAAAGGTACTCTACAGGTATTTCCGAAGGTGTCTGTTGAGTTGACATGGATCGAGACTGGGATTTGTCACTCCGTATGACGGAGAGGTATCTCCGGGCCCACTCGGTAATACGTCATCTCAATGAGCTCAAAGTGACTAAGTAGTTGGTCACGGGATTATGTATTACGGTAACGAGTAAAGAGACTTGCCGGTAACGAGATTGAACTAGGTATAGAGATACCGACGATCGAATCTCGGGCAAGTAACATACCGACGAGACAAAGGGAACTGTATACGGGATTGCCTGAATCCTTGACATCGTGGTTCATCCGATGAGATCATCGAGAAACATGTAGGAGCCAATATGGGTATCCAGATCCCACTATTGGTTATTGACCTGGGAGTGTCTCGGTCATGTCTACATGGTTTCCGAACCCGCAGGGTCTACACACTTAACGTTCGGTGACGCTAGGGTTGTTAGTGAGAAGAGTGCATGGTTACCGAAGGTTGTTCGGAGTCCCGGATGAGATCCCGGACATGACGAGGGTCTCCGGAATGGTCCGGAGACGAAGATTGATATATAGGATGAAAGGTTTCGGAGTACCGGAAGTGTTCCGAGGAGCATCGGGAAATCGGCGGAATACCGGAAGGGATTTCGGGGGGTCCGGAAGTTGTTCTGGGCCTATTGGGCCACAAAGGGGGACACCACAGCCCTCAGGGGGCTGTGCGCCCCCCCTGGGCCCTCTCCCCATGCGGCTAAGGGGGTGGGACCCCCTAGGGCTGGCCGCACCCCTTGGCCTTGGGGGGCAAGGCACCTAGGGGGGGAAACCCTAGGGCCTGGCCGCCCCCCTGCCCTGGCCGCCGCCCCCTCCCCTTGCCCTGGCCGCCGGCCCCTAGGGGGGAAACCCTAGGGCGCCCTCACCTCTCCACCCCCCCTATATATAGTGGGGCAAAGGGAGGGCAGCCAACACAGTTCGTGCCTCGGTGCTGCCCTCCCTCTCCCGTTACATCTTCTTCTCCCGCGGTGCTTAGGCGAAGCCCTGCTGGAGTTCTTCCCCACCATCACCACCACGCCGTCGTGCTGCCGGTTCTCCATCAACCTCTCCTCCACCCCTTGCTGGATCAAGAAGGAGGAGACGTTCCCGAGCCGTACGTGTGAAGAACGCGGAGGCACCGTTGCTTCGGTGCTAGGTCTTCGGCGATCTGAATCGCGACGAGTACGACTCCATCATCCGCGTTTATAACGCTTCCGCTTAGCGATCTACAAGGGTACGTAGATCACACTCCCCCCTCGTAGTTGCATCTACTAGATTGATCTTGGTGAACGGTAGGAAAAATTTTTGTTTCCCATGCAACGTTCCCCAACAAGCATCACCAAGCTTTCTCCCCCCCGGCAGAGGGCTCATGGTCGCCAACGGCGCCGCTGGCGACCATGAGCCTCCTTGGTCCTGCACTGGTTACCGGTCGCCCCAACGGAGGTCGGGGGTGGCGCAAGGTGGGTCCCTTGTCTGGCGATATGAAGTAAGGCTCATGCCTGTGAAGATCTCTGCCCGTGACACTCTCACGTAATAATGTGTGGGGTTGTACATGCCCGGGAGTCTCCGGAGAGTCGCCCTCGGGCCTCGGGGGCTCCCTCCCACGTCCTAGTGGCAGCACTTAGCTCCGCACGAGTGAGAAAACTTGAAGACTAGATAGGTGCCGGACGCGGCTATTTGCATTCCTTGCCTTCCTTTTTGTAATTGGATTCGCCGTGTCCTTTGAATTGAATTTAAAGTCTTGCTCGTTGCCAAAATGGGGGGAAAGAGTTTTCATTGATTTTTGCTAGATTTTGCCACCTCTAGCTGTCTTGAAGATCTTACCCTGGGCCCTCCGGCTCGGGGACCAGAAGGCCAGTCCCACTTGGCGTACCGCTGTAACCTCGGTAGGACCCCCTCGAGGCAAGAGCCTATGTGCCGCAATTTTGCCGCATATGCATCCTACCGCGGCCAGCGGAAAACCCCTAGCCCTACTCCCCGGAGCAGGGCCACACGTTGCTCAGGAGACTCGAGGTAGCGGACCTCTAACGATCCACCCCAGGAGGGAGGCGAACTCACGGCCCTGTAACCCGCGTGACGGCAGGTAAGATCAAGGTGAGTTACAACGGCAACTAAGCTCGGGAAACTCGAGGACGCACGTCCCAGGTTCGGATTCAAGCACCAAAAGAAGGAAAGTGGAATACCAGTTTACACACATAGGGGGCTCCCCCAGTCAAAACGATCTCACGCCCTATGGGGCCTCATGCAAATCTATGTGTGCAGGGTCAACACAAGGAACACAAGCTCAACCGGACACATCGCTAGCCGTGCTGTCCGAGTCGCTCTCATGTACACTGCCAGCATCGTCGCTGGCCACGTCTTGACCGTCTTCAACTACACCACCTTCATCTGCCACGACCACGGCCTCGTCATCATCGGTGGAAAAGGCCCTGACCAGAGCATCCACATGGTCGTCCACCCAGTGCACCAGGTTGTCTCAGACAGACCCAGGCACTGGGGCGATGGCGGCATGGAAGTCAAAGTCGGGGTCAATGCTCTGGAGGTAGCTGAAGACCCGGGAGAAAGCGCGCCCAAGGAGGCTCCGGCTCTTTTCTTCAACAAGACGGCGGGCCCTCGTGGCCCGGCTCTCTAGGCGCATTACAACCTCAGTGAAGAAGACAAGATGGCTGGCATAATCCTCCGCATGGGGGCAGGGGGCACTCTCTTCATAGATGGCCCCCAATGCTCGGTTGGCCTTCGCCCGAAGAGTCCGCAGCATGGGGACATGCTCATGCTGCAGTAGCAGTCGACGGCCTGCCTCGTCCTTGCTTTGCTGCGCAAGAACTGTGGCATCAACAACTTGTCGTCGGAGCAAGGCCAAGCCGGCCTATGCAAAGGCCAGCTCAGCCTGGGCGGAAGACTGAGCCGCCACAGTAGCCCTCTCGCGCTGCTCTGCTTCTTCCAGCTTTGCCCTGAGGGCAGCTGTCCTGCCGTCAGCCTCTGCCCGTTGGAGCACCAACTTCAAGTCGTACCCCTTGGCAAGATTTGCGCGGGCCTCTGCCATGTTCTGGTCAATTTCCTCCTGGACTCTGGCCTCGCGAGTGGAGACAGCGTCATCGGCCAGGGTCACGTGGCGCTCCCTCGCCTCCAGCCACACAAGCTCAAGGTTGCGCTCAGTGGCTTCTAGCATCAGTGCCTCCTCACGCCGCAAGATCACCGCCTCTTCGGAGGGCGTCCCCCTCATCGACACCAGGGCGGCCCTGCGCGCCTCAGCTCCCTCCTCCAAGTTAGCGTTCTGGGCCTGAAGCTCCAGGAGGCGTCTCTCTGCACCCTCGCGGTGGAGGTCGGATTCACTGGCCTCCTCCAAGGCTCGGGCGCAGGCCTCTGGCGAGGCAGCGAGGGACGCGTCAGCCTTCGCATTGGAGACTCGCCTCCCCCGGAGAAGGTGCCAGGGCCAAGGCAGCCCCGCTACGTTCGACGACCAGGGGGAGCCCTTGGCACGCCCCCGGTCCCCAGGCAGGGCCGCGAAGAAGGAATGACAAGAACGTGGGGTCGAGGCGCCAGGTGGCGCATCCGACCTCATGGGTGGCTTGCGCAAGAGGTGGCACATCGACTAAGGGCGCTCTGGGCTAGCGAAGGGCTCGGGGCCACAGGGGCCTGCTTCTTAGGAGATTTCGCCGCGTTGGCAGGAGGGGTCCTGAGGAATCGCGGTCAGGAAGGAAGGCAGCACACAAGAAGTTACAATGATAAGCTACTCACTCGTCTATGGCGATGTACTTCCTCACCTTCAATGGCGCCCCCAGAAGCGCTAGGTCGGGCGGGCCCCCCTACCCCCGCCTCAGGGCGATGCGAAGAGGTCACGGGGACTTTGGCTTCAGGAGCATCAGGAAGCATTTGCACCTCAGCTACCCTTTCCGAGCGTCTCTCCTAAGCCCCGGAGGGCGGTGCTTCAAGAACCTCAGGAGACGCCAGCACGAAAGTAGCAGCGCCACCAGCACACACCAGCGATCGTCCCCCACGCCCACTCTTGGGACGATCACCTCGACAGCGGTAGGCAAGGGAGCCACACAGACAGGGTTCTCACGAGAAACGACAAGGCCGAGTGGATGAAGCCCCCATTCGTCAAAGGATGGAATCTGCCTCACGAAGTCCACCCTGTTTGAGCAGCAATACAGGAGGCAACCCTCCTCCGATAAACGGGCCGGCGTTGGATTGCCCGTCAGGACCTCGAGCATCGTGCGCCATACCTCGTGAGGGAGGGTAGACGCTTGGAGCCTCATGCGGTTCCCGTGGTCGGAGAAGGCCCACATGGGCCGAGAGTGGCGCTGAAGCGGGGCGATGCGGTGCTGGATGAACTCCCTCACCACCATAGGCGCCGTCACTCCAAGCATCTGAAGCCTGGCCAGCCGGAGCCAAACGGGAGCCAGCCTCCGGTCGACAAGCCTCACGTGGTTCCAGTCAGAGCTCGGAGCGGCCGGAATCTATGGTGGGAGCAGCAGGGGGCTGCGCACCCCAACATCGACGAACACCCACCGCTTCCTGAAGCCGCCAACAATCATCGAAAGATCAAAGTCAATGCCCAAGCCGGACGTCGCTGCGATGGCCTGGAAGGACATGAATCCGGAGCACTGGAGCGCATCTGCCATACGCAACGAGAGGAAGTGGCGGAGCAAGGCCACCGAGTAAACAATACCCACCATGGCTTCGCAGACAAAGGCGAAAACAGCAAGGAGGACGATGGATTGAGGATCAAGATGCAGTGCGCTGACCTAGTAGTGCGAAAACACCACGTTGAAGAAATCGGAAAAGGGAGGGATCAGGCCTGCCCAGAGGGCGTGAAGGTGGAGGGGAACCTCGGTGCCCGACCTAACGATCTTGGCGCGGGAAGCGGGCCAAGCCACCGTCGCCCCCCACTCATTGGAATCGGCGGCGAGTGTCGGGCGCACCTTATCCATCATCTCTTCGTTGATCACCACCTACGGCTCGGTGGCGGGCCCGAAGGTCGGCAGCCAGGGGGCCAAGGTGCAAGGCTCAGCCCCCTCTTCCTTCTCTCAGCTGGAGACCATGTGATAACCCTCAACCGTAAGGGATCGAGATAGTCTTCGCGGGTAAGAATAACCCAATTTATTGATTCGACACACGGGGAGCCAAAGAGTATTTATAAGCTTTGACAGTTGAGTTGTCAATTCAACCGCACCTGAAATATACTTACTTGCAACATAAGATAAGTGGTAACAGTGATATGATAGTGATGATAGTAATAGTAAAAGTAAACAGCAAAAGTAAATAGCAGTAGTAAACGGCAAAAGTAGCAACTAGTGACAAGCAGAGTTTAAAACACTGTAGGCTAGGGAGATGGATGGTTGGGCGCTGCATGGATGAGATAGATTCTAACTTGGGGCACGGCACACGGAAAAGTAAGGATCATCTAGGCAAATATCAAACATTAGGCATGTATCCCGTAGGTAGTTGTACGTGCTTGCAATAAGAACTTGCACAACATCTTTTGTCCTACCATCCCGCTACGAACGGGGCCAAAAGGAACTTATGGATATTAAGGTGCTCCTGTCAAAGAGCACCGGAACAAAGCAATGAACTCAATGGATACATGTAATCCTCAAACTACGGACCATCCCCTTTGGTGTCCCAAGCTGTCACTTTTGGGATCGCCGGTTCCGGACCGTAATAGGTGCAAACAACTCATAGATAGGATCACGAACACAAATATATTCATACAAACACATATGGTTCAGATCTGAAATCATGGCACTCGGGCCCTAAGTGTCAAGCATTAAGAGTAATAAGTTGAAGCAAAGATGATAAACACCATAGTAGATGATATGCAACATGCCCCCAATGATCTGACAAACCATTACATGATCTAACTCATCCAATCCCTACCATCCCCTTCGCCTACAGCGGGGGAATTACTCACACATGGAGGGAGAAGTCATGGAGGGATGATGGAGTGGTGATGATGATGACGATAGCGACGATCTCCCCTCTCCGGAGGCCAATTCAGCCTCCTGATTAGTCCTCCCGAGGAAGAACAGAGGGTGGCGGCGGCTCCGCGACGGAAAACTGCGAAAGAACTTCTGATCTGGGGTTTCTGTGTCGGGAGTAAAAATACGAGGCGAAGTAGGGCACCAAGGGGTGTGGGACCCACCCAGGCGGCCTCCCAGCGCGGCCCAGGGGGGGCGCGCCCATAGGGCGCCTGGGCACCCCCTGGCCCCCCTCTAGCCCCACTTCTGGCTCTTAGTTCCTTCGGGTGCGTGGATTTTCTGTGATTTTTCGTGGATTTTTCTAAAGTACCTAAAAATCCGTTTTCCTGCACACAAATAAACCATACAGGCAGCTCTGCTGAAAACAGCGTCAGTCCGGGTTAGTTTAGTCCAAATCATGCAAGAATGAGGCCAAAACAATATCAAAAGTGTTTGGAAAAGTAGATACGTTTGAGACGTATCAACTCCCCCAAGCTTAGCATATTGCTTGTCCTCAAGCAATTTAGTTCAGCGAACTGGACGCAACAAAGAAGACTTTGACAAACTCTTTTGCTTCATTAGATGTATATAAGCATGTACTACGAAAAGAGTTTTAAGCATGTACTACGAAAAGAGTTTAGCAAGTATTGAAACAGTACTATGAGGACAATGCAAGGAGCAATCCTTCTTTCAAGTGACCAGTCACAAATACTTAAAAGTAAATAATCTATTACTGAAAATCAAGACAAGATTACATTGCACATAGCTTGAGCATATTAGGGTGGTATCTCGCTAGCCTCCATGAGTGAAGCAAAACATAAATGCAGAGACTCCTCTAGAGTTTTAAAGGAGACTAGAACTGAGAATTTCAGAATAAATCATATCACAAGTATGCAGAAGACAATGTAATACTTTGGGACAATGCACATTACACTCAGAATGACAATTATGCTCTCCTTGTCGGTGCTTTGAAGAAAGAAGGTGAGACTCTCGAACCGTGGCTTTTATTGGCAAGGTTGAAAACCCGTGGTCGGAAACAAAAACTAAACATGTACCAGAGCTCTTAGTTTTAAAAACAGAAGTAAACATGTTTTGAGAAGTGCATATTTCGTCAATGAATGCTAGCAGATAACTCAATCACTTTTTAAGTGGACAAGTCTCGAGGAACGGCTCCCGCATGAGGACGATCACATCCTCTTAATCTCCTTTGTATATCACTTCCAAAGTTTTTTGATTTCTCATGAACAAAGCGTGAAGGAGGGTTTGTTTGTTATATTATCTTTTTGAGCAGGGCGCACTCAATGCCAGTTCCTTTTCGTATTAGGGGTTTGCACATTAGTCATACAGTCCAGGGGTGAAACTTGTCCAACTTAAAAAGATCATGAATTAACTACTACTTCCTCATGAGCTAAAACATAGGCACAAAAGAGAAATGCTTTTGATTAGTTTTGAGATGGTACATGAAAGTCTTCGTTAGGAATGGCAGGTAAATACCATGTATAGGAAGGTATAATGGACTCATATGGCATAACTGGTTTTAAGGATTTCGGATGCACAAGCAGTCAGTCCGCTTAGTACAGGTGAAGGTTTAGCAAAAGATTGGGAAGCGACCAACTAGAGAGCAATAACGGTCATAATCATGCAGAGCGACAAAGCAACATTGAATCGGGCATGAAAGTGACATAACTATTCTAAAACTCAAAGATCATCAAGGCAGAGTAGACTTTTTAGTCTTAAACATGTGTAAGCATGTGCCAAGTCAATCCAAAAATTCTCTAAAGGGAAATACCACCTTAGTATACCAGACTGTGAATAGTGCAATGCTTGTAGATCATTTCAATAACACATTATATACTCTAGTTATTCGAGACTAGCCACAAGGAAAGCATGAACCACCGAAAGAGCATTGTAGACATAGCACTATGTCGCTACAAGCTGGTCTCTAGATCATAAGTACAGGCATATGTACAAAAGTAGAAACAATAAGAGTTCATACCGGTCTTCCCTGTTGCTTCCCTTCAGTCGATCTTCGTCATTACTGCTTGTCACTTGCATGATCGAACATAGGAAATATAATTAAGTGCCATCACGGACTCGAGCCGCTCTCTGAAAACAAAGCAAACTAAAGAGAGAGAAAGGAAATCTTTTTGGGTTTTTCAAAGGTTGAATAAAAGCAAAAGAAGAAAAAAGGAAATCTTTTTGTTGTTTTTGCAAAGAGAGAAACAAAGAAGAACGGGCAAAAACCTTCGAAAAGATCAAAGCGAATAAAATGAATAATACAATGGAAAGGTGAGAAGGGCACGTACTCCCCCAAGCTTAGGCTTTTGGCCTAAGTTGGTAGCAGCTACTGCCCCCAGGAGCCTCCTGCTCCAGGGGTATGGTGGTGAGACCACGGGTCGTAGAAGGATGCTGGCGCGTACACCGAACTCCTCGGAGTCTCCCACGAGGAAGGTTCCGAACGCCAAATAGAGGAAGACCCTTCACCAAACTCGGTGGCGGTCTCTTCCTGAAAATGTGGTATCTCACCGTGCCTCTCCTCGTCGGGCACAACCCCCTCCATGGGGTTATGAAACTGATGCTGGACCATGAACTCATCGAACTGAACAACATCAAAGGACCATCCGTTCCTGCGAGAAAAATCAAACAAAAGAGGTGCAAGTAGACGGATCTCGCGTTCCGCTGCAGTTCCGAAACGCAAGATATAAATAAGATTATCAAGCTCAGAACCCATGGTAACAAACTTATGCCTTTTCATAGCAGCAAGATCAAAGCTTAAATAAGTAAAAGGAGTATCATCAGGGTGTGGGGTGCCTCCAAGATGCTCTAAGATAAGTGTGGCGTAAACGCCACCATATAAGTCCCCCTTGTTACCGTTCATAGCAAGGTGTCGAGCAATTAAGGTACCCAGATTATAATCAGACCTCCCTGAGAGGGCTGCTGCCAGGATAGCAATATCTGGAGCAGAAATGATGCTCGTGTTGTCATGAGCTAACACCCCTCTGGCAATATAATATGCAAAATACCTGAGGTGAGGAAATAAGATGCTGGAGATCTTCGACCGATGAATATCCCTCGTACCCATGCTGCAGAGATAGTTGATGACGGTTTTCAGCTCGGAGGGCTGAGTGGCCATCCTAACCGTCCTCCCAACATTCGGCACACCTATTATTTCACAAAAGTTTCCCAAAGTCATGGTGATAAGATCATTATAAATTTTAAACTCAATAGCACCTGAATCAGGATTATATCTAAAACTGTTAATGAAACTGGAGGTGAGTTTTTGATACTGAGTAACACGGCTCGTGACGAGTCGTGTCAAACCTGCATTAGCACAAAGATTATAAAACTCATCCTTGATTCCCGCAGCTTCCATGAATTCATCACATGGAAATGTCATCGCACGTGCTGGACTTGTATCTTCCAACAACTCCAGGGGCACATGATCTTCATTATAGCTCACCCTAGCAGTCGATGGTGAAGCTGCGGCTCTAGTAACTCGATCGGAGTGTGCGGGCCTCCTCTTCTCAAGCCACCCTTTTGCCCTTCCTAACAAACTCATTTCTGAAAAAAATTACAATTTACAAAAACGAGGATTAAAACAAAGTGAGCTAAGGCAAACTACTCAACTCACTTGCCCAAGGCATAAACTTGCATCAAAACTTGAAAAATAACTTTCTACACATGCATGCAAGCTCATGTCTACAGCACCAAGAACTACTAAATACTCACAAATGAGGCCACCAATCAAAAATATAATTGGAGGGGTGGAGGAGTCACATACCAGGGAGTATTTGCTCAAAATTTCAGCTCAACTGACGGGCTGTAGAGAGAGATCGAAGAATCGCCTCCAAGAATAGCAAGAACACAAGAACAAAAGCAGAACTCGTGTTTTTGGAGAAAGAGAGAGAGGGAGGAAGAAGACATACATGGAGGGGGGCCCTGTGGGCCCCAGGCGCCCTGTGGGCGCGGCCAGGGGCTGGGCCGCGCCAGCTGGCCACCTGGGCCACTGGTGGCCCCCCCTGGCTGGCCCCAGGACTTTCTGGGTCTCTCCCGACGTGGAAATTTTTATTATAATTTTTCTGGATTTTTTCTGAAAACTTCACTGTTGAAAATTTTCCGAAGTTCAAAAAGTTGCGAAACTCTCTAAAACTTTGAAGCAGTTAGTAGTATTGTGAAGCTTCAAAAACATAAATGCTTGGTACAGCAAGTAGGACAAAACTAAAAACAAGTGAAAACATAACAAGCTCAACTTTTTTATCTATATAAAACATGTTTACTAGTAAGGTTGATCAAGTCTTACCAACAAACAGGCGATATATAGAGCAAAAAGTCTCACCTCCTACGAAGTAGTTACTAAACCTTTACTTTGATGGACATTGTCCCCACCATGATAGTTTTATATTTGTGAGGCACATGTAGTGGACAGTCCCATTCTCCAATCTTCACGGTCTCGATATTCTCTATAGAGTTGAGGGCATGCCTCCTGTCGGTCTTCTTCGGAAAATATACCATGTGTTCTTTATCATTCACATGGAAGGTAACCTTCCCTTTATTGCAATCAATAATAGCACCTGCGGTGTTAAGGAAAGGTCTACCAAGAATAATGGACATGCTCCCATCCTCGGGCATGTCAAGCACAACAAAATCAGTAAGAATTAAACAATTAGCAACTTCTACGGGAACATCCTCACAAATACCTATCGGAACAGCGGTTGACTTGTCAGCCATCTGAAGGGAGATATCTATAGGAATTAGTTTCTCTAAACAAAGCCTCTCGTAAAGAGAGAGAGGCATAACACTCACTCCTGCTCCATGATCACATAAAGCAGTTTTGACATAAGTATTCTTTATGGAGCAAGGAATGGTGGGTATACCTGGATCACCGAGCTTCTCAGGAATCTTGCCACTGAAAGAGTAGTTAGCAAGCATAGTAGATATTGCATCATTAGGAACTTTTCTTTTATTAGTGACAATATCTTTCATATATTTTGAATAAGGAAGTAACTTAATAGCATCAGTCAAAGGGATTTGAAGAAAAAGAGGTTTAATCCACTCACAAAACTTATTATAATGCTCTTCTTCTTTAGATTTGATGGACTTACCTGGAAAGGGCATGGGTTTCTGTATCCATGGTTCTCTTTCCTTCCCATGTTTTCTTGCGATGAAGTCTTCTTTAGTGTACCTCTTACGTTTGTCAGGTGCTTCTTCTTCTCGAACTTCAGGCGGATCATTCTTCTCATTATTATTACCTTCAGGTCAGCACCGTCTTCAGTCTCAGCATCGGAGATAGATACACTGTTGGGATCAATAGCTGGTTCTTCATCTGCAATAGGATCATTAGAATTGTCAGTCTCCTTATGTTTCTTCTTTTTCTTTGGAGAGCCAACAATTTCTTCTTCCTGCATTTGAGAATCCTGCTCGATTCTCTTCGGATGCCCCTCTGGATAAAGATGATCTTGAGTGCTAGTTCCTCCTCAGGTCTTAATCCCGAAAGCCTGCAAATTATCTTGTTTGGCATTGTTAGCAAGCAAATCTCTTTGCACATTAGAAATTTGATCAAGCTGAGTTTGAACCATATGAAAATGCTTCACAAGACATTGAACATCATTAACTGTTCTATCTAAAACATCAAGCAGTCTTTTGATAGCAAGGGAATTACCATGCAATTGACTTTCTATCCTCTCATTAAAATGATTTTGTTTCATAATAAAATTATCAAACTCATCTAAACATTGATCAGGAGGCTTACCATGAGGGACGTCACTTGCGTTGAAATCTAAAAGAGAGTGTACCTCTACCATAGGAGGGTGAGTAGTAGGCTCACACAGCTTCTCAATAGGGGGTAGATTCTTCACGTCTTCAACTTTAATACCTTTCTCTTTAATAGACTTCTTTGCTTCTCGCATATCCTCGGGGCTCAGAACAAACATGCCCCTCTTCTTTGTTGGTGGAGGTGGTTCGGGGACGGACCAATCTTCATGGTTTTTGGCAATCCTTCCCATTAAATCTTCCGCATCGTCCGATATTCTTTTCCTGAAAACACAACCAGCACAACTGTCCAAATAGGACCTGGATTCATCAGTTAGACCAGCATAGAATATATCGATTAATTCATTCTTAGGGATTTCATTTCCTGGTCTAGCACGAATCAGACCGCAGTACCTCCCCCAAGCTTTAGGGAGGGACTCATCCTGCAACTGTTTAAAGTTATAAATTCTTTGTAAAGCAGCATGTTGCATGTGAGCAGGAAAGTACTTATCAACAAAAGAGTGAGCTAAGTTCCGAGGACTCTTAATGAAACCGCATGGGAGTGAATCATACCATGCTTTAGCACCCTCCTTCAAGGAGAAAGGAAGAAGCTTGGTCACATAAAAGTATCGTATCTTCTCATCAGTGGTAAACAGGCTACCCAACTCACCGAGTTTAGTCAGGTGTGCAATAGCATCATCATTTTCTCTGCCATAAAAGGGGTCAGCTTCAACCATAGGTATAAGTGAAAGATCAACAGAGAAATCATAATCAGGATCATCAATGCATATAGGAGATGTAGCAAATTCAGGATTAGGAACGGTTTTGTTCTTCACAGAATGTTTTTCAAACAGTTTCTTAATAGCTTCAGGGTCAGAGCCAGAAAACTCTGTCAGTTCCCTGCATAATTCTTCATCTAGTATATAGTAATCATCATCAAGGAGCCTCTCTTTGAGTTTACTCAAATCAGGATAATCATAAGTTTCACCAATAGGGTAGCGAGTAACAGGAAGTTCAATTCCAGACTTTTTAGCAGCAGCAGCAATTTGTTTCTCAAGAGCATAACCAAGCGAACTAATATCATCATCAAAAGTAGTAGAAGCATCATCAAGAGTATCAGACATAGTAACAGATTCAGTAGGAGCATCATGTGGTGGTGGTGAGGCAAACTTACTCATAACGGAAGGTGAATCAAGTGTAGCAATAGTGCATAGAGCAGTACCTCTTCTTGTAGTAGATAGTAAGATCGGAACCTTGGGGTCTCCTTTCTTACCCATAGTAGATAAAGTGCAGCAGGTAGGATACCTCAAGTAGACTTGCAAATATTGCTATGCTCCCCGGCAACGGCGCCAGAAAATGGAACTTGATAACCCTCAACCGTAAGGGATCGAGATAGTCTTTGCGGGTAAGAATAACCCAATTTATTGATTCGACACACGGGGAGCCAAAGATTATTTATAAGCTTTGACAGTCGAGTTGATAATTCAACCGCACCTGAAATATACTTACTTGCAACAAAAGATAAGTGGTAACAGTGATATGATAGTGATGATAGTAATAGTAAAAGTAAACAGCAAAAGTAAATAGCAATAGTAAGCGGCAAAAGTAGCAACTAGTGACAAGCAGAGTTTAAAACACTATAGGCTAGGGAGATGGATGGTTGGGCGCTGCATGGATGAGATAGATTCTAACTTGGGGCACGACACACGGAAAAGTAAGGATCATCTAGGAAAATATCAAACATTAGGCATGTATCCCGTAGGTAGTTGTACGTGCTTGCAATAAGAACTTGCACAACATCTTTTGTCCTACCATCCCGCTACGAACGGGGCCAAAAGGAACTTATGGATATTAAGGTGCTCCTGTCAAAGAGCACCAGAACAAAGCAATGAACTCAATGGATACATGTAATCCTCAAACTACGGACCATCCCCTTTGGTGTCCCAAGCTGTCACTTTTGGGATCGCCGGTTCCGGACCGTAACAAGTGCAAACAACTCATAGATAGGATCACGAACACAAATATATTCATACAAACACATATGGTTCAGATCTGAAATCATGGCACTCGGGCCCTAAGTGTCAAGCATTAAGAGTAATAAGTTGAAGCAATGATGATAAACACCATAGTAGATGATAGGCAACATGCCCCAACGATCTGACAAACTATTACATGATCTAACTCATCCAATCCCTACCATCCCCTTCGCCTACAGCGGGGGAATTACTCACACATGGAGGGAGAAATCATGGAGGGATGATGGAGTGGTGATGATGATGACGATGGCGACGATCTCCCCTCTCCGGAGGCCAATTCATCCTCCAGATTAGCCCTCCCGAGGAAGAACAGAGGGTGGCAGCGGCTCCGCGATGGAAAACTGCGAAAGAACTTCTGATCTAGGGTTTCTACGTCGGGAGTAAAAATACGAGGCGAAGTAGGGCACCAAGGGGTGTGGGACCCACCCAGGCGGCCTCCCGGCACGGCCCAGGGGGGGGGGGCGCGCCCACAGGGCGCCTGGGCACCCCCTGGCCCCCCTCTGGCCCCACTTCTGGCGTTTGGTTCCTTCGGGTGCGCGGATTTTCTGTGATTTTTCGTGGATTTTCCTGAGATGCTCAAAAATCCGTTTTCCTGCACACAAATAAACCATACAGGTAGCTCTACTGAAACCAGCGTCAGTCCGGGTTAGTTTAGTCCAAATCATGCAAGAATGAGGCCAAAACAATATCAAAAGTGTTTGGAAAAGTAGATACGTTTGAGACGTATCACCATGATGGCGGAATAAGTTGGTGTTGAATCAAGCCAGAGGAGGGGATCCAAAAGACAAGGAAACCGCCGGGCGCGCCACTGGCATGGCAGGAGGAGCCGAGCAAGTTGCAGTGGTCGTCCGGTCGGGCGAGAACAGAGGGTGTATGGGGAAGTGGAGACGCCCACGTCCCGTCAATCGCCACGCGTCAGTCAAGGCCACAGGCTTTTGGGGTTCGCGGCGCTCCGCACTTGACCCTTGGCTTTGCCGCGAATCCAAGCCCGAGCGCACCTTAGGCCCGGGGGCTACTGTCGGTGTTCTGGGAATGGGGGTACCCAGACTTGCCAGCCTGCGGCCTAGGGCATGGCTCATCAGGCGGCCTGGTACAACCCAACTTCGTCAGCAACCACTCAAGACCCTCGTGAAGGGCCGAGCCTCGCGAGGCGGACGAGGCAATACATCCCCTGGGGCAGCCTCACTAGGTCGAGTCATGATGATCAGAGATATCAAGGCAAGGGGTACATCACGAGGACCTCGTGATGTGAGCAGTGAGGACCAAGGCCAGGCGGGCGCCAGCGGGTGCAGAGTGCCAGTTTCCTCTTTGGTGCTAAAGAGCAGATGCAGGCGAGGAGTCCCGAGGCATCAGGCAAAGGTTTCCATATCAGTGCAACGAGACGAAGACCGGAAGGAGGGCAGAGCAGAGGTCATCATGGAGTCCACGGCGGCGTCACCACCAGAGCCTTTGGCAAGTGAAGACCACCTTTTGTCAGGATAGCTTGTACTAGCTATCCCCCTTCAAATTTGGCCATTGTGGGATCCATTCCCGCTAAATATTTGGGAAGAAGACCCTGGCCACTGTAAATAGGACTAACCACCACCGTTGGGATCATCTCATCTTGAGTGGATCAGATAGAAGGCCACACACCACAAGCTCACTCGAGCACAAGAACTCCTCTCCTCAGGAGGCAGTTCATCCATGTACTAGTTCTTCCTCGGCCTACAAGGCAATCTACCACACCACACTCGATTAGGGTGTTACACCACCACGGTGGCCCAAACCAGTATAAACCATGTGTCCCTTGTTCTTCGGATCTGACGAGCTAGGCCTAGGGATCGGTGAGTACACGAACTAGGGCGGAAGGAGAGATCTTCGTGCGCACCCCAGAGTTTGAACCACAAGGGTTTTGTCGGGACCCAGGATACGACACATGCAATGGATGCACTAGAGTTATAAGTGTATGAAAGCTCAACAAATGAAACTAAGTGGGTGTGCATCCAACTTGCTTGCTCATGAAGACCTAGGGCATTTTGAGGAAGCCCGTCTTTGGAATATACAAGCCAAGTTCTATAACGAAAATTACCCCTAGTATATGATAGTGATTGTCGGCGTCCTGGGAACCAGGGTACCCAGACATGCCTGTCTGTGGGCCGCGACACGCTCCTATCACGGCCTGGTACAACCCAGCTGATCAACCAGCTGCCCAAGACCCTCGCCAGGGGGCTAGGCCTCACAAGGAGAACGACATCAAGACTCCCTCAGGAGTGGCCTCGGCTAGGTAGCTCCGGAGGGGCGGAGAATCTAAGGCCAAGCCTGCCTCAGGAGGAGGCAGTGATGCAAGCAGTGACGCACCACGCCAGCGGGTGCCAGTGCGTGCCAGCGGCGCAGTTGCCACTTTCGTACAAAGGAGACAGCGCATGCGCAGGTTCCCGAGGAGCGGGACAAAGGTTTCCCCTTCGGTGCAACAAGACCGAAGATCGCAAGGACGATAGGGTGGATGTCACCACCGAGCCCACCACTGCGTCACCGCCTGATCCTTTTGCAGGAGAAGACCGCTTTTGTTAGGACAAGAACGTCCTTGTGTTCCCGCTCAAAATGGCCGTTGTGGGATCCCTTTCTACCTAAACATTTCGGGGGAAGAGGACCCTGGCCGCCTATATAACTAGCTAGGATCTCCACTATGGAGGGAGGACTCAAGTCGATCAGATCCAGAAACTCCGCCATCGCATAAGGGAGAAAGATCTCTTGCCTCCTGACACTCCTGAGCTCAGGAACCACTATACACATTCATACTCAAGCCCTCCTGAGGCCAATCCACCAAAGCAGGAAGTAGAGTTTTACACCGCAAGGCGGCCTGAACCTGGGTAAACTTGTGTGTGCTTTACTTGTTGTTTGCTTGAATCTCTTCAATGGATGAGGGCGAGACGCTAGGTAGACGTGAGTGGGAGAGATCTTCGTTCACGCCCCTGTATTCGAACTTCTTGGGTTTGCGAAGCCCGTAATCCGACATTTGGCGCGCCAGGTAGGGGGCGTGTTGAGATCTCGCATCTCCGACGACCTCGTCCCGCTGTCGTCGTCGACTTCGCTCCACTACCATGGTGGACACACGCCGAGCACGCGCCGTCCGCCGCGCTGCGAACATCGCTCAGACGGCGCACGCGGGCAACGGTGCGCCACTCCGCCCCAAGTCCCCAACTCGCCTGTCGCCAATGCCGCCACCGACCCGGCAGTCCACGAGCAGCAGGACTTGTCGTTGCCGCTGTCCGTGCGACACGATGGCCGCACGGCGACGCCATCACCCTCTCCGACCGTGGCGTCATCCTCGCTGATCCGCCGCGAGCCGGTCTACCAGCAACTTGTGCTATTAATGGCGCCAGAGCTCCTGCGCTACCACCCGGCGGACGACCTCTACGACGAGTGGCTCCACCGCATCACCGAGCTCGTCAACATCGCCGGGGAGGTACATGCACCAACTCACTCCTTCCGTCCCCCGTCGCCAATGGCGGGGAATGAGGGCCACGGTGTCCTGGCTCCACCTCCACTCTACAACGCCGGCCAGGAGGTCAGGCGCGAGGCTCCGCGGCGTGAGCCGCCCCATAGGGCCCCTGTGCGCGACGAGGAGAGCTGCCAGGTGATCCCGCATCCCCAGGCAGTAACTCGCGGGCCCCCTGTCCCGCAGCACCAAGACCGGGCACCACGGGAGGTGGTGGCGCTAGCGCCCCAAGATCCAGCACAGCAGGTGCAGGGGGTGCCTGCAATCATGAGCGTGGCTGGATTTCGCGCCTTAGCTCCCGAGCTACGGTGCCTCGTCTGGCCCGGCAAGTTCAAGCCGGATCTGCCTCCGCGCTACGATGGCACCACCGTGTTGGGGAACGTAGTATTTTAAAATTTTCCTACGATGACGCAAGATCTACCTACCAGATGTATAGCAACGAGAGGGGAGAGTGTGTCTACGTACCCTCGTAGACCGGAAGCGGAAGCGTCAAGTGACGTGGTTGATGTAGTCGAACTTCTTCGCAATTCAACCGATCAAGCACCGAACGTATGGCACCTGCGCGCACACGTTGATCTTGATGACATCCCACAAGCTCTTGATCTAGTTGAGCTTCACGTGAGAGTTACGTCGGCATGACGGCATGGTGACGGATATGATGAAGTTACCGGCGCAGGGCTTCGCCTAAGCACTGCAATGGTATCACCGAGGTGTGTTTCTGTGGATGGGGGCACCGCACACAGCTGGAGAGATCAACTTGTGTGTATAGAGGTGCCCCCTGCCCCCGTATATAGAGGAGCAAGGGGGAGGCCAGCCTGCCCAAGCCTGGCGCGCCAAGGGGAGTAGGATTCCTACTCCTAGTAGGAATAGGAATCCTCCTTCCTATTCCTACTAGGAGTAGGAAAGGAAGAAGGAGAAGAGAAGGAAGGAGAGAGGTGGCGCCCCCACTCCTAGTCCAACTAGGATTCTTTGGTGGTGGCGCCGGCCAGCCCCTATGGGCTGCCTCTCACTTTTCCCTCAAGGCCCACTATGGCCCATACTCCCTCGGGGGGGTTCCGGTAACCCCCTCCGGCACTCCAGTTAAATCCGAAACTTTCCGAAACACTTCCGGTGTCTGAATATAGTCGTCCAATATATCAATATTTATGTCTCGGACATTTCGAGACTCCTAGTCATGTCCGTGATCTTATCCGGGACTCCGAACTACCTTCGGTACATCAAAACTCATAATACCGATCGTCATCAAACGTTAAGCGTGCGGACCCTACGGGTTTGAGAACTATGTAGATTTGACCGAGACTCATCTCTGGTCAATAAACAATAGCGGAACCTGGATGCTCATATTGGCTCCTACATATTCTACGAAGATCTTTATCAGTGAAACCGCATAACAACATACGTTGTTCCCTTTGTCATCGGTGTGTTACTTGCCCGAGATTCGATCGTCGGTGTCTCAATACCTTGTTTCAATCTTGTTACCGGCAAGTCTCTTTACCCATTCCATAATACATCATCCCGTGACTATCTCATTAGTCATTTTCTTGCAAGGCTTATTATGATGTGTATTACCGAGAGGGCCCAGAGATACCTCTCCGACACTCGGAGTGACAAATCCGATTCTTGATCTATGCCAACACCACGAACACCTTCGGAGACACCTGTAGAGCATCTTTATAATCACCCAGTTATATTGTCACGTTTTATAGAACACAAGGTGTTCCTCCGGTATACGGGAGTTGCATAATCTCATAGTAATAGGAACATGTATAAGTGATGAAGAAAGCAATAGCACTAAAACTAAACGATCAAAGTGCTACGCTAACGGATGGGTCCTGTCCATCACATCATTCTCCTAATGATGTGATCCCGTTGATCAAATGACAACTCATGTCTATGGCTAGGAAACATAACCATCTTTGATCTATGAGCTAGTCTAGTAGAGGCATACTAGGGACATACTGCTTTGTCTATGTAGTCACACATGTACTAAGTTTCCAGTTAATAAAATTCTAGCATGAATAAAAGACATTTATCATGATATATGATAATAAAAATAACATCTTTATTATTGAATATAGGGCATATTTCTTCAGTCTCCCACTTGAACTAGAGTCAATAATCTAGATTACAAAGTAATGACCCTAACACCCATGGATTCCTTCACCAAGGCTATTGCTCCAGGGTTGTCACAAAAGATTTTCATTGGACCCAATGCACTAGGTATTACACCTAGATCGGATATGAACTCCTTCATCCAGACTCCTTCATTTGCTGCTTCCGAAGAAGCTATGTATTCCGCTTCACATGTATACCCCCCCCCCCCACGACGCTCTGCTTGGAACTGCACCAACTGACAACTCCACCGTTTAATAAAAATACATATTCGGTTTGTGACTTAGAGTCATCTGGATTAGTGTCAAAGCTAGAATCGACGTAACCATTTACGACGAGCTCTTTGTCACCTCCATACACGAGAAACATATCCTTTGTCCTTTTAAGGTATTTCAGGATATTCTTGACCGCTGTCCAGTGATCCACTCCTGGATTACTTTGGTACCTCCCTGCTAGACTTATAGCAAGGCACACATCAGGTCTGGTACACAGCATTGCATACATGACAGATCCTATGGCTGAGGCATTGGGAATGACTTCCATTTTCTCTCTATCTTCTGAAGTGGTCGGGCATTGAGTCTTACTCAACTTCACACCTTGTAACACAGGCAAGAACCCTTTCTTTGACAGATCCATTTTGAACTTCTTCAAAACTTTACCAAGGTATGTGCTTTGTGAAAGTCCAATTAAGTGTCTTGATCTATCTCTATAGATCTTGATGCCTATTATGTAGGAAGCTTCACCGAGGTCTTTCATTGAAAAATTCTTATTCAAGTATCCTTTTATGCTATCCAGAAATTCTATATCATTTCCAATCAACAATATGTCATCCACATATAATATCAAAAATGCTACAGAGCTCCCACTCACTTTCTTGTAAATACAAGCTTCTCCAAAAGTCTGTATAAAACCATATGCTTTGATTACCTCATCAAAGCGTATATTCCAACTCCGAGATGCTTGCACCAGTCCATAGATGGATCGCTGGAGCTTGCACACTTTGTTAACACCTTTTTGGATCGACAAAACCTTCTGGTTGCATCATATACAAGTCTTCTTTGAGATATCCATTTAGGAATGCTGTTTTGACATCCATTTGCCAGATTTCATAATCATAAAATGCGGCAATTGCTAACATGATTCGGACAGACTTAAGCATCGCTACGGGTGAGAAAGTCTCATCGTAGTCAACTACTTGAACTTGTCGAAACCCTTTCGCAACAAGTCGAGCTTTGTAAACAGTAACATTACCGTCTGCGTCGGTCTTCCTCTCGAAGATCCATTTATTTTCGATGGCTTGCCGATCATCGGGCAAGTCAACCAAAGTCCACACTTTGTTCTCATACATGGATCCCATCTCAGATTTGATGGCCTCAAGCCATTTTGCGGAATCTGGGCTCATCATCGCTTCCTCATAGTTCGTAGGTTCATCATGGTCTAGTAACATGACTTCCAGAACTGGGTTGCCTTACCACTCAGGTGCGGAACGTACTCTGGTTGATCTACGAAGTTCAGCAGAAACTTGATCTGAAGTTTCATGATCATCATCATGAGCTTCCTCACTGATTTGTGTAGGAATCGCTCGAACTATTTTCTGTGATGTACTACTTTCCAATTTGGGAGAAGGTACAATTACCTCATCAAGTTCCACTTTCCTCCCACTCACTTCTTTCGAGAGAAACTCCTTCTCTAGAAAGGATCCATTCTCAGCAATGAATAGCTTGCCTTCGGATCTATGATATAAGGTGTACCCAACAGTCTCCTTTGGGTATCCTATGAAGACACATTTCTCTGACTGGGGTTCGAGCTTATCAGGTTGAAGCTTTTTCACATGAGCATCGCAGCCCCAAACTTTAAGAAACGACAACTTTGGTTTCTTGCCAAACCATATTCCATAAGGCGTCGTCTCAACGGATTTAGATGGTGCCGTATTTAACGTGAATGCAGTTGTCTCTAAAGCATAACCCCAAACCGATAATGGTAAATCGTTAAGAGACATCATAGACCGCACCATATCCAATAAAGTACGGTTACGACGTTCGGACACACCATTACACTGTGGTGTCCCGGGTGGCGTGAGTTGTGAAACTATTCCACATTGTTTCAAATGAAGACCAAACTCGTAACTAAAATATTCACTTCCACGATCAGATCGTAGAAACTTTATTTTCTTGTTACGATGATTCTCTACTTCATTCTGAAATTCTTTGAACTTTTCAAATGTTTCAGACTTGTGTTTCATCAAGTAGATATACCCATATCTGCTCAAATCATCAGTGAAGGTCAGAAAATAATGATACCCGCCGTGAGCTTCAACACTCATCGGTCCACATACATATGTATGTATGATTTCCAACAAATATGTTACTCGCTCCATAGTTCCGGAGAACGGAGTTCTAGTCATCTTTCCCATAAGGCACGGTTCGCAAGCACCAAGTGATTCATAATCAAGTGATTCCAAAAGTCCATCACTATGGAGTTTCTTCATGCGCTTTACACCAATATGACCTAAATGGCAGTGCCCCAAATAAGTTGCACTATCATTATTAACCTTGCATCTTTTGGCTTCAATATTTATGAATATGTGTATCACTACAATCGAGATCCAACAAGAATAGGCCACTCTTCAAGGGTGCATGACCATAAAAATATTATTCATAAAAATAGAACAACCATTATTCTCTGATTTAAATGAATAACCGTCTCGCAACAAACAAGATCCAGATATAATGTTCATGCTTAACGCTGGCACCAAATAACAATTATTTAGGTCTAAAACTAATCCCGAAGGTAGATGTAGAGGTAGCGTGCCGACGGCGATCACATCGACTTTGGAACCATTTCCCACGCGCATCATCACCTCGTCCTTAGCCTATCTCCGTAATCCGTAGTCCCTGTTTCGAGTTACAAATATTAGCAACCGAAGCGGTATCAAATGCCCAGTTACTACTACGAGCATTAGTAAGGTACACATCAATAACATGTATATCACGTATACCTTTGTTCACCTTGCCATCCTTCTTATCCGCCAAATACTTGGGCAGTTCCGCATCCAGTGTCCAGTCCCTTTGCAGTAGAAGCACTCAGTTTCAGGCTTGGCTCCAGACTTGGGTTTCTTCGCTGGAGTAGCAACTATCTTGCTATTCTTCTTGAAGTTCCCCTTCTTTCCCTTGCCCTTTTTCTTGAAACTAGTGGTCTTGTTAACCATCAACACTTGATGCTCCTTTTTGATTTCTACCTCCACATCCTTGAGCATAGCGAAGAGCTCGGGAATTGTCTTCTGCATCAATTGCATATTATAGTTCATCACAAAGCCTTTATAGCTTGGTGGCAATGATTGAAGAACTCTATCAATAACACTATCCTCGTCAACATTGCAACCATGTTGAGTCATATGATTGTAGTACCCAGACATTCTGAGCAAGTGTTCAGTGATAGAACTATTCTCCTCCATCTCGCGGCTATAGAACTTATTGGAAATCTCATATTTCTCAATCCGGGCATTTGCTTGAAATATTAACTTCAAGTCCTGGAACATCTCATATGGTCCATGACATTCAAAACATCGTTGAAGTCCCGGTTCTAAGCCGTAAAGCATGGCACACTGAACTATCGTGTAGTCATCAGACCGCGTCTGCGAGACGTTCAAAGCGTCTACATTAGTGGGAGGGGGCTTGTTACCTAGCGGTGCTTCAAGGACATAATTCTTCTGTGCAGCAATGAGCATAATCCTCAAGTTACGGACCCAGTCCGTGTAATTGCTACCATCATCTTTCAACTTAGCTTTGTCTAGGAATGCATTAAAATTCAAAGGAACGGTAGCACGGGCCATTGATCCACAACAACATATATATGCAAAAAAAACTATCAGGACTAAGTTCATGATAAATTAAAGTTCAATTAATCATATTACTTAAAGAACTCCCACTTAGATAGACATCCCTCTAGGATCTAAATGATCACGTGATCCAAATCAACTAAACCATGTCCGATCATCATGTGAGATGGAGCAGTTTCAATGGTGAAGATCTTATGTTGATCATATCTACTATATGATTCACGCTCGACCTTTCGGTCTCCCGTGTTCCGAGGCCATATCTGCATATGCTAGGCTCGTCAAGTTTAACCCTATTATTTTGCGTGTGCAAAACTGGCTTACACCAGTTGTATTTGAACGTAGAGCTTATCACACCCGACCATCACGCGGTGTCTTGGCACGACGAACTTTCGCAACGGTGCATACTCAGGGAGAACACTTATACCTTGAAATTTTGTAAGGGGTCATCTTATAATGCTACCGCCATAGTAAGCAAAATAAGAAGCATAATAAGATAAACATCACATGCAATCAAAATATGTGACATGATATGGCCGTCATCATCTTGTGATTTTGATCTCCATCTCCAAAGCACCGTCATGACCACCTTCGTCATCGGCGCGACACCTTGATCTCCATCGTAGCATCGTTGTCGTCTCGCCAACTATTGCTTCCACGACTATCGCTATAGCTTAGTGATAAAGTAAAGCAATTACATGGTGACTGTATTTCATACAATAAAGCGACAACCATATGGCTCCTGCCAGTTGCCGATAACTTTACAAAACATGATCATCTCATACAATAACGTATAACTCATCATGTCTTGACCATATCACATCACAACATGCCCTGCAAAAACAAGTTAGAGGTCCTCTACTTTGTTGTTGCAAGTTTTACGTGGCTGCTACAGGCTTAGCAAGAACCGTTCTTACCTACGCATACAAAAACCACTACGATTTTTCTTCAAGTATGTGATGTTTTAACCTTCACAAGGACCGGGCGTAGCCACACTTGATTCAGCTAAAGTGAGAGAGACAGACACCCACCAGTCACCTTTAAGAAACGAGTGCTCATAATGGTGAAACCAGTCTCGCGTAAGCGTACACGTAATGTCGGTCCGGGCCGCTTCATCTCACAATACCACCGAAACAAAGTATGACATGCTGGTAAGCAGTATGACTAGTATCGTCCACAACTCATTGTGTTCTACTCGTGCATATCATCTACGCATAGACCAGGCTCATGATGCCACTATTAGGTAAGGTAGTATTTTAAAATTTTCCTACGATAACGCAAGATCTATCTACCAGATGCATAGCAACGAGAGGGGAGAGTGTGTCTACGTACCCTCGTAGACCGAAAGCGGAAGCGTCAAGTGACGCGGTTGATGTAGTCGAACTTCTTCGCGATTCAACCGATCAAGCACCGAACATACGGCACCTCCGCGTTCAGCAGAGTTCAGCTTGATGACGTCCCACAATCTCTTGATCCAGTTGAGCTTCACAGGAGAGTTTCGTCAGCATGACGGCGTGGTGATGGATATGATGAAGTTACCGGCGCAGGGCTTCGCCTAAGCACTGCAACCGTATGACCTAGGTGTGTTTCTGTGGAGGGGAGGCACAGCACACGGCTAGAGAGATCAACTTGTGTGTCTAGAGGTGCCCCCCTGCCCTCGTATATAAAGAAGCAAGGGGGAGGCCGGTCAGCCCAAGCCTGGCACGCCAAGGGGAGTAGTATTCCTACTCCTAGTAGGAATAGGAATCCTCCTTCCTATTCCTACTAGGAGTAGGAAAGGAAGAAGGAGAAGAGAAGGAAGGAGAGAGGTGGCGCCCCCACTCCTAGTCCAACTAGGATTCTCTGGTGGTGGCGCCGGCCAGCCCCTATGGGCTGCCTCTCACTTTTCCATCAAGGCCCACTATGGCCCATACTCCCCCGAGGGGGGTTCCGGTAACCCCCTCCGGCACTCCAGTTAAATCCGAAACTTTCCGGAACACTTCCGGTGTCCGAATATAGTCGTCCAATATATCAATATTCACGTCTCGGACATTCTGAGACTCCTCATCATGTCCATGATCTTATCTGGGTCTCTGAACTACCTTCGGTACATCAAAACTCATAAAGTCATAATACCGATCGTCATCAAACGTTAAGCGTGCGAACCCTACGGGTTCGAGAACTATGTAGACATGACAGAGACTCATCTCCGGTTAATAACCAATAGTGGAACCTGGATGCTCATATTGGCTCCTACATATTCTACGAAGATCTTTATCGGTCAAACCGCATAACAACATACGTTGTTCCCTTTGTCATCGGTATGTTACTTTCTCGAGATTCGATCGTCGGTATCTCAATACCTAGTTTCAATATCGTTACCGACAAGTCTCTTTACTCATTCCATAATACATCATCTCATGACTAACTCATTAGTCATTTGCTTGCAAGGCTGATTATGATGTGTATTACCGAGAGGGCCCAGAGATACCTCTCCGACACTCGGAGTGACAAATCCTATTCTGGATCTATGCCAACACCACGAACACCTTCGGAGACAGAGCATTTTTATAATCACCCAATTACGTTGTGACGTTTGATAGCACACAAGGTGTTCCTCCGGTATACGGGAGTTGCATAATCTCATAGTCATAGTAACATGTATAAGTCTTGAAGAAAGCAATAGTAGTAAAACTAAACGATCAAAGTGCTAAGCTAACGGATGGGTCTTGTCCATCACATCATTCTCCTAATGATGTGATCCCGTTGATCAAATGACAACTCATGTCTATGGCTAGGAAACATAACCATCTTTGATCAATGAACTAGTCTAGTAGAGGCATACTAGGGACATAGAGTTTTGTCTATGTATTCACACATGTACTAAGTTTCCGGTTAATACAATTCTATCATGAATAAAAGACATATATCATGATATATGGAAATACAAATAACATCTTTATTATTGCCTCTAGGGCATATTTCCTTCACTCCGACCCCACGAAGTTCCCCCAACTCTACGAGCTGAGCATCAAGGCGTCCAACGGCACCGAGCAGGTCATGGCGAACTAGTTCCCCATGGCCCTCAAGGATGGCGCCCGCTCCTGGCTCCTGAACCTCACCATGGGACCCATCTCCTCCTGGGGGGAACTGCGTGAGCGTTTTGTCGCCAACTTCATGGCACCCACGACCGAGCCCCGGCGGCCGCAGATCTACGCGTCGTGAAGCAGCAGCCAGGGAAGACCCTGCAGAAGTACATCCAGCGTTTCAACACCATGCGCCTCAGGATCCCCAGGGTCTCGGACGAGGCCATCATCTCGGCATTCTCCGATGGTGTCTGGGATGTCAAAATGAGGGAGGTGCTCGCCATCCACGAGGATCTGTGCATAGCCCTCGAGATGTTCAAGCTCGCGGCAAAGTGCGCCAGGGCAGAGGAAGGACGCCTCTCCCTCCAGGAGCTGCCAGAAGTGGAGGCTGACGACAAGAAGGCCAAGACCAAAGAAGCAAAGCACAAGGGACCCACCGTGTTGGCTGCAGAGCCAGAAGTGAAGCATGGCTGCAGCTACAACGATCCCCCCAGAGACAACCGTCTGTACTCCATCTTCCACGATGTCCACAACCACAACACCAACGACTGCCAGGAGCTTAGGGCGATGTGCGGCGGGCTTGCGGGCAGCGCCCTGAGCGCAACAACCGCGGCTACGGCTGCGGAGGAGCCCGTGGTGGAGGACGCTGGGACGGCAGGAACTCACGACAAAGGTGGCGTGAGCAGCCTCGTGAAGACCACTCGCAGGAGCAGCCTCGTGACGCCCCCTGGCGCGACTAGCCTCGTGAGGGTCGCCCTGAGGGCAAGGGAGGTCTGCCTCCGCTGCCACCACTACCAAGAAGGAATGAAGACGACCGCCCAGGAGATGGAGCAGGGGGATTTTAGGAGCCGTGTGCGGTTTGCGTGCATCTTGGGAGGAGCCCATGCTCCAGCTTCCCATCGCATGCTCAAGCAGTTCGCTCGCGAGGTGAACGCGGCGCTACCCAGGCCTGATGCCGCACGCAACCTCAGGTGGACCAAGCAGGTCACCGCCTTTGACCCCAAGGACCAGCTCAAGTGCACCGCAGCCCCAGGTGCTCTCCCGATGCTCTACACTCCGACCATCAGCAACATCCTCATGACCAAGACCCTCATCAAAGGTGGAGCGGGACTCAACGTCCTCTCTGTCCAGACCTTCGAGACACTCCAGGTCCCCTACGATCAGCTCCACCTGACCAAGCAATTCTACAGAGTCACGGATTGCTCCACACTCCCGATGGGGTAGGTCCGCCTCCCCGTCACCTTCGGTGACCGCGACAACTATCACACCAAGCTCATCGACTTCGATGTCGCCAACATCCACCTCCCGTACAACACCATCCTTGGGTATCCTGTCCTTGCCAAGTTCATGGCAGCGACCCATCACGGCTACAACGTCCTCAAAATGCCCGGGAGTGGCGCAATCATCACGATCACCTCCGACGAGAAGGCAGCAGTGCGTTCCCTAGAGCACGCCTACCAGACCACGGCGGTCGCGAGCTCCGACGAGGATGGAGCCATCTTCGCCCTGTAGACCGCCCCCAGAAAGAAGAAGAACATGCCCGCCAACGGACCTCAGGACGCAGCGGCTCCTGACGGTTCCGCCTCAGGACTCGCGCCTGCCGATGAGGCGCCCTCCACCCTCGCATAGGGAGGCGCGCCCGACGCCCCTATCAGGACGGGCTCGGGAGCTCTCCTCCGGCCTGACCAGCCTCTCGAGGGAGGTGTTTAGGCACCACCTGTAGGCGTGTCTCGACGCGCGTTTTTGTGAGCCCAGCGTGAACCGTACAGCGCTGGGAGCTCAGGACTTCATCGACCAGGTTACCGAGGAACTTCAGTACGCAAGGCTCATGCACGGTGGGCGTAACCGCACGATGCCAAGCTCACCTACCCGCAACCCGAGCGACCACTTCCGCGTTTGCATCGACGTCGCGGGTCTCAACCGAGCCTCTTCTTTGGAGCCCTTCTGGCCGACAACGGTCGGCCGGAGGAGGGCTCTCCCCTGCAGCTACGTCCGCACGCTCTTCGGCTTCCGCAATGCAGCTGCCATGTTCCAGCGCCTCGCGCGGCAGGCTTTGGGGGCTCGGGAGGCTCAATGGCAGGCGGTCCAGACGGAATGAGAGACGGACCCTCGCCACCACTGAGGGCCTCTGGAGCCCCTGGGCTTCAGGAGCCTGAAGATCCTCAGGGGCAACCCGCACGGCTCACGTCTTTAGCTACCCCAACTCTTCTCCGACAAGTGTCAGGTGACGTTTTAGGTATTCAATCGAGGGCGCCCCCGGGCTGCATCATCCTCGAGCTGCTGGGGGCTATCCCCCGCAGTCGTCTCTTTTTGTGCATGAACCAATGCTAGTTGCTACTTCCTATTTGCATTATCTATATGCTTGGCGTTCCCGAGCTCGTTGGCCGCGTCTGCCGACGCTGCGCCATCGCCGGCGCACGGCCACGTCGTGAGCCACATGTCAGCTGCTCCCCTCCCCCTCGAGCTCTTCCCGCGCCTATTTAACCTCGCCTCGCGCTTCACCGTAGCCCGTAGCTCCCTCCTCGAGCCTCTCCCCGAGCTTAGAGCCCCTCTCTAACCCCCATTGTCGCCATGCCCGCCGCCTCGGGCTTCGCTCGATTCCGGCGATGCCGCCCCGCACTCGCTGTTCCACCTCCACCACTGCCCTCCCTAGGGTCCAGTGAGTCTCCTTGTGGCCTCAACCCCTCCTCTCCTCCACCGTAGCCACCACCTCGTCGATGACCGAACCCCTTATCCGCCGTGGGCCTTGCTGCTTCCTCTACAATGCTCGTCGGCCGCCGCAACCACCCTCATCCGATGCGCCTCTCCGCCCTGATCTCCTGGGTAGGTCGTGCGCCTCGAGAGGTGGCCGGACGCGCCGGCAATCGCCGTCGGGGCGATCTCCTCCCTCGGCCTCGCTCGCTCCAAAGAGGGAGGTTAAAGATGCCCGGCTAGGCGGGCCCCTCCTCGGGCGACCCCACCTGTCGGCGACCAAAGGGTGTGGCCCAGTCAGCCACGTGGATAAGTGGCGGCGCCCTGCCTAGAAGTCGTTTTCCCCATGCAAAAGCATATTGCAGGAGACCGTGCTTTCAATCACCGAAAGCGCATCATTCCTCTTCTTCGGGCCAGAATGCGCTTTGCTCTCTAGAAAGCGTATTTCTGAGAAAGATGCAATCTGTTTTTCTGTAAGGGGCCAGTTTGTAAGGATTTTCTTTACAGATGGGTCCCTGGTAGTTAAACGGTCATATCCTTTTACCCGTAGCTCCAAATCAGGTGAATTCAAAGCCCACGTCTTTGTTTCGTCGAGCTCGTTCTGTTGGTGTCATTTTCATAATATTTTCACCTAGTGAAAATGACCATTTTGCCCTTGCCGTAAACAGCCCCTCCGAGAGAGAACTGTTTTCGGCGATTCTTTTCGCGAGCTTTCCGCACTCTTTTTTGGAGTATTTGTCGACCCTAGGCAAGCCAACCTCTTATCATAAGCTTCGCACTCGCACGTTGACTTTGCTTGTACCTTGTGCATGTGTAGTTGCAGTCGTTGGCTTATTGTTTTCAGATGTAATCTTTCCTTTATGTATTTTCATGCATGCTTGGGTTGTCATGATATCTCTTGCCATGCTAGTTAGGATGTTGTTATTAAGAATGCCATGTCGCTACTTTACTTGCTTTCATTATAAAATGCTATGATGCTTTTAATGCACCGTTAATATGCTAGTACTTAGTACTGTCATGTTATAACCTGTGCACCTGAGAAGTTCGATATTTTGTATATGCTTTTGTATGTTGCATGGTCATTGTTGCATTCTTGTTAAATATGCTCATGATGATGGAGAGTTAATAAAAATGATTTAATCATAACCAACTCCTCCGTCATCGATGGGATCGTTTCATAGTGCCACCAAATCAAACTTTTCAGTGCAGCCACATTTGCCTTTATGGGAAGGCCTTAATACGAACCATTTTTGTGCCTCTCGCCGGTGCTTCCAATGAGGGAAGGTTATGGACACGTCCTACCCTGATCAGGTAGGCGGACATAAGACTTGTGTGCCCGTAGTTGTTTTTGTTATGGTACCGAGTCCCCGTTTGGGACAGTTTGGCCACGACGGTGGTCGGTGTGTCTTTGGTAGACACAGGGCCACCCAGGACTAGCCCAGTAGGGAAGAGTCGGAGTGGCCGGGAGAGTGTTATGACAGTAGTTCAGTTTCGTCGGAACGCCGTTGGTCTACCCGAATGGGATGACGAGGCCATGGGTTCCGTGGTGTGGGTACAGTGCGCTACCTCTGCAGAGTGTTTACAAAGTCTATTGATAGCACATAGTTCGTAGTAGGTCACACTATTGGGTCTCGATCGGAATGGAGGATAAGCCGGATATAATAAAATTTGTTAATATGGTACTTGAATGAAATAGTCGTGTGAAGTCAAGACTAAGTTGTAATCACGAGACGAGTTCTCAGTGAATATTGGAGACCAAGTGTTGGTTGTGTTTGCGATCACCGTAAAGTTCGCGGTTATGTGGTAAGATAACCCGTTGGTATTGTAGTCCGATGAAATCAGTGTACAACCTTGATTTATTTTGCATGACTTATAGCTTGCATTTTTAAGAAGCCATGGTAGTACTACATTTTGTAATATGTTGTGTCTACGTTTGTTTATGTATGAACAGTAGTTTATTTTGTTAGCTTAGTCCTATGATGCCATGCCATGCTCGGTTCTATTCATTAAGTTATGCCATGAGTAAGATAGTTTATTATGCTGCTATCACCATATTGAAATTATTTGGATAGGTCATGATGCTATGTAATAGGTCAGTCTCCTTTAGCATTATGGCATGCCATGTTTTGATATGAGGTAGTTTGTTGCATGTGCTTGGTTCTTGCCTTGTCTTCTGCCTGTGTGGACTATGTATTTGGTTGTCTTGCAAGTACATTCAATGTATTGACCAGGCGTGTCATGCCAGTTTTATAGGTCGCTCTTGTTTGGATCGTTTGCTCCATCGCGCTAGGCCGTAATCTTGCCAGTCCTGTGAGTTGTGGAGCCTAGCCAGAGATGTTCCGCCGCCCAAACCAAGACTTCCGCCGCCAGTTAATCTGCCTTCCGCTGCCATGTAAATAGCCTTAGGGCTATGCCAGCTAATCATATTCATCAAAGATGTAATCATATACCTTGATAATTGATGAATATTATTGTACCTGGAATGTTATATCATGGACCTGTCGTGCGTCAGGTGTATTCCTAGGCTGACATGCGAAGGCCCCCTGTTCCACGCGGATCGGGGTGCCATAGGAAGATGGTATTAGAGCAGCCAGACTGGCATAGATTATCCTAGCCTTAGATCACCACCACCACCATCAACCCTTAATAACCCTAAGGGATTTGACCCGTTCCCAGCATCCGGCATGGCCACTATTAATCAACAGGTGGCGTAGTCGGGACCGACACGTCATCACCCCGCTGTCCCCGCCTAGTTATCCGTGGAGCCAATAGTGCCCTTATCTTTTTCGGTCGGGCGCACCGCTTACCCATCAGGGTAAAGTGCCGCACCATGCGGGCATGCCCCGCATAGCTGCCTATAAAACCCCCTTTCTGCTAGCCGGACCGCTCACTCCTCAGTCCGCCATGTCTCTACAGAGAAGCCTAGCTAGTAACCCTCCAGCCATGACTAGAGCTCTAAAATCTTCCAAGTTTTACACCAGCACCTTTGCTGTAAACCACCCTGGCTTTCCACCTCTTCTCATTGAGATGCTCAGCAAAGCCTTGGGCTGTAACGCCAACCCCGAGTATCTGGTGTTTCAGTCATCACCTGTCCCTCACCTTCATCGCTATGATGCTAGAGTGCACATCTGCCCAGGTCCCGCAGCAGAGGGTCAGTCCTTGGTTCTTCAGGGCAGAGCCATGCCCACTACTGATTTGACTATTCAGGCCGCTGCTGTGGAGGCTATCCTTCACATCCGAACCAAGTTCCCGTAGGTGGTAGAGAAGCGGGAATTCTTCCTTTTCCCTATTGTGGAAAAGGCAGTAATGCAACCTTCTCCGGTTATCCAAGGGGATGATCCCACAATCACTCGCTCCGGGGATGATGATTTCCAAGATTCTTGCCGAGTTTAGAACCCTGGACAATGATGCGGTACGAGTTGTCAAGGAAGCTTATCGTGAAGCTCGTAGGTTCGCATCTCAAGTTGTTCATCCCATGCCTTCTGAACCAGTGTTAGCTTCTCGGCCTGTGATGTGGCCTAGACCAACCCCATCTCCTTCGACCAAGCTCTTTACCGGATCCACCAACAGCACTTACTGGGATCAGCTTCAGCCACACCCGTAGTAGCCGAATCCCCACCCATAGTGCTGTCAGATGATGAAGATGGGGATTGGCTCAGTCTTCGTCCTCCCGAAGAACCCTGACAAACTCAGCCTTCTGCATGACTTTAGTCACGCATGCAGGTGTTTCTGCAAGTGGGTCACTCTGTTCATCCTCAATAGGAGGATAACCTTTTGTATTTCGGAGAGAATAGTATTGTGTAGTGCGTAGCGCGTTCGAGCTTTTGTTGGATGTTTGTAATAGTGTAATCCCTATGATATGTATGTTTGTGTGCTTTTGAGTTTTGTTTGATTTTTCCTTGTCGCTCTGTCTAGCAGAAATGTTTGACAGGGTTGGCGGTATTTTGCTAACCAGCTTTTAATTAGTAGATTGATACGTCCAAAATGCATCACTATTTTGTATCATAATTTATCCTTATTCATTGATATATTTCACGTTACGGTGATGTTCTTATGTTGTTTTGGTCTATTTTACACAGTTTGCAAACTTTCCGATGCCGAAGCAGCAGACGCAGGATTCAGCAGTAAAAAGTGGACGCTGAGTTGCTGAAGAAGAATACCTCCAAATTACCTGAAAATTGACGGGAGATATTTTTCAGACGGATCACGAAGGCACGCGAATGGGCAACCAGAGGGGGGCCACAGGGTGCCCAGGCGCCATGGGGGCGCACCCCCCTGGCCGCGCCGGGGGGGGGGGGGGGGCGCCTGGAGCCCCTGGCCCACCTCTGGCCGCCCCCTTTTGCATATATGCTCTCCGTTATCCAAAAACCCTAAGGACGAGAATTTTTACGGAGTACCGCCGCCGCTCCGTGGCGGAAACCTACAGAGAAGAAAAAGCCATCTCCGACGGGCAGATTCCGCCGGGGAGATCACCTCCCGGAAGGGGAGATCGTCGCCATCATCATCACCATCGTCACGGGCATCATCGAGATCATCATCAACATCATCCCCATCACCAGCACCATCTCCATATTCATCCAAATCTCATCTACAATCGCAACATGTGCTGTAACTCGTACTACCTATCCTCTCTACTCCATCGGTGTTGATTACTACTTTGTGGTGAATGCTATTGAGTTTTGTTGGAGAAATATTATTATGTCCAGATTTTTTTATCACCTATTTATCCCCACTGATCATGATCTCCTTTATGTCTCGTGAGTAGTTACCTTAGTTCTTGAGGACATGGGGAAAGTCTTGTTGTTAGTAGTCATATGCTGTTGAAGTAACATGTGTTGTTTGATACTTAAGTTGCATTGTCATTCTACTAGTGGTGTTGTGTGAGTCGAACACCCAACACTTCGCCTTATTAAGGACCTAGGAGAATAAATTGTGTATAAAGAATGCTTATGGTGGGTTGCCGGAGTGACAGAAACCTGAACCCCAGTTCGCAGGCTTTTGCATAAGGGAATAATGGATCCTCGATCGTATTGCTATGGTTAGGCTTTTGCCTTAAATTCTATCTTGTATTCGCGGATGCTTGCAAGGTGTTTAATCATAAGAGTGCACTCATCTTAGTCTAGAGAGTGTACTAGCATAGATCCACCCACTCAACACTTATCAACACATAACATAGTATCGATACGGAATATGGTGAAAGCACATGACTACCTCTCCCGTGTGTCCTCAGGAACGCTTTAGTCTTTATAAGTTCAGCTGCTAGGCCTCTCCTTTGCTAAGAAAGGATTGGGCCACTTGCTACTTTCAGTTCCTTTTACATTGCTTGCTTTTACTTTCCTGTTACTTATATCGAGAAACCCCTAAAAAGTTATCTTTCAGTGCTTGCAGTGATTTCTTGCTCAGAATCGCTTATAAATACCTTCTGCTCCTCGTTGGGTTCGACACTCTTACTTATCGAAAACGCTGCAATAGATCCCTTACGGTTGAGGGTCATCAAGTACCGTTTTCTGGCGCCGTTGTCGGGGAGCGTAGCGCTATTGGTAAAGTGAAACTGGTAAGGAAGTTTTTGTAATTCTGTTTTTGTTTTTGCTATTGCTGCTCTTTGTCCTTATGGATAACCCTGTTATTGGAGCGTTGCTTGCGGGAAGACGCCCCACACCTGTGGTGGTTGATCCCCCCCCTACTGAAATTGTGCCTTATAAAATACCAGCTGGCATTATCGATTATGTTTTGGCTAATCGTTATGCAGGAGACAGACATCCCGGTGAACACTTGCTATATCTGTCACAACTAAGTTCATTATTTAAGCTTGCAGGTGTATCGAGGGAGTTTGTCATGAGAAAATTGTTTGCCGTATCACTTATAGATAAATCTTTGGATTGGTATAGGCTTCTCGATAACTCACACTTGCTTGACTGGCAGGAGCTTATGTCTCTCTTTTATACTAAGTTTTATCCTCTTCATTAAATTCATCGAGACAGGAACTATATCTATAACTTTAGGTCTCATGACGGAGAAAGCATTGCTCAAGCTTGGGGGAGATTGAAGTCCCTAATGCTCAAATGCCCTATTCATAAGCTTCCCAAGGAAATTATACTTACAAATTTTTATGCCAGGCTTTCTCGTCAGGATAAGGAGATGCTAGATGCCTCCTCTAGTGGGGTATTTCAGAAGAAGAGTGTTGAAGAAAGGTGGGATCTCATTGAAAGGATCCAGAGGAATACCGAAGATTTGTAAATTGATAAAGGTATTGAACCCGCTATAAATTATGAACATGATTATATTGAGAGCTATGTGAAAACTGATTAATTCAATACTTTTTGCTCTAAGATTGGTCTTGATTCCCATCTAGTGATTGATTTCTGTAAGAATTTTGCCTCTCACGTTGATTCTTTTAAAAAGAAGAGAGACCAGCACCATGAACCTTTTAAAGAGCCACCTATTGATATTTATGTTGCTGACCCTATTTTGCCTGCAGTTATATATGAACAGCCTCCTTTTCCCACGAGGATAAGGGGGCACTCTCTTGTGACAGGCATAATAAATAAAAGTGAGAGAAGAGTTGATGATCCTGAGGACCAGATCAGGGTCGATCCTCAAGTTGCATTGATTAAAGACCTTGCTACTAATGATGTTTTGGATTCCAATATAAATTTTTGTGTTGTTTCCACTAACCTTGTCACAACCAAGAATAAAGGCCCAATTTCAGGTACTCCAGTGGTATCTGTTAAAATAGGAGATCACAATTATTATGGGCTATGCGATTTGGAATCGAGTGCAAGCGCTATCCCCTATTCACTTTATGAAGAAATCATCCGTGAGATTTCCCCTTGTGAACTTGAAGAAGTTGATGTTACCATTCATCTTGCAAACAGAACAACTATCTCTCCTATCGGGATTGTGAGGGACGTTGAAGTCCTATGTGGAAAGGTAAAATACCCTACCGACTTTCTAGTACTTGGTTCAGAGAGGGACAATTTTTCTCCAATTATTTTTGGTAGACCTTTTCTTAGAACTTGTGGAGCTATAATAGATTGCAAGAAAGGTAAAGTTTCTGTTGAATTCGATGGTGAGCCATATGAATTTAATTTTTCTAAGTTCTCTAAGCAGCCTCGTTGTACTGATTTACCTAGTGATGATAAAATTATTGAAAGTATTGCCTTTATTGCTATTCCCCTTAATGATCCTTTGCAGCAATACATGGAGGACCACGAGAATGATTTGCATATGCAGGAAAGAAATGAACTAGATGAAATATTCTTGAGGCAGCCTGCTATCCTGAAGCACAACCTTCCGGTTGAACCTTTGGGAATTTTATCAAAACCGAAGGAAGACCCGGTGTTCAATCTTAAACCTCTTCCCGATACGCTCAAATATGCTTATTTAGATGAAAAGAAAGTATATCCTATTATTATCAATTCTAACCTTTCAGGATATGAAGAAGAGCGATTATTGGAAGTACTTCGTAAACACCGAGGCGCAATTGGCTATACCCTTGATGACCTTAAGGGGATTAGTCCATCTATCTGTCAACATACTATCAACCTTGAGCCTGATGCTAAACCAGTTGTTGATCATCAACGACGGTTGAACCCGAAGATGATGGATGTTGTGAGAACTGAGATTCTCAAGCTTCTGGCCGCAGGTATTATCTACCCTATAGCTGATAGTAAGTGGGTAAGTCCGGTACATTGTGTTCCTAAGAAAGGAGGTACAACTGTGGTTCCTAATGATAAAAATGAATTAATACCTCAGAGAATTATTATTGGATATAGAATGTGTATTGATTACAGGAAGTTGAACAAGGCAACCAGGAAGGATCACTACCCGTTGCCGTTCATCAACCAAATGCTTGAAAGGTTATCCAAACATACCCACTTTTGTTATCTCGATGGTTATTCTGGCTTCTCTCAAATTCATGTTAAAACTGCCGATCAAGAGAAGACCACTTTTACTTGTCCCTTTGGTACTTATGCTTACAGGCGTATGCCTTTTGGTTTATCTAATGCCCCTGCTACTTTTCAAAGGTGTATGTCTGCTATCTTTCATGGTTTTTGCGGGGATATTATGGAAGTCTTCATGGACGATTTCTCCGTCTATGGAACTTCTTTTGACCATTGTCTTCACAACCTTAATAAAGTTTTGCAGAGATGCGAGGAGACAAATTTGGTACTCAACTGGGAAAAGTGCCACTTCATGGTTAATGAAGGAATTGTTATTGGTCACAAGATTTCCGAAAGGGGAATTGAAGTGGACAAAGCCAATATCGAAGCTATTGAGAGGATGCCCTATCCAAGGGACATCAAAGGTATTCGCAGTTTCCTCGGTCATGCATGTTTTTATAGAAGATTTATTAAAGACTTTTCTAAAACCTCAAGACCCCTCACTAATCTTCTCCAGAAGGACGTTCCTTTTGTATTTGATGAAAATTGTAAGGAAGCTTTTGAAGTCCTTAAGAAAGCTTTAATAACCGCTCCTATAGTACAACCACCTGACTGGAATTTACCTTTTGAGATTATGTGTGATGCAAGTGATTTTGCTATTGGAGTTGTTTTAGGACAAAGAGTTGATAAGAAATTGAATGTTATACATTATGCTAGGAAAACTCTTGATAGTGCTCAAGGGAATTATGCTACTACTGAGAAGGAATTCTTAGCTGTAGTTTTTGCTTGTGATAAATTTAGACAATATATTGTTGATTCCAAAGTTATTATTCATACTGATCATGCTGCCATTAAGTACCTTATGACAAAGAAGGATGCCAAGCCAAGGCTTATCAGATGGGTACTCCTTCTTCAAGAATTTGATTTGCAGATTATTGATAGGAACGGAGAAGACAATCCGGTAGCGGATAATCTTTCAAGGATGGAAGATATACCGCATGATCCCATCCCAGTCAACGATAGTTTTCCAGACGAGCAACTTGCCGTTGTAAAAGTACAATCTCTTTCCGACCCTTGGTATGAAGATTATGCTAATTTTATTGTTGCAAAGTATTTGCCTCCAGGTTTAACACTTCAGCAAAGGAAGAAGTTCTTTCATGATTTGAGGCACTACTTCTGGGATGACCCACATCTTTTCAAAGAAGGTCCCGACGGAATCGTGAGAAGATGCATTCCGGAACATGAGTAGAAGGACATTCTTAGACGGTGTCATGATAGTCCCTATGGAGGACATCATGCCGGTGAGAGGACTGCACATAAGGTTCTTCAATCAGGTTTTTATTAACCTACTCTCTTTAAAGATGCTAGAAATTATGTTTTAGCCTATGATAAATGTCAGAGAGTTGGTAACATTAGTAGAAGGAATGAGATGCCTATGAATTACTCACTAGTGATTGAATATTTCGATTGTTGGGGTTTTGATTTTATGGGTCCTTTTCCTTCTTCGCACAAGTACACTCACATTTTAGTAGTTGTTGATTATGTGACCAAGTGGGTTGAAGCAATCCCCACTGAAAGTGCTGATCACAAGACATCTCTGAAAATGCTTAAAGATGTAATTTTTCCTAGGTTTGGTGTACCAAGATATCTCATGACCGATGGAGGATCACACTTCACGCACGGAGCTTTTAGAAAAGCTTTGGCCAAATACGATGTTAATCATAGAATTGCTTCAGCATATCATCCTCAAACTAGTGGGCAAGTTGAGCTCACCAATAGAGAGATTAAGTTGATCTTGCAGAAGACAGTAAACAGAAATAGAAAGGACTGGTCAAATAAGTTAGGAGATGCTTTGTGGGCATATAGAATTGCTTACAAAAACCCCATTGGCATGTCCCCCTATAAGATGGTGTATGGCAAGGCTTGCCATTTTCCATTAGAGTTAGAGCACAAAGCTTTCTGGGCTGTTAGAGAGCTTAATGCTGACCCAAAATTAGCTGGTGAGAAGCGTCTCATGAACTTGACTTCTCTAGATGAATGGAGAAGTGAAGCTTACGAGAGCGCCAAAATGTTCAAGGAAAAGGTAAAAAAGTGGCATGATAGGAAGATTCTGAAACGTGAATTTAATGTTGGTGACAAAGATTTGTTGTTTAGATCCCGTTTCAGGTTTTCTCCAGGTAAACTACTTTCCAGGTGGGAAGGACCATTTCATATTGAAGAAGTTTATCGGTCTAGTGCAATTAAGATTAATAATTT
Organism: Secale cereale; assembly: GCA_902687465.1. Taxonomy (NCBI): domain Eukaryota; kingdom Viridiplantae; phylum Streptophyta; class Magnoliopsida; order Poales; family Poaceae; genus Secale; species Secale cereale. The sequence continues at coordinate 80,885,001 of LR738714.1, forward strand.
TGAAGGCACCAAACCTCAAGTTGTGAATGGGCAAAGACTTAAACATTACATAGCAGGAGACCCTGTCAATGTTGATGTGAATATAATATACACAACAACTCACGAAGAACATGTTGCAGCCCTGTTTCAGACACCAGCAGAAGCAGAATAAAGAAAAGGTATGTAGTACGGTAAGGAAACATCGCGAACCGCCATAAAAGTTCCGTATTACGAGTTTTTGCAAAATTAGTAAAATTCTGAGCCTAAGTGGAGTCGGAGACGACCTCCAGGGGGTCCAGGCGCCCCCCTGGCGCGCCCCACCTCCTGGCCGCGCCGGGAGGCCGCCTGGACACCCGGGAGTCCGTCTCCGACCCCGCTTTGGTCCGTTACCTTCCTTTCTGTGCATAAATTTTTCCTATATATTTTCCCGGATTGTTCCGGCAACCTATCTTGCGGTTTCGCGTGTTTTCTCTTCGATCTGTTTCTGCCAGGGAATCTTTCAGCTAAATTTAGGTGCCATGGCTTCTCCAAGCTCCCCCAATGACGAGTTCGTCGTCAACGTCATCAACCCTTACCTCGCTGAGGTGAAGAAGCACCCTCAGGTTGTTCGGATGGAGGACGGTGTCCTTCATCAAGAAGATCTGAAGGGACCTATCAAGGAGGGGAGCGTCCAGGCTAGGCTGGAAGAAGTGGAGCAAGAAGTCTTCGAGTACAAGAAGATGATCGAGCGTGGTGTTGAAGCTAACTTTGACATCATCAACGAGCTGAAGAACTACTTCCTGAAGGAGATGAAGGAGATGTGGAAAAGCATCACCGCGTTTGAAGAAAGAATTATAGAGCTCCAAGGGCAAATTAATGATCTACATAACCAGAACTGTGAGTATGAACTAAGGTTTATGCGCATGAGTTTGGGTGCTGAATGCAGGATTCAGGAGACGAGCTTCTCATATGAGACTGGAGAACCCCTTCCATGGAAGCGTTTCGCCAAGGTCTACGTGATCAATGCCAACAAGGATGATGAGTGAAATCTCCTGGGGTAATGGCATTCCCTTGGCTTGTTCCAAGCTTGGGGGAGTGCCCGGTAAGATTATCTTTACCTTTTGTCTTTTAGAGTCAAGTAGAGCCGTATCATGTCTAGGGAGGTTGTTATATGAGATAGGTGTGTGCATTGAGGTCTATCACTCCTTCGGTGAAGAATTGTATCCGTGAGTGTGGAGTCGTCTATGATGGAATATTAATGAGAAGTTTATTGGTTCCTTTTGCTGCACTCGGTATACTCTTCACGCAATCGACCTTATATGATGACTCTTATGTGGAGTATTGACCTTATGTCAGGTATGGCTGTGAAAACTTTATTTAATCTTGGCAAACATAGCTTTGGTCATAACAACAAGCATGATTTTCTTAAAGTATCAACATAGCCAAAACCTTTATGTTATTATGTTTGAAGTGTTATGCTGACAAGGAAGACAACTTGATGTGTTATGTTTATTCCAATGTTCATGCTTTATATTGCTTTGCATCTTAGTCATCATCAATTGTCTGTTCTTTCAAAACCTTTGCTAGCCTAACTCTGTACTAAGCGGAATTCTGCTTGTGCATCCATACCCTTAAGCCAATACCTTCCATATGAGTCCACCATACCTTCCTACTCGTGGTATTCCACTACCACCTCCTAAAGTACAGAATTTATGTGTTATCCTCAAATGTTCAAAATCTTTTATTTTGTGTCTCTGTTTTAGCTCATGAGGAAGTAATAGCTAATCCATGATCTTTTTGAGTTGGACAAGCTTCACCCCGGGATTGCATGTCTAATGTGCAAACCCATAATACGAGAAGGAACTGGCAAAGAGTGCGCCCAGCTCGAAAATAATATAACAAACAAACCCTCCTTCACGCTTTGTTCATGAGAAATCAGAAAACTTTGGCAGTGATTAACAAAGGAGAATAAGAGGATGTGATCGTCCTCGTGCGGGAGCCGTTCCTCGAAACTTGTCCAGCTCAAGAAGTAGTTGAGTTATCTATTAGCATTCATTGACAAATCATGCACCTCTCAAAACTTGTTTTCATTCTGTTTGATTTAAGGATAGCACATGAGTTTTCCCTACTACCCTAGAGCAGGGCCCATCTTTTAATTTTAAGTTGAGTCAGTTATTCCAACTCCCTTCTATTCTTAAAGAGAGCAGACATTTGATGTTGATAAGGATTCATTCATATAAAGTTGCATTAAGGTTTGTCATATCATATCCTTGTTGACATTATCATTTGATAAGTAAGTTGTTTGCCAAGCCCAGCTAAGGCAAATATCTTCCTTTGTGTTAACACTTTCACTTCTTGCCTGATGACATGTTCTTTCAAAAGCTTCAATTAGTCTCATCAAAACATAAAGAAAGAGCAAAAGTAAAAGCTATTAGTTGTTCTTTGACCAAAGGACATGTTTGCCATGATTCAATAAGTTTCCTTAGCCCTACATTCGAATATAAGTGTTACCACTCTTTTATAAAGGCCTTATGAGTTGAAGATTGCTGTTGAGGATATTTGAGTTGGTGAGGAAACTGTGATGCTTCTTGTTCGTATTCTGTTTATCGACACTTCACTCTCTAAACTTGTGGACAGGTTTACCGAGCTCAGTATTCACTTGGGGACAAGCGAGGTCTAAGCTTGGGGGTGTTGATACGTCCAAAATGCATCACTATTTTGTATCATAATTTATCCTTATTCATTGATATATTTCACGTTACGGTGATGTTCTTATGTTGTTTTGGTCTATTTTACACAGTTTGCAAACTTTCTGATGCCGAAGCAGCAGACGCAGGATTCAGCAGTAAAAAGTGGACGCTGAGTTGCTGAAGAAGAATACCTCCAAATTACCTGAAAATTGACGGGAGATATTTTTCAGACGAATCACGAAGGCACGCGAAAGGGCAACCAGAGGGGGGCCACAGGGTGCCCAGGCGCCCTGGGGGCGCGCCCCCCCTGGCTGTGCCGGGGGGGGGGCGCCTGGAGCCCCTGTCCCACCTCTGGCCGCCCCCTTTTGCATATATGCTCTCCGTTATCCAAAAACCCTAAGGACGGGAATTTTTACGGAGTACCGCCGCCGCTCCGTGGCGGAAACCTACAGAGAAGAAAAAGCCATCTCCGGCGGGCAGATTCCGCCGGGGAGATCACCTCCCGGAAGGGGAGATCGTCGCCATCGTCATCACCATCGTCACGGGCATCATCGAGATCATCATCAACATCATCCCCAACACAAGCACCATCTCCATCTTCATCCAAATCTCATCTACAATCGCAACTTGTGTTGTAACTCGTACTACCTATCCTCTCTACTCCATCGGTGTTGATTACTACTTTGTGGTGAATGCTATTGAGTTTTGTTGGAGAAATATTATTATGTCCAGATTGTTTATCACCTATTTATCCCCACTGATCATGATCTCCTTTATGTCTCGTGAGTAGTTACCTTAGTTCTTGAGGACATGGGGAAAGTCTTGTTGTTAGCAGTCATATGTTGTTGAAGTAATATGTGTTGTTTGATACTTAAGTTGCGTTGTCATTCTACTAGTGGTGTTGTGTGAGTCGAACACCCAACACTTCGCCATATTAAGGACCTAGGAGAATACATTGTGTATAAAGAATGCTTATGGTGGGTTGCCGGAGTGACAGAAACCTGAACCCCAGTTCGCACGCTTTTGCATAAGGGAATAATGGATCCTCGATCGTATTGCTATGGTTAGGCTTTTGCCTTAAATTCTATCTTGTATTTGCGGATGCTTGCAAGGTGTTTAATCATAAGAGTGCACTCACCTTAGTCTAGAGAGAGTACTAGCATAGATCCACCCACTCAACACTTATCAACACTTAACATAGTATCGATACGGAATATGGTGAAAGCACATGACTACCTCTCCCATGTGTCCTCAGGAACGCTTTAGTCTTTATAAGTTCAGCTGCTAGGCCTCTCCTTTGCTAAGAAAGGATTGGGCCACTAGCTACTTTCAGTGCCTTTTACATTGCTTGCTTTTACTTTCCTGTTACTTATATCGAGAAACCCCTAAAAAGTTATCTTTCAGTGCTTGCGGTGATTTCTTGCTCAGAATCGCTTATCAATACCTTCTGCTCCTCGTTGGGTTCAACACTCTTACTTATCGAAAACGCTGCAATAGATCCCTTACGGTTGACGGTCATCATAGATCACATACAATAAAATAACATTGACTCGTCCCCAGTCTAAAATAATAAAATGCGTGCTAGTGTAGGTATATGTGTACCAGGATTACATATACCCGCTAGCATTAAAATGCTTCAGAATGTGTTGCCTGGAGTGTTTTCCTTTACCTGTTTATTGCTTCTATTTGAGAGTTTGGATTATGCTGCATGCCATACTCACACTTGGTTCACCCATGAGTACTTTTTGGCAGTACTTGTGGGCAAGCAAAGTCATATATCCCATCTCTATCAGTGCACACCTCATGTGCCTGGCTTTCCAAAATCAGAGCTTCGTAGAGGCCTTTCCATCTGGTAAGTTTCCGTATCTAACTCTCGTTTCCGATTTCGTTTCCGGAGAAAACACTGCCAGCTTTATTTCTCTCACCCCAATACATCGATTGCAGTACAGCTTTACACTCTGATTCTACCTCTACACCTACTTTTTCGTGGAATCAACCGCGAAAGCTTTTCCCGCATCCCAGTATGCATCATGAGCAGCCACCTCACAACCATCTGGACCCCGCCACCCTCACCTTGGCCTTGCGTAACGCAGGCAAGTCGCCACCCCGCTCCACCGCAGCACGCACTTACTCCGCCGGCGCAATGCGACGGAGAACCAAGCATGGCGGAAGACCACCCAGTGCACCATCTTCTCCTGCACCTCGATCCACCACCCCGAGCCGCGCATTGCCTTGATCCCGCTCGTTCCTAATGAGTATCATCAGGAGGAACGATGAGCCGATCTGCGTGCCCAGCAGAGCAGCGAGGAACCACCACATCGCCACCAAGAACACCGCCTCGCCAAAGGAGCTTGGCTCGATCTCGTCCAAATCGAAGAGGTACTAGAGCGGCATTGCGTTGGTGTGTTGGAAGAGAAGCCGCGCTGCCATTTTTATAGCCCAACTCCGGTGTACGGTGAGCGATGTCCACGGAAATCGCTCGTCGCCCGATCACCGGCGTCCAGGAGGCGAATCCGCGAGCAGTGCCGACAAGGTACTAGCCCGCGACATGAGTGCTCGCTGCACCATCGCCGTGCACGCCGCGCACTACGACACTAGGGTCCTCTTCGCCCAAGAAGCTAGATGCGCGCTGCGCCAAGCATTACGCGGAGCGGCGACGGAGATGAAGCAGCCAGCCGGAGGTAGAAGAAGGAGGCTGCCAGTGGGCCCTGGACCCACATGTCAGCGGGTGTAACCATTGTTCATTGGGGTGCATCCAGCATTTTTTCCGTGTGATGAATCTCGAGTGCACCTATCGGTGGAGGTAACCCTATTTTGCCCATGACTCTCTTTGGGTGTACCAATTATCGGTACCCCAAACCGTCTGTATCCAGCCAAATGGTTAATTTAACCCAGGGGTTTTTCCCCGGGATGGCTATCTTTTATGGTTGTTGTAACCTTAGAAATCTCGAGGACGAGATTCTTTTTAAGGAGGGAAGAGTTGTCATAGCATCAAAATTGGGTTATCAATTTTGTGATGTGATTTCTTCCTAGAAACCTCTTTAAACTTTTTCTCATGGAGATTTCTAGATGACCCTGAGATTTCTGGTCATTTTCAACCTTTCAAAACCTTGCTCATGTCTTTTTCAGTGGGAAAGACCTCATTTGCATCACCTCAAATTCTCTCAACCCTAATTCCAAGCTTTTGGAATTTCTAGGTGGCCTTTGTGATTACAAACGAGCCATCACTTTCTTCGATCTATAGATCACTCTATCCTTTCCCAGAGACCATCTTGTCTTCATACTCCTTGGACATGCAAAAATATTGCCAAGTCTTATGCAATATTTTTTATTGGTGATTTATTCCTTTTATTGTCTGCCTGAGGAATAAAATCCAGAGGCATAGTTTTCAGTCTCAAAAATCCATGAGGATTGGTGGAGATGATACTCATGCCTAATCCAAGCTCTTGCAAGAATATTGGCCATAATTAAAATAAGGAAAATTGCCTTTTCCTATTTTAGCCAATATTCCAACTTTTCCACTTTCCAAAGGAACTATCATTTTTATAGCAGAGAAAATTCTCCCATAAATTGTGGAGCTTGTCCTTGCTATATAATCATTAGTTCCATCATTATTTCTTGTCCCACAGTTCAAAAATTTGGCACATGATCCAATGCAAGTTTCCGCCTTCTCTAAAATTTTGCAAAGGAAGTGCTTTATTCCTAAGTCCAATTGCGATGCAGTTTTGCAGGTTGTTTAACATTGTAAAATGACCCATGGATACCAAATATGAGCTCAATCCATTCATCCTACCTCCTTATGCAATTTTTCAAAGTTCCTGACCAGAACAAAAGTTTGTGAAGGAGGTACCTTCATCGTCTTTCTCAATGGGATGAAACTTTTCCATCCTCTCAAGTATCTCAAATCTTTAATCTCCACCCAAATTCAGTTCATTCCAATGAACTATGTGAGCACAGGATCAATTCTTTTTTTCTGTCCACATTTTCAGTATGTGAAGAAAGTGTATTTTATCTTGCTCCATTATGGCTGAAAATATTCCAAGGGCTTCTCATATCCATATAACCCATCTCCACAAGATTTGGGCTCATTTAATCTAGCCATTTGCCCTAAGGACTTTTCTGATGTTTTTGGACATAAATGATAGCTGTGAAGGAAGTACCATTTTGGTAAGTCCATTTGGTATGAACATTTTACAGGATCATGGTATGTCAACATCATCAGGCTTTGCCAAGTTATAGCCCAATCCAAAAATCCTAGTGAGTGTTTCTTCATAATTCAGTTTCTGGGTCAGTTTTGGTGGTTATACAGCAACTATGGTATATATTTGTCCATTTTACATCAAAACTCCCAGGATCGTAGTCCTTTCTACCCTAAGCCTCCCAGACATCAAGTTTACCATTTACCCTCTCTGGTTTACTGTCTGGAGTGTGGTAAAGTTTGCAGCAGTAAACTTCTGGAGCTTGTTTTAGTCAGCTCAGTTTGTTTCTGCCCGATTCTTTACCATGGTAACACTCCACGCTGGAAGGACTACACGGTAGACATGATCTTACCGCAGTATAAACCCGAGAGCACGCCATGCCAGTGGTGACCACGAGGCAAACCAGCCAAAACGGTGGTCTAGCCACTGTGATCGTCGGCATCGCTGCCCTGACCATCTCTGACCTCACCATTAATGTCCTACAGCTGCTTCTCGCCATCCTCGTCCCCCTGGAATGCCTGCCCCCTCTGTTTTCTTCTCCGGCGAGCCATGCCAATGTGCGCACAGTGATCTCCCGTGGCCATTGTCGCCTCCCTCACTCTGTCCTCTTCCTCCGTTCGTCTCAGAGCCTGTGCTCATCTCCGTGACTCCCAGGCACCCGTCCGCTTCCTCCTCGTCGTCTTCCCGCCACTTCTCGAGCCCGTTGGCCGCGTCTGCCGACGCTGCGCCATCGCCGGTGCACGGCCACGTCGTGAGCCGCGTGTCAGCTGCTCCCCTCCCCCTCGAGCTCTTCCTGCGCCTATTTTAGGTCGCCTCGTGCTTCACCGCAGCCCGCAGCTCCCTCCCGAGCCTCTTCCCGAGCTCAGAGCCCCTCTCTAACCCCCATCGTCGCCACGGCCGCCGCCTCGGGCTTCGCTCGATTCCGGCGATGCCGCCCCCCTCTCGCTGTTCCACCTCCACCACTGCCCTCCCTCGGGTCCAGTGAGTCTTCCCGTGGCCTCAACCCCTCCTCTCCTCCACCGTAGCCACCACCTCACCGGTGACCGAACCCCTTCTCCGCCGCGGGCCTTGCTGCTTCCTCTACAGTGCTCGTCGGCCGCCGCAACCACCCATCCGATGCGCCTCTCCGCCCTGATCTCCTGGGTAGGTCGTGCGCCTCGAGAGGTGGCCGGACGCGCCGGTGATCGCCGTCGGGGCGATCTCCTCCCTCAGCCTCGCTCGCTCCAGAGCGGGAGGTTGAAGATGCCCGGACAGGCGGGCCCCTTCTCGCGCGGCTCCACCTATCGGCGACCGAAGGGCGTGACCCAGTCAGCCACGTGGATAAGTGGCGGCGCCCCGCCTCGAAGTCGTTTTCCCCACGCTAAAGTGTATTGATGGAGACCGCGCTTTCAATCACCGAAAGCGCATTATTCCTCTTCTGCGGGCAAGAATCCGCTTTCCTCTCTGGAAAGCGTATTTCTGAGAAAGATGCGATCTGTTTTTCTGTCATGGGCCAGTTTGTAAGGATTTTCTTTACACATGGGTCCCTGGTAGTTAAACGGTCATATCTTTTTACCCGTAGCTCCAAATCAGGTGAATTCAAAGCCCACGTCTTCGTTTCGTCGAGCTCGTTCCATTCGTGTAATTTTCATAATATTTTCACCTAGTGAAAATGACCATTTTGCCCTTGCCGTAAACAGCCCCCTCCGAGAGAGAACTATTTCCGGCGATTTTTTCCGCGAGCTTTCCGCACTCTTCTTCGGAGTATTTGTCTACCCCAGGCAAGCCAACCTCTTATCATAAGCTTCAGACTCGCACGTTGACTTTGCTTGTACCTTGTGCATGTGTAGTTGCAGTCATTGGCTTATTGTTTTCAGCTGCAATCTTTTCTTTATGTATTTTCATGCATGCTTGTGTTGTCATGATATCTCTTGCCATGCTAGTTAGGATGTTGTTATTAAGAATGCCATGTCGCTACTCTACTTGCTTTCGTTATAAAATGCTATGATGCTTTTAATGCATCGTTAATATGCTAGTACTTAGTATTGTCATCTTATAACCTGCACACCTGAGAAGTTCGATATTTTGTACATGCTTTTGTATGTTTCATGCTCATTGTTGCATTCTTGTTAAATATGCTCATGATGATGGAGAGTTAATAAAAATGATTTAATCATAACCAACTCCTCTGTCATCGATGGGATCGTTTCATAGTGCCACCAAATCGAACTTTTCAGTGCAGCCACATTTGCCTTTATGGGAAGGCCTTAATACGAACTATTGTTTGGCCTCTCGCCGGTGCCTCCAACGAGGGAAGGTTATGGACACGTCCTACCCTGATCAGGTAGGCGGACATAAGCCTTGTGTGCCCGTAGTTTTTTTTTTGTTATGGTACCGAGTCCCCGTTTGGGACAGTTTGGCCACGACGGTGGTCGGTGTGTCTTTGGTAGACACAGGGCCACCCAGGACTAGCCCAGTAGGGAAGAGTCGGAGTGGCCGGGAGAGTGTCATGACAGTAGTTCGGTTTCGTCAGAACACCGTTGGTCCACCCGAATGGGATGACGAGGCCATTGGTTCCGTGGTGTGGGTACAGTGCGCTACCTCTGCAGAGTGTTTACAAAGCCTATCGATAGCACACAGTTTGTAGTAGGTCACACTATTGGGTCTTGATCGGAATGGCGGATAAACCGGATATAATAAAATTTGTTAATATGGTACTTGAATGAAATAGTCGTGTGAAGTCAAGACTAAGTTGTAATCACGAGACGAGTTCTCAGTGAATATTGGAGACCAAGTCTTGGTTGTGGTTGCGATCACCGTGAAGTTCACGGTTATGTGGTAAGATAACCCGTTGGTATTATAGTCCGATGAAACCAGTGTACAACCTTGATTTATTTTGCATGACTTATAGCTTGCATTTTTAAGAAGCCATGGTAGTACTAGATTTTGTAATATGTTGTGTCTGCATTTGTTTATGTATGAACAGTAGTTTATTTTTTTAGCTTAGTTTATTATGCTGCTATCACCATATTTAAATTATTTGGATAGGTCATGATGCTATGTAATAGTTCAGTCTCCTTTATCTTAATTGCATGCCATGTTTTGATATGAGGTAGTTTGTTGCATGTGGTTCTTGCCTTGTCTTCTGCCTGTTTGGATGCTATGTATTTGGTTGTCTTGCAAGTACATTCAATGTACTGACCTAGCGTGTCATGCCAGTTTTGTAGGTCGCTCTTCTTTGCATCATTTGCTCCGTCCAGAGTTGTGGAGCCCAGCCAGAGATGTTCCACCACCCAAACCAAAACTTCCGCCGCTAGTTAATCTGCTTTCCGCTGCCATCTAAATAGCCTTAGGGCTATGCCAGATAATCATTTTCATCAAAGATGTAATCATATATACCTTGATAATTGATGAATATTATTGTACCTGGAATGTTGTATCATGGACCTGTCATGCGTCAGGTGTATTCCTGGGCTGACGTGCGAAGGCCCCCTGTTCCATGCGGATCGGGGTGCCACAGTTCGCTTGAATCTCTTCACTAGACGAGGGAGAGACGCTAGGTAGAAGTGAGTGGGAGAGATCTTCGTTCACGCCCCTGTGTTCGAACTTCTTGGGTTTGCGGAGCCCGTAATCCGACAGTGACAAGTCAAGAGACTCTCTTTCATGAAGATCGTGGTGCTACTTTCGAAGCACAAGTGTGGGAAAAGGAAAGTAGCATTGCCCTGTGATGGCCTGGCTTATTAGGGATGATAGACTACTCATATCAATAAGGAATTCCTTCTTTTCCGGGAGCCCATTCTGATAGAACTCCAAAGTTAAGCGTGCTCATCTTGGAGTAGTTTCAGGATGGGTGACCGACTGGGAAGTTGCTCCCGGGTGTGCACGAGTGAGGACAAAGTGCGCAGAAAAGACTTGTATTGATATGTGAGACCAGTCTAGATCCCGCCAGGAGTAACGACCACCGGCGAGTGTGTCCGGGGCGTTACAAGTTGGTATCAGAGCCGACCCTCACGGTTACACGGATGTTTGCGGACAGTTTGCAGTCATGTTGTGCATGACGTTTGTGACCCGTCGTGGCACACGACATGGAACATGTGCTGTCCTGGAAGCACAAACGGTAGTGCCAGGAGGGAACGTTCCTGTGGCCCGACGAGGACGTCGGTTCCTCTGAGTGAGGGTGTATGTGATGGCCCGGCTTATTAGGGATGATAGACTACTCATAGTTACCGGAACCGAGATGTTGCGTTGCATCATTTTCGGATCGTTGCCGTGGCACCTTTTCCTTCCACCACGGTGACAATTACCTTCATATCTCTTCATGTTCACTTTAATAAAAATTTCATAAAACTTGATCATGTCATCCGCATCATGTTAACAACATCAAAAATGTGTGAATTGTTGTTGCTTAAAAATTACTAAACATGCTCATGGGGATTTTCCGGAATTGTTGTTGTTATTTCCGGCCTCATTTAAAATGCCTAAATAGGTAGTTTGTTTTGCTTCTCCTTGTTGCCATGTTAACAAACATTTAATCTTGTCTTGTAAATAAACGAGAGTCAATTAAATAATTAAAATGTGGTGTTTCGTCAATATGCAACTTGTTGCTTATTGAGCTCCACTTAACTTGTAGTACTTGTTTGTGCACTTGGCCATGCCATGCATAATTAAACCGGACATGCATCATACTTGGATGTGCATCGTATGCCATGTTTATGCTTGTGTGTTTACCGTGTTGCTTGTTTCTTTCCGGTTGCTTCTCTTGTTAGCTTCGGTTTCCTTCCGGAGTTGTGAGGCTTCTTCTTCGTCTTCTTCATGGATCTGTTCTTCTTCCTTGCGGAATCCCAGGCAAGATGATCATACCCTTCGATACCTTTACTACCATTGCCATGCTTAGTTGTCTCGATGCTATCGTTACATGTCGCGCTACCCATCTTTTATGTCAGCCTCTCCTTGTTGCCATGAAACCTCTAACCTTGAAACCTTCCTAGGAAAACCACTGTTTGGCTATGTTACCCGCTTGCTCAGCCCCTCTTATAGCGTTGTTAGTTGAAGGTGAAGATGAAGTTCGTTCCAGGAGGGAACTTGTTGTTGGAATATCACAATAACTATAATTATTATTAACACACCTATATACTGGGCATGGGTGGAAGGCTTGGCCTTTTGCTCGGTGTTTTGTTCCACTCATGCCACCTTAGGCGCCGATAAACCGGCATTATGTTCCTTGATTTTGCGTTCCTTACACGATGGGTGGATGGGGACCCCTTGACAGTTCGATTTTGAATAAACTCCTCCAGCAAGGCCCAACATTGGTTTTAATTTGCCTCATAATAACAACTTATTTAATTAATTAAATTTGCATACGGGGTCGCACCCTCGGGTTCTTAATTCTACATAGCAGGGGGGGCCAGTGCTGATGGTGTTGGTCCCAAACGGGGGTTATGCGGGGCCACCACGGGGAAACTCGAGGTTTGGTTTTACTCGTAGGATCACCCATCCGGTCGTGACCTGAGATGAGATACGCGCGGCTACTATCAGGGTGTCGACACACCGGGAGGTCTTGCTGGACTAGTTTTACCATTGTCGAAATGTCTTGTGCTACCGGGATGCCGAGCCTGATCGGATTTCCCTAAGATAAGGGGTGATGATATTATATTTATCACTTCAGCTAATCGTGAGAGCTTGTGATGGGCTAAGTTGGGACACCCCTGCAGGGTTATAATCTTTCGAAAGCCGTGCCCGCGGTTATGTTGCAGATTGGAATTTGTTAACGTCCGGTTGTAGAAAACTTGACAGAGGATCCAAAGTAAAACTCACAACTGTGTGAGTAACCGTGACTGTCTCTTTTCATTTTGAGAAGAGAACACGGTGGGGTTATGTTTCATTCGTATGTAGTTTAGGATCTTTAGCGATCACTTCTTTTGCGACCGTTTGCGTAGATGCTCATCTTATTCTGTTACTCGTAAGCTAGCCACCATATTATGCTTAGCTGCTGCTGCAACCTCACCACTTTACCTCTTCCTACCCATTAAGCTTTGCTAGTCTTGATACCCATGGTAATGGGATTGCTGAGTCCTCGTGGCTCACAGATACTACAACATCAGATGCAGGTTCAGTCGAGTATGAAGCAGGAGCTGGTTCAAGTACTTCTCTGGGAGCTCGATGAAGAGAGTGGCCGTATGCTTGTGACGTTTTCGACGAGAGTGGTTTCTACTAGGATTCGATCTAGACCTGGTGGCTTTATGTTGTTTTGGTATATTTCTTTTGGATCTTCGCCCGTAGTCGGGTTGTGATGCTTGGAATGATGATTTGCTTATGTAATGTATTGTGTGAAGTGGCGAGTGTAAGCCAACTATCTCCTTTTGCAATTTGATCCCTCTTTTACATGAGTCGTGCTCTGATACCAACTTGAGATCATTCCAGAATGGGCTTATATCTTTAAGTCGTGCCTCGACACGTAGGAGATATAGTCCCATTCTGGGCATTACATGCCCCTTCTCTCATTTTTTATTTTTTTTATTTTGGGCCTTTTCCCTTTTTTTGATGGCCTCTTTTTTTCTTTTTCTTACGTCCAGAGTCTCATCCCGACTTGTGGGGGAATCATAGTCTCCATCATCCCTTCCTCACTGGGACAATGCTCTAGTAATGAAGATCATCACACTTTTATTTACTTACAACTCAAGAATTACAACTCGATGCTAGAACAAAATATGCTATATGTGAATGCCTCAGGCGGTGTACCCGGATGTGCAATGAATCAAGAGTGACATGTATGAAAAATTATGCATGATGGCCTTGCCATAAATACAATGTCAACTACATGATCATGCATGGAAATATGACAATGATGAAGCGTGTCATAATAAACGGAACGGTGTAATGTTGTATGGCAATATATCTCGGAAAGGCTATGGAAATGCCATAATAGGTAGGTATGGTGGCTGTTTTGAGGAAGGTGTATGGTGGGTGTATGGCACCGGCAAAAATTGCGCGGTACTAGAGAGGCTAGCAATGGGGGAAGGGTGAGATTGCATATAATCCATGGACTCAACATTAGTCATAAAGAACTCATATACTTATTGCAAAAATCTACAAGGAATCAAAACAAAGTACTAAACGCATGCTCCTAGGGGATGGGTTGGTAGGAGTTAACCATCACGCGATCCCGACCTCGACACAAAGGATGACAATCAATAAAATAAATCATGCTCCAACGTCATCACATAACGGTTCACCATACATGCATGCTACGAGAATCAAAATCTTTAACACAAGTGTTTCTAGAATTCACAATTACTCCACTAGAATGAATCTAATATCACCATCCTCATATCTCAAAACAATCATCAAGTATCAAACTTCTCATAATATTCAATGCACTTTATATGAAAGTTTTTATTATACCCATCTTGATGCCTATCATATTAGTACTAATTTTATAACCAAAGCAAATTACCATGCTGTTCTAAAGGACTCTCAAAATAATATAAGTGAAGCATGAGAGATCAATAATTTCTATAAAATAAAGCCACCGCCATGCTCAAAAAAATATAAGTGAAGCACTACAACAAAACTATCTAGCTCAAAAGATATAAGTGAAGCACATAGAGTATTTTAATAAATTCTGATTCATGTGTGTCTCTCCCAAAAGGTGTGTACAGAAAGGATGATTGTGTTAAACTAAAAAACAAAGACTCAAATCATACATGACACTCCAAGCAAAACACATATCATGTGGTGAATTAAAATATAGTCTCAAGTAACGTTACCGATAGACGAAGACGAAAAAGGGGATGCCTTCCCGGGGCATCCCCAAGCTTAGGCTTTTGGTTGTCCTTGAATTTTACCTTATGGTGCATTGGCCATCCACAAGCTTAGGCTCTTGCCACTCTTTATTCCATAGTCCATCAAATCCTTACCCAAAAACTTGAAAACTTCACAACACAAAACTTAACAGAAAATCTCATGAGCTCCGTTAGTATAAGAAAATAAACCACCACTTTAAGGTACTGCATTGAACTCATCATTTATCTATATTTGTGTTAAATCTACTGTATTCCAACTTCTCTATGGTTCATACCCCCCGATACTACTCATAGATTCATCAAAATAAGCAAACAACACACGAAAACAGATTCTGTCAAAAACAGAACAGTCTGTAGCAATCTGTAACTTTCGAATACTTATGTAACTCTAAAAATTCAGAAATAAATTGGTTGAACAGAGGAATTTTTCTAT
Organism: Secale cereale; assembly: GCA_902687465.1. Classification (NCBI taxonomy): domain Eukaryota; kingdom Viridiplantae; phylum Streptophyta; class Magnoliopsida; order Poales; family Poaceae; genus Secale; species Secale cereale. The sequence continues at coordinate 80,900,062 of LR738714.1, forward strand.
TAATCGGCTGCGAAAATAATCAACTTAAAATCACTCTCCAGTAAAAAAATGGCAGCTATTCTCGTCAGCGCAAAAGTTTTAGTTTTTTACAGCATGGTCGCAAAGACTTCACCCAAGTCTTCCCAAAGGTTCTACTTGGCACAAACACTAATTAAAACACAAAACCACATCTAACCAGAAGCTAGATGAATTATTTACTACTAAACAGAAGTAAAAGCAAAGAAAATAAAATTGGGTTGCCTCCCAACAAGCACCATCGTTTAACGCCCCTAGCTAGGCATGATAAAAGAATAGATCTAGGTATTGTCATCTTTGGTAGGCAATACATAAGTGGCTCTCATAATAGATTCGTAAGGTAATTTGATTTTATCTCTAGGAAAGTGTTCCATGCCTTTCCTTAACGGAAATTGGAATCTAATATTTCCTTCCTTCATATCAATAATTGCACCAATCGTTCTAAGGAAAGGTCTACAATGAATAATAGGACAAGTAGGATTGCAATCTATATCTAGCACGATGAAATCTACGGGCACATAATTCCTATTTGCAACAATAAGAACATCATTAATCCTTCCCATAGGTTTCTTAATGGTAGAATCCGTGAGATGCAAATTTAAAGAACAGTCATCAAGTTCAAGGTTGTCAGAATCGTGATTTTGTAATACGATTCTACGACTTTACGATCCGAAATAGCCCCTTTGATTCTACGATTTTAGTTAATAGAATCTACGTTTCTACGATCCTGATAGTGAAGATTCTACGATTTGCGATCCTACCATCGGATCTCCGATTCAATTCAAAATCACGATTCTGACAACCTTGATCAAGTTCATGGAAACCTAACACATCACACAAAGCTTTTGGAATTGTGGAAACGCTAGCACCCAAATCACACAAACCATAGCATTCATGATCTTTAATATTAATTTTAATATTAGGTTCCCAGTCATCACAAAGTTTCCTAGGGATAGAAACTTCTAATTCAAGTTTTTCTTCATAAGATTTCATTAAAGCATCTACGATGTGTTTGGTAAAAGCTTTATTTTGACTATAGGCATGAGGAGAATTTAGCACGGATTGCAAGAAGGAAATACAATCTATAAAAGTGCAATTATCATAATTAAATTCTTTGAAATCCAAAATAGTGGGTTCATTACTATGTTAAGTTTTGACCTCTTCAATCCCACTTTTAACAGTTTTAGCATCAAGATCTAAAAACTCAGAATCATTGGGATGCCTTTTAACTAAAGTTGACTCATCTCCAGTCCCATCTTTATCAAGATTCATATTGAGAAACAAATATTTGATAGGAGACACATCAATTACTTTTAGATCTTCATGTTTATTATCATGAAAACTAGAAGAACACGCTTCCACGAAGCAATCATTTTTAGCACGCATCCTAGTTGTTCTTTCTTTGCACTCATCAATGGAAATTCGCATGGATTTGAGAGACTCATTGATATCATGCTTAGGTGGGATAGATCTAAGTTTCAAAGAATCAACATCAAGAGAAATTCTATCCACGTTCCTAGTCAACTCATCAATCTTAAGGAATTTTTCTTCAAGCAAAGCATTGAAATTCTTCTGCGAATTCATAAATTCTTTAACACTAGTCTAAAAATTAGAGGGCATGTTATGAAAATTTCCATAAGAGTTGTTGTAGGAATTACCATAATTATAAGAGGAATTACTAGGGAACTGCCTAGAATTAAAGTTTCCTCTATATGCGTTGTTAGCAAAATTATTCCTACCAACAAAATTCACATCTATAGATTCATTATTATTCTCAATCAACGTGGATAAAGGAATATCATTAGGATCAGAAGAAACACTCTTAGTAGCAAATAATTTCATATGTTCATCCATCTTTGTACTCAAAACATGAATCTCTTCAATAGCATGTACTTTTTTACTAGTGGATCTTTCGGTGTGCCATTGAGAGTAATTAACCATAATATTATCTAGGAGTTTAGTAGCTTCTCCTAAAGTGATTTCCATGAAAGTGCCTCCCGCGGCTGAATCCAAAAGATTTCTAGAAGCAAAATTCAATCCAGCATAAAAGTTTTGTATAATCATCCATAATTTCAAACCATGTGTAGGGCAATTGTGTATCATTAAATACATCCTCTCCCAAGCTTGTGCAGCATGCTCATGATCAAGTTGCTTAAAATTCATAATATCATTTCTAAGAGCGATAATCTTACCGGGAGGAAAATACTTAGAGATAAAGGTATCTTTGCACTTATTCCATGAATCAATACTATTTCTATGCAAAGAAGAGAAATAAGTTTTAGCACGATCTCTAAGCGAAAACGGAAATGGCTTCAATTTAACAGTATCATTATCCACATCTCTTTTCTTTTGCATATCGCACAAATCAACAAAGTTGTTTAGATGGGTAGCGGCATCTTCACTAGGAAGGCCGAAAAATTGATCTTTCATAACTAGGTTTAACAGAGCAGCATTGATTTCACAAGATTCAGCATCGAAAATAGGAGCAATCGGAGTGCTAATAAAATCATTATTTTTGGTATTGGAAAATTCACACAATTTAGTATTGTCTTGAGCCATAGTGACAAACAATCTATCCAACACACAAGCAAACAAGAAGCAAGCGAACGAAAAACGGAAAAGGGGTGAATAAAACGGCAAGGGTGAATTGGGGGAGAGGAAAACGAGAGGTAAATGGCAAATAATGTAATGCAAGGGATAAAAGTTTGTGATGGGTACTTGGCATATAACTTATGCGTAGATATCCCCGGCAACGGTGCCAGAAATCCTTCTTGCTACCTCTTGAGCATGCGTTGGTTTTCCCTTCAAGAGGAAAGGGGATGTAGCAAAGTAGCATAAGTATTTCCCTCAGTTTTTGAGAACCAAGGTATCAATCCAGTAGGAGACTACACGCAAGTTCATCGTACATGCACAAATAAATAAGAACCTTGCAACCAACGCGATAAAGGGGTTGTCAATCCCTTCTCGGCCACTTGCAAAAGTGAGATCTGATAGAGATAATAAGATAATATTTTTGGTATTTTTGTTGTATAGATTGAAACGTAAAGATTGCAAAATAAAAGATAACTAGTGTATGAAATATTAATATGATGGAAGATTGACCCGGGGGCCTTAGGTTTCACTAGTGGCTTCTCTCAGGATAGCTGATTCTTACGATGGGTGAACAAATTACTGTCAAGCAATTGGTAGAAAACCGCATAGTTATGAGAATATCTAGGCATGATCATGTATATAGGCGTCACGTCTGTGACAAGTAGACTGAAAGATTCTGCATCTACTACTATTACTCCACACATCGACCGCTATTTAGCAGGCATCTAGAGTATTAAGTTCATAAGAACATAGTAACGCCTTAAGCAAGATGACATGATGTAGAGGGATAAACTCATGCAATATTATATAAACCCCATCTTTTTATCCTCTATGGTAACAATACAATACGTGCCTTGCTGCCCCTGCTGTCACTGGGAAAGGACACCGCAAGATTGAACCCAAAGCTAAGCACTTCTCCCATTGCAAGAACGATCAATCTAGTAGGCCAAACCAAACTGATAATTCGAAGAGACTTGCAAAGATATCTTAATCATGTGTATAAGAATTCAGACAAGAACCAACTATTGTTCATAGATAATCTTGATCATAAACCCACAATTACATCGAGTAGATCTCCAAGAAGATCGAGGAGAACTTTGTATTGAGATCCAAAGAGAGAGAAGATGAAGCCATCTAGCTAATAACTATGGACCCGAAGGTCTATGGTAAACAACTCATAACTCATCGGAGAGGCTATGTTGTTGATGTAGAAGCCCTCTGTGATCGATGCCCCGTCCGATGAAGCTCCGGAACATGCCCCAAGATGGGATATCACGGGTATAGAAGGTTGCGGCGGTGGAATTAGGGTTTCGTGGTGCTCTAGGATGTTTTCAGGGTATATGGGTATATATATAGGAGGAAGAGGCACGTCGGTGGAGTTGCGGGGGGCCGATGAGGGTGGGGGACGCGCCTCCGCCCTAGGCGCGCCCCCTGCCTCGTGGCCACCCCATGGCTTCCCTAGCGGGTACTCCAAGTCTTCTGGGTTGTATTTTTTCTAAAAACAATCCTCCCGAAGGTTTCATTCCATTTGAACTCCGTATGATATTCCTTTTCTGCGAAATACTGAAATAGGCAAAAAAAACAACAATTTGCACTGGGCCTTGGGTTAGTAGTTTAGTCCCAAAAATAATATAAAAGTGTATAATAAAGCCCATTAAACATCCAAAACAGATAATATAATAGCATGGAAGAATAAAAAAATTAGATACGTTGGAGACGTATCAAAGCCCAGCAGCTTACCTGATGGGACGTCGAACACACACTTCTCCAGGTTGAGCCGCAGGTCTACTTTCCGCAGACTGGCGAAGGTTTCTTCCAAATCTTTGATGAGAGTCTTGGCCTGCTGAGACTTTACGATGTTGTCATCAACGTAGGCCTCAGCGTTCCTCCCGAGCTGCTCTCCTAGAGCAATATGCATCAATCGCTGGAAGGTTGCTCCTGCAATCCGCAACCCGAATGGCATACAGGTGTAGCAGTATACCCCGCATGGGGTGAGGAAGGCAGTCTTCTCGACATATTGCACCGCCATCTTGATTTGATGATAGCTGGAAAAGGCATCCAAGAAACACAGTAGGTCGCATTCGGCGGTGGAGTCGACAATCTGGTCGATGTGGGCAGCGGAAATGGGTCTTGTGGGCAGGCCTTGTTAAGGTTGGTGAAGTCAACACACATGCGCTCTTTCCCGCCTTTCTTGGGCACAACGAAGGGGTTCGCCAGCCATTCCTGGACCTCGCAGATGACACCCGCTGCTTCTAGTTTGTGAGTTTCTTGCATGATTAAGGACTGCTTTTCCGTAGACTGGCACCAGGCCTTTTGCTTCACGGGGCGGACGTTGGGGCATACGTTCAGGTGCTGCTCAGTCACCCCCCTCGGGACTCCTGCCAGGTCCTTGGGTTCCAACACGAACACCTTCTTGTTGGCACACAGGAATCCGACCAGCGCCTTTTCTTGAGCTAGGGGAAGGCCAGCGCCTATGGTGAAGGTGGTGCCTGATGCCCCATCTCCATCCACCAGTACCTGCTTCGTCTTGGCCCGGTCTTGAGAGAAAAGTTGTCTCTTCTTCGCCGGTGCAGCCCCCTTGGCCCCTGGGGTGGCCTCATCAGCCGGACGTGCCCCGCAGCGGTCCGGAAGGCGAGCGTAAGGGCCACCAGAGCCTCCTTGGTGTCTCCAGCCACGGTGATGCCGCCGCTGCTCCCCGGCATCTTCATGAGGTTGTAGGCCGGGTGGGTCACGGCCATGAACTGAGCCAGGGAAGGATACCCAAGGATGGCATTGTACGGGAGGCCGATACAAGCGATGTCAAAGTCGATTAGCTCGGTGCTGTAGTTGTCGCGGGTGCCGAAGGTGACCGGTAGGTGGATCTACCCTAGAGGGCTGGCAGAACCGCTGCCGACTCCGAAGAAGGGCTTGGTGAGGCGTAGCCGCTCAAGAGGCACGTGGAGCAGGCTAAAAGCTTCTACTGAGAGCACGTTGAGGCCACCCCTACCGTCGATGAGGGTCTTGGTGACTGCCACGTTGCAGATGGTGGGTGTGCAAAGCATCGGGACAGTGAATGAGCCCACAGCGGAAGCGGGATGGTCACCTGAGTCGAAGGCGAGGTCAGTCTTGGGCGCCGCCCATCCGGGAGCCCCCCCCCCAGCGTACGAAGGCGGCGCTGATCTGGCGAAGAACTGCTTGATGTGGCGGTCCCAGGGCGGCGCTTGAGAGCCCCCGAGGATGGCCGCGACGACGTGGGGTGCCGACGCCCCGAAGCGCGTGGTGAAGAGGCCGCGCAACTCCTCCCAGGATGCCACAGATGACTCTGGTAAGTTGAGAAACCAGGCACATGGAACACCGGTGAGCGCCATGGGGAGCCAGTTGGCCATGACCTTGCTATCGCTGCCGGCCGCCGAAACGGCCTCCTCGTAGGCCTGAAGGAAAATTGCCGGATCTGCCGCCCCGTCATAACGGGAAGGTAGCTCCTGCCTAAACCTGAGTGGCCACTGCACATATCAGAAGGCGGTGGTGAAGGCTCGGTGGCCTGCTACGCCGCCGCACGGGCCCACCGAGTCGGTCGAAGAAGAGGCGCCCACCATGAGAGCCTGATGGATGGAGAGCAGGGTGGATGGCGAGGCGAAACTTCGGCGCACACCCTAGCTGGCGTGCCAAATGTTCGGATCTTGGGTTCCGGCAAACCCTTGAGGTTCCAACACTGGGGTGCGCATGAAGATCTCTCCTTTCCGTTCTAGCTCGCTCTTGCATCGATTCCTGGCCTAGCTCGTTGAACACAAAGAACAAGGGACACAAGGGTTTATACTGGTTTGGGCCACCGTTGTGGTGTAATACCCTAATCCAGTGTGGTGTGGTGGATTGCCTTGTAGGCTGAGGATGAACTAGTACATGGGAAGGACAGCCTCCTGAGGAGGGGTGTTCTTGAGCTCGGGTGAGCTTGTGGGTGTGTGGTGGTCTCAATGATCCGATCGTCCTAGGTTGGGTAGGCTCAAGCTCAGCTCTCCCTTCTATGGTGGTGGCTAGTCCTATTTATAGGGGCCCGGGTCCTTTTACCAAAAATTGAGCGGGAAGGGATCCCAAAATGGCCAAATTTGAAGGGGGCAGCTAGTACAAGCTTTCCTGACAAAAGGTGGCATTCGCCTTCCAAAAGCTCTAGTGGTGATGCCGCCGTGGGCTCCGCGGTGACCTCCGCTCTACCGTCCTGCTGGTCTTGGTCTCGTTGCACCAATATGGAAACCTTTGCCTGATGCGTCGGGACTCCTCGCCTGCGCTTGCCCCTTTAGCAACAAAGAGGAAACTGGCATCCTGCGCCCGCTGACGCCCGCCTGGCCTTGGTTGTCATGGCTCACGTCATGGGAACCTTGTGAGGTGCCCCTTGCCTTGATATCTCCGATCCTCGGGAGCTAGCCTAGCGAGGCCGCCCCAGGGGAGGTCTTGTGTCGTCCGCCTCGCGAAGCTTGGCCCCTCGAGAGGGTCTTGAGTGGTTGCTGATGAGGTTGGGCCGTACCAGGCCACTGGACGAGCCATGCTCTGGGCCGCAGGCAGGCAAGTCTGGGTACCCGCATCCCCAGGAAGCCGACATAAGTGATTTTCTAGCCATTTAATGACCGTAATTCGAATTTGAACTACATCTACATGCAATGGCTAACCATAACGGTTTGAAAAATCATATTTTTGTGTACTTGTGCGTGAGTTAAAAAAATCTTTAGACGATGTAAATATCTGGTGTTCAAAAATTAAAATGTAAATATCTGGCAAGACAACCGCCCCCACACGATTGGCACTCTATTTCGCCCCTTGAGGTTTGGAAGGTGAATGGCGGGGGTTATTAATCAGACACGGATCTGTATTAGAAAGCATCAGCTATTTTGTTCACACACGGATTCTAAAGAGAGAATCGTGTGTAATTCAAACTATAGTACTCGTAAATTTCAGCGACCGACGTGTGTACTGTTCCCGTCGATCAAGATTCCGGCCGCCAATAAATACTACCTTGCTCACATCGTCCCGCCTACATTCTCATCTACATCCTCCTCTCGCTCGCCCTCTCTCTCTCTCTCAAAGTTCTGCCATGGTGCCGCCAATCTGTCCATGCGCTCATGAGGAGTCCCCCCC
>LR738714.1:80907833-80964607 GCA_902687465.1 Secale cereale
CCCCCCCCCGAGGATGATCAGTCGATGAGCACCCATGAGGAGGATCCCTACATGCCGTCGGACGAGGTTGTGCCGGACCCCCAACTTTGGATTGGTTTTGGGGCCAGTACAATCTTTGTCTGTGGAAGTCACTGCCGCCGGCTGAGAAATCTAGTCTAGTGGCGTTGAAGAAGGAGATGGCGGAGGGAGAAGCCAGGTACCAGGCGGCCTGTGAAGCCCGTGATGCCGCCTGGAAAAAGGAGAAGGTGGAACTTTGGGAGTGGGCGCGTCGTCATGCGGAGGAGGTGTACAAAGGCAGGTACTTCGCAAGGAAGGTCAAAGGCGCTAGACGCCTCATCGCTGTGTGGAGGTGGGACGATAAGCTCCAGCGTGCCACCGACGAGGAGCTCCGGTGGGCGCCCAACAAAATGGCAAGATCGTCCGTGTTCGTCCGCCAGCAAAAGGCAGATCAGTACGTCAAGCGTTGCGAGGTGGAGGAGGCGGAGTACTGCCTCCACGCTGGGATGACGCCACGCATCATGAGTGATTATTAGTTTTAGTATTGTTCGTTTTCAATTTTATGCATTGTACCTAGTAGTTAAGTATCATCACGTATATGTGATGATATTATATATATTCTGTGATAAACTAATGAATAGTTAATATATATATATATATTATGAATTCCATTTTCTATCTGTTTTTGTATACTAATTTAAATCTAGCTGTTATCATCCACATATACAGAATGGAAAGCGTATATACACACATTGAAACAGAACGTATAATACCGAAAAACAGAGTACACACATTGAAACGGAGCAATTAACAAAGCAATACTATGATTGCTGTTAATACATAGCTATCCACGTCGAAACGACTCAGCAAAATAAAATGCGTCCATGAGAACGTGACCAACAACCCTTGCCTACGGTAGCTCTTGGCTCTGCCCGAACTCGTGCAAGCGTTCCTCCAAGCGGTCGACATGCTCACGATACATCTAGAGCGCGATCACGAGCTCCATGTTGGCTATTTCATCGGAGATCACCAGCTCGAGGATGCGACGGCCATGTTCCTCTACTACGCCCAGGTGGACACCTGTGCATGGGAGGCAGTCGAGCCTACAGACTAGCGTGTTGGCATCAAGCGGGCTGCTGACAAGGAGAACGACGCGACCCATGCAAACGGCGTGGTGGGCATCTGGTGCAAGTACGGCGCGGTCGGCCTCTGGTGAAAGTATGGTGCAGAGCGCCTCTTCCCACTCCTGGTGAGGAATGGGGGTACTGACGAGACGTGTACCCAGCTGCGACGTCGTGTCTACGACTGGAAAGCGCCGATGGATCCGCTCTTGCTGTGCGGCGCACCGCGCCTCTCGCTCTGCGGCGCTCTAGCGGTCTCGCCGCGTGGCGAGCTGCACCCTATCGGCGCGAACGTGCCTAGGTTAATCTACGGCGCGCCATCGACTATGTTTTGCGCCGAGCTATAGCCTCTCGGCGCTGACATGCCTATCTCGATCCATAGTGCTCAAGCGCCATGCGCCAAGGGTCTGCTCAACCCTGGCGATGACGGGCATCACGGCGTCATCCATCGCGTTGCCGGGGAGCGTCTCGGCCTCGACAGGCCGTGGTGCCTTCTCGTTCTCCTCGTCGACGAGGTTGATGGCAGAGGCGGCGCTTTGTTTGGTTGGCAAGCTTGGGGGAAGGTGGATGTGCTACAGGTTGTGCTTGTTCCCTCCGTGCGTCGTCCGCCGCCTAGGTTTGCGTGTTCATCAATCGCAATATCACTAGGTGGCGAGAAACAGGTGAGGAAATGGCGGGAAATGTTTGCGTGTTCATAAAATGCCATCAATTAATGGAAACTCAGCATATAAGGAACATCGACCTAGCACAAGAAGTAGATGATGATCAGATGAACACGGACCACACTACGGAACCCGTTTGTGATGAATTCATCAATCGCAAGCAGTTGTATACTAGGAAGTGTTTGCCCACAACATACACGGCTTATTCCATCACAAACAGGTCGGATGGATCAACTGTATGCCACGTATCGCACATTCTTAAAAAGTAATGCGGTAGACCTTCTTTAACATGTGTTAAAAAAACAAAAACAAAAATTCAAAACAAAGACCTTGAGGTTAATTCCACTAATGAGATGTGTCATAAATGTCCTTAATGGACCTTTAAGATACATCCAATTGGTGGGATTAACATCAATACAACTTCCCTTGCGGGAATCCATCTCATGGTTGCTCCAGCCTGAGCACAGTTAACTTGATAGTTCTCTTATATGAGGTATTGGTGGAACAGCTAGTCCTTGCTGATATAGGATGACCTCTTCGAATCCCTATGGCGTACCCGGATGACCGCCCGTCGCCCAATGGCCAATAGATGTTGTGTAGACCGAGCATATCACATACGTCTTATTAGAAGCAATCGTCTGTGTTATTATCAGTCTTCGCACACATTTCTGTTTATAGTCCTGTTTGTCGTGTATCGCACACCTCCTGTTAAATTGAACCATTTCTGTTCTCTTGGCTCAACGTAAATAGTTCATCCAAGTGAATCGTATGCCGTATATCGCACACACCTTGATCTAGCTGACCGTTTCTTTTGTGTTGCCTAATCACAAATAGTTCATCCGAGTGAACCGTATGATGTATATCACACACAGCTTCATCTGGCTACCCGTTTATGTTCTTCTTCCCCATCGCAAACAGTTCATTGAACTTAACAGTATGCCCTTCATCGCACACGTATCTAAAATCTGAAGCGTGTTTGATGCATCCATCATCGCCAAAATTTTCACCTTTTTGATGGTTTTTTACATCATCGTTTGTGATTTTTGCATCACACACAGTTTCGTCGAAGGGTCTCTGATCATAGTCTCGCGTTAGAAGCTTCCTGCAGTAGTGGCCTTTATAGCTTGGTGGCAGTGATTGGAGAACTCTGTCAATAACACTATCATCTCGACGATTAACTCCCAGCTGAGTCAAGTGATTATGATATCAAGACATTCTGAGTATGTGTTCACTGACAGAACTGTTCTCCTCCATCTTGCAACTGTAGAATTTGTTGGAGACTTCGTATCTCCCAACTCAGGCATTTGCTTGAAATATTAACTTCAACTCTTGGAACATCTCATATGCTCCATGACGTTCAAAATGTCTTTGAAGTCCCAATTCCAAGCCGTAAAGAATGGCACACCGAACTATCGAGTAGTCATGAGATCGAGCTTGCCAGACGTTCATAACATTTGCAGTTGCTCCAGCAGTAGGCCTTTCACCTAGTGGTGCATCAAGAACATATTTCTTTTGTGCAGCAATGAGGATAATCCTCAAGTTATGGACCCAGTCCGTGTACTTGCTACCATCATCTTTCAACTTAGCTTAGTCTAGGAACGCATTAAAATTCAAGGGAACGGTAGCATGGGCCATGGCCCTACAACATAGATATGCAAAAACTATCAGGACTTAGTTCATGATAAATTAAGTTCAATTATTCATATTACTTAAGAACTCCCACTAAGATAGACATCCCTCAATTCATCTAAAAGATCACATGATCCAAATCAACTAAACTATGTCTGATCATCACGTGAGATGTAGTAGTTTTCAATGGGAACATCTCTATGTTGATCATATCTACTATATGATTCACGTTCGACCTTTCGGTCTCCACTGTTCCGAGGCCATGTCTGTACATGCTAGGCTCGTCAAGTTTAACTCGAGTATTCCGCATGTGCAAAACTACCTTACACGCGCTGTATGTGAACGTAGAGCCTATCACACCGGATCATCACGTGGTGTCTTAACACGACGAACTATCGCAATGGTGCATACTTAGGGAGATCATTTATACCTTGAAATTTTAGCAAGGGATCATCTTATAATGGTACCGCCGTACTATGCAAAATAAGATGCATAAAAGATAAACATCACATGCAATCAAAATATGTGACATGATATGGCCATCATCATCTTGTGCTTTTGATCTCCATCTCCAAAGCATCGTCATGATCTCCATCATCACCGGCTTGACACCTTGATCTCCATCGTAGCGTCGTGGTCGTCTCGCCAACTTTGGCTTCTACGACTATTGCTAACTCATAGTGATAAAGTAAATCACTTACATGGCGCTTGCATTTCATACAATAAATACACAACCATAACACTCATGTCGGTTGCTGTTAATTTACGAAACATGCTCATCTCATACAAGAACGTATAACTCAGCACGTCTTGACCATATCACATCACAACATGCCCTGAAAAAACAAGTTAGACATCCTCTAATTTGTTGTTGCAAGTTTTATGTGGCTGCTACGGGCTTCTAGCAAGAACCGCTCTTACCACAACGGTGCTTCATCAAGTTTGCTTTTTTTAACCTTCAACAAGGACCGGTCATGGTCAAATTTAATTCAACTAAAGTAGGAGAAACAGACACCTGCCAGCCACCTTTATGCAAAATTGGTTGCACGTCTGTCGGTGGAACCAGTATCATGAACGCGGTCATGTAAGGTTGGTCCGGGCCGCTTCATCCCACAATACCACCGAATCAAAATAAGGCGTTGGTGGTAAGTAGTATGACTATCACTGCCCACAATCTTTGTGTTCTACTCGTGCATATCATCTACGCATAGACCTAGCTCATGATGCCACTGTTGGGGAACATAGCATGCAATTTCGAAAAAATTCCTATGATCACGCAAGATCTATCTAGGAGATGCATAGCAAGGAGAGGGGGAGAGTGTGTCCACGTACCCTCATAGACCGAAAGCGGAAGCATTTACTTATCGCAGTTCATGTAGTCGATCGTCTTCTCGATTCAACCGTTCTAGCACCGAACATACGACACCTCCGAGTTCTGCACACGTTTAGCTCAATGACGCCCCTCGAACTCTTGATCCAGCAAACTGTCGAGGGAGAGTTCCGTCGGCATGACAGCATGGTGACAGTGATGGTGAAGTGATACGCGTAGGGATTCGCCTAAGCACCATGCTACTTCTCGATCTTGCATTGTATTTCCTCGAAGAGGAAAGGGTGATGCAGCACAGTAGCGTAAGTATTTCCCTCAGTTTTTGAGAACCAAGGTATCAATCCAGTAGGAGACCACGCGCGAGTCCCTCATACCTGCACAAACAAATAAGAACTTCACAGCCAACGCAATAAGGGGTTGTCAATCCCTTTACGGTCACTTACGAAAGTGAGATCTGATAGTTAGGATAGTGTGATATTTTTGGTATTTCTGGATATAAGAACAGAAAGTAAATAAACCAAAGTAAAGTAGATTGGAAATTAAAATGTTGAGAATAGACCCGGGGGCCATAGGCTTCACTAGTGGCTTCTCTCATGATAGCATAATTCTATGGTGTGTGAACAAATTACTGTCGAGCAATTGATAGAAAAGTGCATAGTTATGAGAATATCTAGGCATGATCATTATATATAGACATCACATCCGTGAAAAGTAGACCGAAACGATTCTGCATCTACTACTATTACTCCACACATCGACCACTATCCGACATGCATCTAGAGTATTAAGTTCATAAGAACAGAGTAATGCTTTAAGCAAGATGACATGATGTAGAGGGATAAACTCAAGCAATATGATATAAAACCCATCTTTTTATCCTTGATGGCAACAATACAATACGTGTCTTGCTGCCCCTGCTGTCATTGGCAAAGGACACCACAAGATTGAACCCAAAGCCAAGCACTTCTCCCGTTGCAAGAACTATAGATCTAGTAGGACAATCCAAACCAATAATTCGAAGAGACTTGCAAGGATATTATAATGATACATAAAAGATTTTAGAAAAGAACCAAATATTTCTCGTAGATAATCTTGATCATAAACCCACAATTCATCGGATCTCGACAAACACACCACAAAAAGATTACATCAAATAGATCTCCTTGAAGATCGAGGAGAACATGGTATTGAGATCCAAGAAGAGACAAGAAGCCATCTAGCTGATAACTATGGCCCTGAAGGTGTGTGGTAAACTACTCACAACTCATGGTGAGGCTATGGTGTTGATGTAGAAGCACTCCTTGGTAGATCCCCCCTCGGTCGGAGCTCCGGAACAGGCCCCAAGATGGGATCTCATGGGAACAGGAGGCTGCGGCGGTGGAATTAGGGTTTTCTCTGTTGCCTCGAGGTTTTCAGGGTACATGGATATATATAGGAGGAAGGAGGGCATTGGGGGGAGCCAGAGGGGGCCCACGAGGGTGGGGGCGCGCCCTGGACCCTCGTGGCCACCTCCTTCGTTCCCTCTCATGTACTCCAAGTCTTCTGTTTTGATATCATTCCAAAAATAACTCTCCCAAAGGTTTCATTCCGTTTGGACTCCGTTTGATATTCCTTTTCTACGAAGCCCTGAAATAGGCAAAAAAACAACAAACTGTACTCGCCTAGGGTTAGTAGGTTAGTCCCAAAAATAATATAAAACTGTATAATAAAGCCCATTAAACATCCAAAACAGAATATATAATAGCATGGAACAATCAAAAATTATAGATACGTTGGAGACGTATCAAGCATCCCCAAGCTTAATTCTTGCTCGTCCTCGAGTAGGTAAATGATAAAAACAGAATTTTTGATGTGGAATGCTAACCAACATAATTTTCAGTGTAATTTCTTTATTGTGGCATGAATGTTCATATCCGAAAGATTCAAGACAAAAGTCTATATTGACACAAGAATAATAATACTTCAAGCATACTAACAAAGCAATTATGTCTTCTCAAAATAACATGGCCAAAGAAAGTTATCCCTACAAAATTATATAGTCTAGCTATGCTCCCTCTTCATTACACAAAATATTCATATCATGCACAACCCCGGTTTCAGCCAACCAATTGTTTTCACACTCAAACTTTTACAAACCTTTCAACTTTCACGCAATACATGAGCTTGAGCCATGGATATAGCACTATAGGTGGAATAGAGTGGTGGTTGTGGGGAAGATAAAAAGGAGGAAGATAGTCTCACATCGACTAGGCATATCAATGGGCTATGGAGATGCCCATCAATAGATATCAATGTGAGTGAGTAGGGATTGCCATGCAACGGATGCACTAGAGCTATAAGTGTATGAAAGCTCATCAAAAGAAACTAAGTGGGTGTGCATCCATCTTGCTTGCTGATGAAGACCTAGGGCATTTGAGGAAGCCCATCGTTGGAATATAAAAGCCAAGTTATATAATGAAAATTCCCACTAGTATATGAAAGTGATAGAACAAGAGACTGTCTATAATGAACATCATGGTGCTACTTTGAAGCACAAGTGTGGAAAAGGATAGTAGCATTGTCCCTTCTCTCTTTTCTCTCATTTTTTTTGGAGGGGCTTTCTCTCCTTTTTTTATTTAGCCCCTCTCTATTTTTTTGGGCCATCTTCCCTTTTTTTATTTGGCCTTTCCTCACATGGGACAATGCTCTAATAATGAAGATTATCACACTTTTATTGACTTACAACTCAAAGATTACAACTCGAAGCTAGACAAAATATGACTCTATGTGAATGCCTCCGGCGGTGTACCGGGATGTGCAATGAATCAAGAGAGATATGTATGAGAAATTATGCATGGTGGCCTAACCACAAATACGATGTCAACTACATGATCATGCATGGCAATATGAAAATATGAAGCGTGTCATATGAACGGAACGGTGGAAAGTTGCATGGCAATATATCTCGGAATGGCTATGGAAATGCCATGATAGGTAGGTATGGTGGCTGTTTTGAGGAAGGTATATGGTGGGTGTATGGTACCGGCGAGATTTGCGCGGTACAAGAGAGGCTAGCAATGGTGGAAGGGTGAGAGTGCGTATAAGCCATGGACTCAACATTAGTCATAAAGAACTCATATACTAATTGCAAAATTTACGAGTAATTAAAACAAAGTAATCAACGCATGCTACTAGGGGAAGGGTTGATAGGAGTTAACCATCGCGCGATCTCGACCTCCACACAAAGGATGACACTCAATAAATACCTCATGCTCTAACTTCGTCACATAGAGGTTCACCATACATGCATGCTACGGGAATCACAAACTTTAACACAAGTATTTCTCAAATTCATAATTACTCCACTAGCATGACTCTAATATCACCATCCTCATATCTCAAAACAATCATCAAGTATCATACTTCTCATCATATTCAATGCACTTTATATGAAAGTTTTTACTATATTCATCTTGGATGCCTATCATATCAGGACTAGTTTTATAACCAAAGCACATTACCATGAAGTTCTAAAAGAATCTCAAAAGGATATACGTGAAGCATGAGAGATCAACAATTTCTACAAAATAAAACCACCACCGTGCTCTAAAAGATATAAGTGAAGCACTAGAGCAAAACTATCTAGCTCAAAAGATATAAGTGAAGCACATAGAGTATTCTAACAAATTTTGAACCATAATTATCTCTCTAAAAAGGAGTGTCCAGCAAGGATGATTGTGGCAAACTAAAATGTAAAGATTCAAATCATACATGACGCTCCAAACAAAACACATATCATGTGGTGAATAAAAATATAATCCCGAGTATAGTTACCGATAGATGAAGACGAAAGAGGGGATACCTTCCCGGGGCATACCCAAGCTTAGGCTTTTGGTTGTCCTTGTATTTTACCTTGGGGTGCCTTGGGCATCCCGAAGCTTAGGCTCTTGACACTCTTTGTTCCATCAAAGCCATACTCAAAAATTGAAAACTTCACAACACAAAACATAGCCAAAAATCTCATGAGCTCCGTTAGTATAAGAAAAAAAACCACCACTCAAAGGTACTGTAATGAACTCATTATTTGTTTATATTGGTGTTAAACCTACTGTATTCCAACTTCTCTATGATTCATATCCTCCAATACAACTCATAGATTCATCAAAATAAGCAAATAACACACGAAAAACAGAATCTGTCAAAAACAGAACAGTCTGTCGTAATATGTAACTTTCGAATACTTCTGTAACTCCAAAAAATTGAAATAAATTGGTAAATGTGAGGAATTAGTCTATTAATCATCTGCAAAAAGAATCAACTAAATAGCACTCTCCAGTAAAATCTGGTGACTAATCTCGTGAGCGCTAAAGTTTCTGTTTTTTACAGCATGATCATATAAACTTCACACAAGTCTTCCCAAAGGTTCTACTTGGCACAAACACTAATTAAAACACAAAATCACATCTAAACAGAAGCTATGTGCAATATTTATTCCTAAACAGAAGCAAAAACAAAGAAAATAAAATTGGGTTGCCTCCCAACAAGCGTTATCGTTTAACGCCCCTAGCTAGGCATAATTTTAATGATGCTCACAAGAAAGATAAGAACTGAAGCACAAAGAGAGCATCATAAAACACATGGCAAACACATCTAATTCTAACATACTTCCTATGCATAGGCATTTTTTACGCAAACAAATTATCAAGGCAATCAATTTCTAGCATATGCAAGGAAGAAGAAAGAAACAATAGCAATCTCAACATAACGAGAGGTAATTTAGTAACATGAAAATTTCTACGACCATATTTTCCTCTCTCATAATAACTACATGTAGGATCATAAGCAAATTCAACAATATAGCTATCACATAACATATTCTCAACATGATCCACATGCATGCGAAGTTGACACTCTTCCAAAACAGCGGGATCAACATTAACTAAAGTCATGACCTCTCCAAACCCACTTTTATCAAAATTTTCATAAGATTGAACATTCTCCAAATATGTGGGATTTAAAGTTGACACTCTTCCAAACCCACTTTCAATATTATTGCAAACATTATTATCAATCTCATATTCATCATGGGGCTTAAATAAATTTTCAGGATCATAAGAAGAATCGCCCAGTCATGCTCATTGCAACAAGTATTGGACATGGAAAAATTAGCATCCCCAAGCTTAGGGTTTTGCATATCATTAACACAATTTACATTAATAGAATTTACAATAGTATCATTGCAATCATGTTTTTCATACAAGGAGCTATCATGAATCACTTTTTCTTTTAACAATTCATCACAATTTTCAGACTCATGAATTTCAAGCAAAACCCCATAAAGATAATCTAGTGCACATAACTCACTAGCATTGGTTCAACATAATTGGATAATTTAAAAAGATTAGCAAGTGGATGAGGATCCATAGATAGATCTTTAGCAAGCGAAGATGCAAGCTAATAGAGGGCACATGGCAACACAAGCAAACAGAAAGGCGAACGGAAAAAGGGCAAATAAAACGGCAAGGGTGAAGTGGGGGAGAGGAAAACGAGAGGCAAATAATATAGTGCGAAGGATAAGGGTTTGTGATAGGTACTTGGTATATGACTTTTGCATAGATCTCCCCGGAAATGGCGTGAGAAAATAGTCTTGATAACCCACAAGTGTAGGGGATCGTAATAGTTTTCGAGGGTAAAGTATTCATCCCAAATTTATTGATTCGACACAAGGGGAGCCAAAGAATACTCTTAAGTATTAGCAGCTGAGTTGTCCATTCAACCACACCTGAAAACTTAGTATCTGCAACAAGGTAATTTAGTAGCAAAGTAATATGGAAATAGTGGTAACAACAATAAAATTAACGGTAGTGTTTTTGTAGTTTTTGTAACAGTAGTAGCGGAAAAGTAAATAAGCAACAAGCAATATGTGAAAAGCTTGTAGGCATTGGATAGGTGATGGAGAATTATGTCGGATGCGATTCCTCTTGTAATAGTTATAACCTAGGGTGACACATAACTAGCTCCAGTTCATCAATGAAATTTAGGCATGTATTCCGAATATAGTCATACGTGATTATGGAAAAGAACTTGCATGACATCATTTGTCCTACCCTCCAGTGGCAGCGGGGTCCTAGTGGAAACTAAGGGTTATGAAGGCCTCCTTTTAATAGAGTACCGGACGAAAGCATTAACACATAGTGAATACATGAACTCCTCAAACTACGGTCATCACCGGGAGTGGTCCCGATTATTGTCACTTCGGGGTTGCCGGAGCATAACACATAGTAGTTGACTATTGACATGCAAGATAGGATCAAGAACACACATATATTCATGAAAACATAATAGGTTCAGATCTGAAATCATGGCACTCGGGCCCTAGTGACAAGCATTCAGCATGGCAAAGTCATAGCAACATCAATCTTGAAACATAGTGGATACTAGGTATCAAACCCTAACAAAACTAACTCGATTACATGGTAAATCTCATCCAACCCATCACCGTCCAGCAAGCCTACGATGGGATTACTCACGCACGGCGGTGAATATCATGGAATTGGTGATGGAGGAAGAGTGATGATGACGATGGCGACGATCTCCCCTCTCCGGAGCCCCTAACGGACTGCAGATCATCCCTCCCGAGAGAGATTAGGGCTTGGCGGCAGCTCCGTATCATAAAACACAATAATTCCTCTTCTTTGTTTTTTTCTCCCCGAAAGTGAATATATGGAGTTCGGGGGTACGTCGGTGGAGCAACAGGGGGCCCACGAGGCAGGGGGTGCGCCCAAGGGGAGGGGGCGCGCACCCCACCCTCATGGACAGGGTGTGGGCCCCCTGGTCTGGATCTTTCCGCAGATATTATTTATATTTTCTGAAATAATTCTCTGTTGATTTTCAGGTCATTCCGGGGACTTTTATTTCTGCACAAAAATAACACCATGGCAATTTTGCTGAAAACAGCGTTAGTCCGGGTTAGTTCCATTCAAATCATGCAAGTTAGAGTCCAAAACAAGGGCAAAAGTGTTTGGAAAAGTAGATACGTTGGAGACGTATCACACTACGTGAATATGACCTGAGGAGCAAATTGTGGAGGGGGGGCGCTGCAAACGGCTTGGAACAACTGATGTGTGTCGAGGGCGCCCCCACTCCCGTATATCAAGGAGGGAGAGGGGAGGAGGCCGGCCTTAGGCGCGCCCCAAGTGGGAGGAGTCCCACTTGGGCTCCTAGTAGCATTTGGATCCCCTTCCTTTTAATGGAGGGGGACTGAGGGAAGACGAGAGAGAGGGAGAAGGAAAGGGGGCGCTGCCCCCTCCCCTAGTCCAATTTGGACTCCTCCCTTGGGGGCGCGCTCCACCCCTATGTGGGCAGGTTTGACTCCCGTCCAATGGCCCATATCTCCCCCCCGGGGGGGGGGGGAGGGTGGTGGGGGGTTTCGGTAGCCCCACGGTACTCCAATATGTACTACTATCCAATATATCAATCTTTACCTCTCGTCCATTTCGAGACTCCTCTCCATGTCCATGATCTCATCCGGGACTCCAAACAACATCCGGTCACCAAATCACATAACTCGTAATACAAATCGTCATCGAACGTTAAGCGTGCGAACCTTACAGGTTCGAGAACTATGTAGACATGACTAAGACACCTCTCCAGTCAATAACCAATAGCAGAACTTGGATGCTCATATTGGTTCCTACATATTTTACGAAGATCTTTATTGGTGCGTTACTTGCCCGAGATTCGATCGTCGGTATCTTCATACCTAGTTTAATCACGTTACTGACAAGTCTATATACTCGTTCTGTAATGCATAATCCCACAACTGACTCATTAGTCACATTTCTTGCAAGGCTTATCATGTTGTGCATTACCAAGAGGGCCTAGAGATACCTCTCTGATACTCAGAGTGACAAATCCTAATCTTCATCTATGCCAACTAAACAAACACCTTCATAAATACATGTAGAGCCTCTTTATAATCACCTAGTTATGTTGTGACGTTTGATAGCACACAAGGTATTCCTCCGGTATCTGGGAGTTGCATAATCTCATAGCCAAAGGAATATGTATCCAACATGAAGAAAGCAATAGCTATAAAACTTAACGATCATTATGCTAGGCTAACGGATGGGTCTTGTCCATCACATCATTCTCCTAATGATGTGATACCGTTCATCAAATGAAAACAGATGTCTAAGGTGAGGAAACTTAATCATCTTTGATTAACGAGCTAGTCTAGTAGATGCTTACTAGGGAGACGGTGTTTTGTCTATGTATTCACACATGTATCAAGTTTCCGGTTAATACAATTCTAGCATGAATAATAAAAAATTATCATGATATAAGGAAATATAAATAACAACTTTATTATTTCCTCTAGGGCATATTTTCTTCAAAATCATCACAAATAGAAGCCGGTAAAAGTAGAGAAAGATCTCCCCCGAAACAAAGTAGAGAAAGATCCACATGGAGATGGAGCTATGTAGGGAGCTGCGGCAGAGGAGCAAGCCGGCTCAAAAAGGAAGTTGTACTACCTAGGACACCTGGTTGTAGATAGAAGGTCGGTGGGAGGCGGCATCAGCCCATACCGCGAGGACCCCCGACTAGGACGCACCGACAGTGGGTTTTCTCCCTCGCCGATGCCGACCACGTCTATGCAGAACATCCTCCCCTTCCCCCGGCGGAGAGATCAGGCCAGTTATGTGACAAGCGGTATGGCCACCGCCATTCTATGCGAGAGAGTGTGAAGTGAGCAACCCAAGCGAGCAGGCTTGTAGCTTAGGCTTCTTGTAATGCCCAAGATGCGACTATATCTTCTACGTGTCGAGGTACGACTTAGAGGCATAATAGCATTTTGGTATGATCGCAAGATGGTTATCTTCACACATTCCCATGTACAAGAACAAAGGGAAACAAATACGTAGTTGGCTTACAATCGCCACTTCACACAATGCATAAATAAGTCATACATTCATCCAAGTACAATCATGGTCCGACTACGGACAAATCCAAATGAAAAGAAGATGACCACCCATTATGCCCCATCGGCCCTAGTAGGAACCACTACTGATCATCGGGAAAGTCACGTACATATGCCACGTTCCTCATCGAACTCCCACTTGAGTTCCTGACCATCAACCGAATCGTACTCGGTTGTACCTGCACCTGTGTTTGTAGTAAAATGTGAGTCACAAGGACTTAGCAATCTCATTCTCGGGTATCAAAACTACCAAAGCCTTAGGGTAAGGAGAAAGTGTATAAGTGGGCTGCTGGAAGCGCTAAGCGTAGATGAGGTGGCTAGCTTACGTATCATCAGAGCGAGAAGAGAAGTGAAAGCCATCGGTCGTGAGCTAAATCATGATCACTAGATGATCATGTCTACCTACGAGTCATCCATAACCCAGCCGTGTTCTCTTCCCGAACTCCCTCGAAAAGAGACCATCACGACTAGTCACACGGTAGTGTATTATGTTTGAGGTTTTGTCTCAAGTTATCTACAACCGGATATTAACATATTCCAGTCCGCCACATAACCGCGGGCATGGCTTTCGAAAGATCATAACCATGTAGGGGTGTCCCAACTTAGCCCATCACCAGCTCTCGTGATCAACAGAGGTAAAAATCCCTTATCTTAGGGACTACCTGATCAGACTCGGAATCCCGGTGTACAAGACATTTTGACAATGGTAAAACAAGTCCAGCAAGACCTCCCGACGTGTCGACACCCTGATAGGAGCCGCGTGTATCTCGTCTCAGGCCACAATCGGATTGTCCAAACTTCCGGTAGGCCAAAATACCAGAGTTGCCCCTTGTGGTCACCGGCGGTTGACAGGTTTGGACCAACACTCATGAGGAGCACAAGCCCGGGTTATTAATTAAGAATCCACGGGGTAGCTAGTCCCTATGCAAATTTTAGTTGTTATTAGGCAAATGGTAAAACAAAGGTTGGGCCTTGCTGGAGGAGTTTTATTCAAAGCGAACTATCAAGGGGTCCCCATATACCCAACCGCGTTAGGAACGCAAAATCAAGAAACATAACACCGTTTTATCGGTTCTTAAGGTGGCATGAGTGGAACAAAACACCGAGCAAAAGGCCAAGCCTTCCACCCATTGCCAAGTATATAAGGTACATTAATGTAAATAGAGATATAGTGTTATTCCCAAAAGAACCCAATCCACATGGAGCAAACTTCATCTTCACCTGCAACTGGCAACGCTATAAGAGGGGGCTTGAGCAAAAGAATAACTTATCCAAACAACGATTTGCTAGGAAGGTAGTTAGAGGTTTCATGGCAAGGTGGGGGCTGATATGCAAAAGGATAGGTATCGTAACAAAGCAAAAGAGCGAGGCATCTAGCATAAAGACAATAGAGGTTATATCAAGGAATGGTCATCTTGCCTGGTAAGTCCTCGGTGTTATAGGGACCTTGCTCTTTGTAATCGTACTCAGCGGCTGTCTCGACCTCGGACTTGAACTCGTCTCCCAGTTCTACCCAACATAACAAGCATCCAAATAAACATACTAGACCAGAAAAGAACACATGCTATGGAAGAGAGATGCAAGTATGATGCTACGGAGCTATCGGTATGAAAGGAGATGATGTCGGGAAGGACATGTGAAGACATGATAGATGTGGGAAAGGTCTTGGAAAACCAAGCATGCCACTGGATAGATTGAAAGATTTCGGTCAAAATCGATATAAGGATCATCGGAATCGGATGCACGGTTTGCAAATGACAAGCCAAACATGATGCAATGCAAAACTGAAGTTAACAGCAAGATGGCATCTTTGGAGCAAGGTTTAAATATGCTACATCACCCGAACATGATGACAAAAGGCATGGATGTTAAGTAGACATGTTTTACTACAAGTATGACCAACTAGCAACATCTAAAAACCACTAGAGCGTGATTAAAACATCATGGCAAGATTGCAAAAGTTTACAGTTTTCTGACTTAGAGAAATTAACTGGATACGGCAGAAAACAGAATTGTGAAGGAAGTTTACACCACTCAAACTAAAGGCTACAACAACATATCATGGCACGTAAAGGCATGGAAATATAGTGCAATATGCATCAACAAAAATGCCCTACTTGGAACGACTAGATGTTCATAGATCAAATGCTAGCATCAAGTTAACATGGCATCATGATTTAAAATGACTCAGACTTAGTGAAAATAACAAGGCAGGAAATTTAACATCATGAAGGCATGTTTTCAAGCTTGTGGCACTCATCACAGTGCACTAAATGACATGGATGAAATTCTAGCATGGAGTAGGCATGAAAATGAAGCTATTCATGTGCCAACCAACCTCATAGCATGCTTGAAATAATTCACACAAAAATGACAAGACAACATCATGTTTAAAAATGACATGTTTATGAACTTGCTCAAATGCAGAAACTAATACCACCACTGGATTCCTCGGACTTTTCTAGCCCAAAAACCTATATAATATGGTGGGGTCTTATAGGAAAATCATCACACATTTGCAAAATACAAATCTGCCTAAAATGGAATAAACAGAAAATGGCAATTTCCTTAAAAGGAAATGTCCAAATTTGGGCCTGCCCGAAACGGAAAGATTCCTTTGCCAGAATAGAATATTCCCTAGATTAAGAAATAAAGAAATAAGAAAGATGGAGAGGGGATGACAGGTGGGTCCTAGGGTCAGTGAGACTGACTGATGGGACCGGCCTGTTAGTGACTCGGATTAAACGCAAAAAAGGGGGGTTTATACTACGCCAGCGAGGGATCGAACCCGGGTTGCTAGATTGCAAACGCATGGCCCGAGCCACTGGGCTATGCTTCAGCGACTGACAGAAGAGGGGCTCGACTCCTCTTGACTTAGCCCTGTAGGCCCGAACCAGAGGAAAAGCAGGGCGGCCGGGGAATGCTCGTCGGAGCTACTCCGGTGACCAAAGGAGCGGCAGAGGGTCGCTGTAGAAGCGCACGGGGATTCCGCACACGCGACGGGGACTTGCCGCACCTAACGAAGGCTACGGCGACACCGGTGACATCGAACAGGAGCGGCAGCGACGAGCTCCAGCACGATAGCTACGGGGCCTAATGGAACGGTGAGAACACGTAGCAAACTCTACGCGACATGACGGAGACGATGGACATACGCGGAAGCACTACGGTGGTCGGAGCACTCGCCTGAGACGAGGTCTGATGGCGACGAGCTCAGGCGCGCGCGGCTAGCATGACTAGAGCATGCAAACAAGGGGGAAAAGGGGTCGAGGAGGTGCGCAAGCTCACCACAAGGACGGAGGTGCACTTGGTTACTCGAGAGGAGGTCGGAGACAGTGGAATCTGGTCGGAGTTGCACAGTGACCGACGCAGGGGAACACAACGAGGAGGGAGTCGAATTTGGCGTCCCTCGGGGCCATGGAGGTAGCAGAGCATGTAGTCGACGATGGTGCACTTGCCGGACACAGTCGTCAGGGCGTAGGTGGCCAGAGAGCACGTCGGCAACGAGGACAAGCACCCTGATGTGCTCGGGATGGCGGTGGAGCGGCAGATCTGGTGGTCTAGGTGGCATGGCGGCGGTCACGGAAGGAAGAGGGAAACCCTACCATCTCCTTGGACAAGGGGGTGGCTATGTAGGGGGGCCAGACCGACGGGACAGAGCGGCGACGCGCTCATGCTTGCGGTCCCCATGGCGAGAGCGCGAGCTTGACAAAAAGGTGGTGTGTGGGTCACTGTAGCCAGAGGCTGACAGGTAGGGCAGCCCGGGCCACATGGAAGGGGGGTAGATGGGGGTAGGCGCGGGCGTGGGTGGGAAAAGGAAGAGGAGGCGCGCGGGGGTGGAGCTGGGCTGCGGTGCGTGCTGGCTCGCTGGGCCGGCCTGGTGGCTCTGGCCCATGTGGGCTACTGCTGCTCTACTTTTTTTTCTTCAACCAGAAAATAAAACATGAAAAAGTGCAGAGAGCTAGGAGTGGAGTTAGGGATAGGTGAAAATATTCCCAAGCTCTTGGATTTATGTTCTATTTTCTAAAAATGAGTTGGAAATTTTTAGAGGTAGAAAAATAAAACAAGTTCGAATATAATTCAAACTTTGCTCATTTTTGAACCTAACCAAATCAGCTTCAAATAGAGTGAAATTTGCCGTAGTGGTTCAAGACATGGTGCAAGATTTGTTGGGGGAAGATGAACATTAATAGATAAGGGAATGTGGCACTTGCAAAAGAAAGCAAGAGAGGGAAGGAGAGGTGTGATGCATAGAAGTGTTGCAAGATCACACACATGGTTCAAGCCACAACATACATGCAAGAAAAACACATGCACATGGTGATGATGAAAAATGCAAGATGACAAGGTAAGGATGCAACATGATGTAAGTTGATGCAAAAAGGCATGACAAGGCATAAAGGGGGCAATGCATGAATGGAAGTTTTACATCGTTCAGGAATTGCCATATATGGAAGTTTTACATCTGGGGTGTTACACACTCTCCTCCACTATGAAAGGATCTTGTCTCGATATCTAGGAACGAAAGAAAGTGGGATACTTGGAACGGAGATGATCCTCTCATTCCCATGTAGCTCCTCGGTCAGTATGGTGTGACCACTTGACTTTCAGGAATTTGATGGAATTGTTGTGGATCTTGCGCTCGGTTTCATCAAGGATAGCAATTGGGTGTTCACGAAAAGACATGTCTTGCTGAATATCTATCTCTTCAAAAGGAATGGTGCGTTCAAGTGTCTTGAAGCACTTGTGTAGTTGTGACACGTGAAACACATCATGCACATTTGCAAAGTTGGAGGGAAGCTTGAGTTGGTAGGCTAGATCGCCTTTCTTGCCAATTATCTTGAAAGGACCCACGTATCTTGGAGCTAGCTTTCCCTTGATACCGAACCTCTGAGTGCCCTTCATTCGAGAAACGTGGAGATAGACATGATCTCCAATGTCGAAAGCCAAGTCACGATGCTTGCCGTCATGTCACACCCTGCATTTTGTAGCATGTCATTTGCATCAATGAAGCATGACAATTTGGACTAGCAATTTTTTTTGGCATCGTTTGGCTTTTATTTGGAATTGAGTTTTTCTTCCTGTGTTTATCATGTGCTCATTAAAGTCAACTACTACCTCTTGTAGAATTCACCTCCATACCCAAAACTTCTGCCCAATGATCATACCAAGTGTATATAGCAGTATAGTATTTTCTTATAAAATTAATTTGGCCAAAATGTATTTTCAAAATTTAGTATTCCAAAAACCCCTGAATTGAGGTTTGCACTGCAAGTGCTTGATTTAGGGTGAGGAAATTATTTCAAAAAGTATATTTGAGACCTAGTAGTCATAGGACTCCCAGAAACCACAAAAGTGTAATTTTAAAAGTTATTTTCCTATTTTATTTAAAAGCTTTTTCTTAAGGCCAGAAATGGTCTTTAATAGGGAAAAATTATTTAAGTATTTCAAAAATATTTGCCAAAATTTAGGGAGACTCATAGGACATATATTGTCCATATAAAAGAGTTTCAACACTTGGTCATGTTCAAAATAATGGGCTAATCCCTCAGAAACCCTTTCTGGATATTTCAAGCTTTTGAAATATTTACAAAGGAAATATTCTCTAAAAATTCAAGGGAAATTCTATCATGTCATATATGACATATTTGATGATCTTGCCAAGCCCCATGCCTTGGGAAGCAAGATAACATCCTCAAAACCATTCTGTCCACATCTGAAGTTTGAGCAACTTTACATTGCCAAACTTATCCAAATGCCCTCAAACTTGGTGCACGTGATAGAAAGGTCTAATAAGGCATATAGACCAAATGGCACAAGCTTTGGAGTAGGGTAACTTGATCAGAATACCCCAAAACCAATTCTGTTCAAATTCAAATTTGAACAACTTTACATTACCAACTTTTTACCTGGATGAAGATGAAAGAGGGGATACCTTAGGCTTTTGGTTGTCCTTGTATTTTACCTTGGGGTGCCTTGGGCATCACGAAGCTTAGGCTCTTGACACTCTTTGTTCCATCAAAGCCATACTCAAAAATTGAAAACTTCACAACACAAAACTTAGCCAAAAATCTCATGAGCTCCGTTAGTATAAGAAAACAAACCACCACTCAAAGGTACTGTAATGAACTCATTATTTGTTTATATTGGTGTTAAACCTACTGTATTCCCACTTCTCTATGATTCATATCCTCCAATACAACTCATAGATTCATCAAAATAAGCAAATAACACACGAAAAACAGAATCTGTCAAAAACAGAACAGTCTGTCGTAATATGTAACTTTCGAATACTTCTGTAACTCCAAAAAATTGAAATAAATTGGTAAATATGAGGAATTAGTCTATTAATCATCTACAAAAAGAATCAACTAAATAGTACTCTCTAGTAAAATCAGGTGACTAATCTCGTGAGCGCTAAAGTTTCTGTTTTTTACAGCATGATCATATAAACTTCACACAAGTCTTCCCAAAGGTTCTACTTGGCACAAACACTAATTAAAACACAAAATCACATCTAAACAGAAGCTATGTGCAATATTTATTCCTAAACAGAAGCAAAAACAAAGAAAATAAAATTGGGTTGCCTCCCAACAAGCGTTATCGTTTAACGCCCCTAGCTAGGCATAATTTTAATGATGCTCACATGAAAGATAAGAACTGAAGCACAAAGAGAGCATCATAAAACACATGGAAAACACATCTAATTCTAACATACTTCATATGCATAGGCATTTTTTTATGCAAACAAATTATCAAGGCAATCAATTTCTAGCATATGCAAGGAAGAAGAAAGAAACAATAGCAATCTCAACATAATGAGAGGTAATTTAGTAACATGAAAATTTCTACGACCATATTTTCCTCTCTCATAATAACTGCATGTAGGATCATAAGCAAATTCAACAATATAGCTATCACATAACATATTCTCAACATGATCCACATGCATGCGAAGTTGACACTCTTTCAAAACAGTGGGATCAACATTAACTAAAGTCATGACCTCTCCAAACCCACTTTTATTAAAATTTTCATAAGATTGAACATTCTCCAACTATGAGGGATCTAAAGTTGACACTCTTCCAAACCCACTTTCAATATTATTGCAAACATTATTATCAATCTCATATTCATCATGGGGCTTAAATAAATTTTCAGGATCATAACAAGTATTGGACATGGAAAAATTAGCATCCCCAAGCTTAGGGTTTTGCATATCATTAACACAATTTACATTAATAGAATTTACAATAGTATCATTGCAATCATGTTTTTCATACAAGGAGCTATCATGAATCACTTTTTCTTTTAACAATTCATCACAATTTTCAGACTCATGAATTTCAAGCAAAACCCCATAAAGATAATCTAGTGCACATAACTCACTAGCATTGGTTCAACATAATTGGATAATTTAAAAAGATTAGCAAGTGGATGAGGATCCACAGATAGATCTTTAGCAAGCGAAGATGCAAGCTAATAGAGGGCACATGGCAACACAAGCAAACAGAAAGGCGAACGGAAAAAGGGCAAATAAAACGGCAAGGGTGAAGTGGGGGAGAGGAAAACGAGAGGCAAATAATATAGTGCGAAGGATAAGGGTTTGTGATAGGTACTTGGTATATGACTTTTGCATAGATCTCCCCGGCAATGGCGTGAGAAAATAGTCTTGATAACCCACAAGTGTAGGGGATCGTAATAGTTTTCGAGGGTAAAGTATTCATCCCAAATTTATTGATTCGACACAAGGGGAGCCAAAGAATACTCTTAAGTATTAGCAGCTGAGTTGTCCATTCAACCACACCTGAAAACTTAGTATCTGCAACAAGGTAATTTAGTAGCAAAGTAATATGGAAATAGTGGTAACAGCAATAAAATTAACGGTAGTGTTTTTGTAGTTTTTGTAACAGTAGTAGCGGAAAAGTAAATAAGCAACAAGAAATATGTGAAAAGCTTGTAGGCATTGGATCGGTGATGGAGAATTATGTCGGATGCGATTCCTCATGTAATAGTTATAACCTAGGGTGACACAGAACTAGCTCCAGTTCATCAATGAAATGTAGGCATGTATTCCGAATATAGTCATACGTTCTTATGGAAAAGAACTTGCATGACATCATTGGTCCTACCCTCCCGTGGCAGCGGGGTCCTAGTGGAAACTAAGGGTTATGAAGGCCTCCTTTTAATAGAGTACCGGACCAAAGCATTAACACATAGTGAATACATGAACTCCTCAAACTACGGTCATCACCGGGAGTGGTCCCGATTATTGTCACTTCGGGGTTGCCGGAGCATAACACTTAGTAGTTGACTATTGACATGCAAGATAGGATCAAGAACACACATATATTCATGAAAATATAATAGGTTCAGATCTGAAATCATGGCACTCGGGCCCTAGTGACAAGCATTAAGCATGGCAAAGTCATAGCAACATCAATCTTGAAACATAGTGGATACTAGGTATCAAACCCTTACAAAACTAACTCGATTACATGGTAAATCTCATCCAACCCATCACCGTCCAGCAAGCCTACAATGGGATTACTCACGCACGGCGGTGAATATCATGGAATTGGTGATGGAGGAAGAGTGATGATGACGATGGCGACGATCTCCCCTCTCCGGAGTCCCAAACGGACTACAGATCAGCCCTCCCGAGAGAGATTAGGGCTTGGCGGCGGCTCCGTATCATAAAACACAATAATTCCTCTTCTCTGATTTTTTCTCCCCGAAAGTGAATATATGGAGTTCGGGGGTACATTGGTGGAGCAACAGGGGGCCCACGAGGCAGGGGGTGCGCCCAAGGGGAGGGGGCGCGCCCCCCACCCTCGTGGACAGGGTGTGGGCCCCCTGGTCTGGATCTTTCCGCATATATTATTTATATTTTCCAAAATAATTCTCTGTTGATTTTCAGGTCATTCCGGGGACTTTTATTTCTGCACAAAAATAAAACCATGGCAATTTTGCTGAAAACAGCGTTAGTCCGGGTTAGTTCCATTCAAATCATGCAAGTTAGAGTCCAAAACAAGGGCAAAAGTGTTTGGAAAAGTAGATACGTTGGAGACGTATCACACTATGTGAATATGACCTGAGGAGCAAAGTGTGGAGGTGGGGCGCTGCAAACGGCTTGGAACAACTGATGTGTGTCGGAGGCGCCCCCACCCCCGTATATCAAGGAGGGAGAGGGGAGGAGGCCGGTCCTATGCGCGCCCCAAGTGGGAGGAGTCCCACTTGGGATCCTAGTAGCATTTGGACCCCCTTCCTTTTAATGGAGGGGGAATGAGGGAAGACGAGAGAGAGAGAGAGAAGGAAAGGGGGCGCTGCCCCCTCCCCTAGTCCAATTTGGACTCCTCCCTTGGGGGCGCGCTCCACCCCTATGTGGGCTGGTTTGACTCCCGTCATATGGCCCATATCTCCCCCCCCCAGGGGGGAGGGTGGTGGGGGGTTTCGGTAGCCCCACGGTACTCCAATATGTACTAGTATCCAATATATCAATCTTTACCTCTCGTCCATTTCGAGACTCCTCTCCATGTCCGTGATCTCATCCGGGACTCCAAACAACATCCGGTCACCAAATCACATAACTCGTAGTAACAATCGTCATCGAACGTTAAGCGTGCGGACCCTACAGGTTCGAGAACTATGTAGACATGACTAAGACACCTCTCCAGTCAATAACCAATAGCAGAACTTGGATGCTCATATTGGTTCCTACATATTTTACGAAGATCTTTATCGGTCAAATCGTAATGACAACACACGTCATTCCCTTTGTCATCAGTGCGTTACTTGCCTGAGATTCGATCGTCGGTATCTTCATACCTAGTTTAATCACGTTACCGACAAGTCTATATACTCGTTCTGTAATGCATAATCCCACAACGCAACATACCCCCAGACTCGTTCTATAGTGCCCCCTCCCCTTGGGTGCACCCCCTGCCTCGTGGGCCCCCTGTTGCTCCACCGACGTACCCCCGGACTCCATATATTCACTTTCGGGGAGAAAAAATCAGAGAAGAGGAATTATTGTGTTTTATGATACGGAGCCGCCGCCAAGCCCTAATCTCTCTCGGGAGGGCTGATCTGCAGTCCGTTTGGGGCTCCGGAGAGGGGAGATCGTCGCCATCGTCATCATCACTCTTCCTCCATCACCAATTCCATGATATTCACCGCCGTGCGTGAGTAATCCCATCGTAGACTTGCTGGACGGTGATGGGTTGGATGAGATTTACCATGTAATCGAGTTAGTTTTGTTAGGGTTTGATACCTAGTATCCACTATGTTTCAAGATTGATGTTGCTATGAATTTGCCATGCTTAATGCTTGTCACTAGGGCCCGAGTGCCATGATTTCAGATCTGAACCTATTATGTTTTCATGAATATATGTGTGTTCTCGATCCTATCTTGCATGTCAATAGTCAACTACTATGTGTTATGCTCCGGCAACCCCGAAGTGACAATAATCGGGACCACTCCCGGTGATGACCGTAGTTTGAGGAGTTCATGTATTCACTATGTGTTAATGCTTTGGTTCAGTACTCTATTAAAAGGAGGCCTTCATAACCCTTAGTTTCCACTAGGACCCCGCTGCCACGGGAGGGTAGGACAAATGATGTCATGCAAGTTCTTTTCCATAAGCACGTATGACTATATTCGGAATACATGCCTACATTTCATTGATGAACTGGAGCTAGTTCTGTGTCACTATTTCCATATTACTTTGCTACTAAATTACCTTGTTGCAGATACTAAGTTTTCAGGTGTGGTTGAATGGACAACTCAGCTGCTAATACTTAAGAGTATTCTTTGGCTCCCCTTGTGTCGAATCAATAAATTTGGGATGAATACTTTACCATTGAAAACTATTACGATCCCCTACACTTGTGGGTTATCAAGACTATTTTCTCACGCCATTGCCGGGAGATCTATGCAAAAGTCATATACCAAGTACCTATCACAAACCCTTATCCTTCGCACTATATTATTTGCCTCTCGTTTTCCTCTCCCCCACTTCACCCTTGCCGTTTTATTTGCCCTTTTTCCGTTCGCCTTTCTGTTTGCTTGTGTTGCCATGTGCCCTCTATTAGCTTGCATCTTCGCTTGCTAAAGATCTATCTATGGATCCTCATCCACTTGCTAATCTTTTTAAATTATCCAATTATGCTGAACCAATGCTAGTGAGTTATGTGCACTAGATTATCTTTATGGGGTTTTGCTTGAAATTCATGAGTCTGAAAATTGTGATGAATTGTTAAAAGAAAAAGTGATTCATGATAACTCCTTGTATGAAAAACATGATTGCAATGATACTATTGTAAATTCTATTAATGTAAATTTTGTTAATGATATGCAAAACCCTAAGCTTGGAGATGCTAATTTTTCCATGTCCAATACTTGTTGCAATGAGCATGACTGGGCGATTCTTCTTATGATCCTGAAAATTTATTTAAGCCCCATGATGAATATGAGATTGATAATAATGTTTGCAATAATATTGAAAGTGGGTTTGGAAGAGTGTCAACTTTAGATCCCACATATTTGGAGAATGTTCAATCTTATGAAAATTTTGATAAAACTGGGTTTGGAGAGGTCATGACTTTAGTTAATGTTGATCCCACTGTTTTGGAAGAGTGTCAACTTCGCATGCATGTGGATCATGTTGAGAATATGTTATGTGATAGCTATATTGTTGAATTTGCTTATGATCCTACATGCAGTTATTATGAGAGAGGAAAATATGGTCGTAGAAATTTTCATGTTACTAAATTACCTCTCGTTATGTTGAGATTGCTATTGTTTCTTTCTTCTTCCTTGCATATGCTAGAAATTGATTGCCTTGATAATTTGTTTGCGTAAAAAATGCCTATGCATAGGAAGTATGTTAGAATTAGATGTGTTTGCCATGTGTTTTATGATGCTCTCTTTGTGCTTCAGTTCTTATCTTTCATGTGAGCATCATTAAAATTATGCTTAGCTAGGGGCGTTAAACGATAACGCTTGTTGGGAGGCAACCCAATTTTATTTTCTTTGTTTTTGCTTCTGTTTAGGAATAAATATTGCACATAGCTTCTGTTTAGATGTGATTTTGTGTTTTAATTAGTGTTTGTGCCAAGTAGAACCTTTGGGAAGACTTGTGTGAAGTTTATATGATCATGCTGTAAAAAACAGAAACTTTAGCGCTCACGAGATTAGTCACCAATTTATTTGATTCTTTTTAGTTGATTCTTTTTTCAGATGATTAATAGACTAATTCATCACATTTACCAATTTATTTCAATTTTTTGGAGTTACAGAAGTATTCGAAAGTTACATATTACGACAGACTGTTCTGTTTTTGACAGATTCTGTTTTTCGTGTGTTATTTGCTTATTTTGATGAATCTATGAGTTTTATTGGAGGATATGAATCATAGAGAAGTTGGTATACAGTAGGTTTAACACCAATATAAACAAATAATGAGTTCATTACAGTACCTTTGAGTGGTGGTTTGTTTTCTTATACTAACGGAGCTCATGAGATTTTTGGCTAAGTTTTGTGTTGTGAAGTTTTCAATTTTTGAGTATGGCTTTGATGGAACAAAGAGTGTCAAGAGCCTAAGCTTCGGGATGCCCAAGGCACCCCAAGGTAAAATACAAGGACAACCAAAAGTCTAAGGTATCCCCTCTTACCTGGAGCTTCAAACTTTGTGAGCATGATCATAACCCCAAATGATGAAACTACACCAAGTGGTGCATCAAGGGGAGATGATTAGCTTGACTTAAACATGGTGAAACCATTTCTGTTGTTTTCTAGGGTTCACCAAAGTTACATTGGCTAGTTTCTACAAATGAGCCCAAATTTGGTAAAACAGTATAGTAAAAAAAATGGTGAAACACCCTATTTCCATATGACATTCAATCATGTTATGTGTCATGGCTAGTGAAGATCATTTGCTTGTCCAAAACATGATCAAACACCTTCTGCCATTTTACCAAACCCATCATCTTGACCTCTTTTACTATTTACTTTTGCTTCAACTTTCTACCACAGCTTCACCTAGTTACATTCTACCTCCAGTAACTTCCCCTGGACCAGAGCTCCATGATTGAGGGGTGAAAACCCTAAGTTACCTTGCTAGACAGCCCAATTCTACCCATCTACCAGCTTCCCTCCTCTCTCACTGATCACCAGAGCATCCATGCCATTATGCACGTAGCATATTTATCATAGACATATCAACCAATGCAACGGAAGCAAACTCTCTTAATAAGATAAGCATGATAATTAAAGAGAGTTCAAGCAACCAACTAAACAAAAGCTCTTTGAAAAGATAAGCATGAATACTAAGAGCAGAGCCTGATAGTAGCTATTAAAAGACAAAGAACACACACAACAAAGATAGACATGAAAATTCTATGTTATGTTCTAGGTAGAAGTGGAGCGTGTTTCTCTCCCACATAAAGAAAGCTGAGTTCCGACTCGTTATGAAAAACTAAAAAGAAAACTAAAAGCAAGACGCTCCAAGCATAGCACATAACACATGAAGTGATAAAAATATAGCGGAACGAAAGACGAACTGATAATGTTGATGGAGAAGGGGATGCACGGGGGCATCCCCAAGCTTAGACGCTTGAGTCTCCTTGAATATTTCTTGGGAGTGCACGGGGGCATCCCCAAGCTTGAGCGCTTGACACTCCTGAATCTTTTTATAATCTTCCCTCGCACACTTGAAAACTCCCTTCATACAGAACTCATCATAATCTGATTACCGAGGTTAGTACCCTTAATAAAATAATTATACATTGCTGGAAATAAAGATATTCTTGAAGTTCTACTGTTTCTCAAGATTGCCAAAAGGTTTTTGCAAAGAAAGAGCAAGCTCTTGATTTGCAAAATGAAGGAAAGGCAAAACATGACAGAATCTGTGAAAAACAGAACAGCAGGTAGTAATTGATTTGCTCGGGGCACTTCTGCAACTCAAATCAAAAAACTCAGAACAGATGCACGAAAGACAATTATATAGAGAACGCTGTAGAAAAAATTCAGACCAAAAAGATGATCTGGTGATTTTATACGATTTTTTCTATCCAAGGACAGAATCTGTTTCCTGGACAGCACCTCACAACTTTTGAACTTTCTAGCAATCAGAGGCTATACTTGGCCCAAATATGAAAAGCAAAGATACAATGATGATGCTACAGTAGTAAACAACATCAAGACACAACAAAAGAAAAATATAATTTTATTCATGTGGGCTGCCTCCCAAAAGAGCTTTCTTTTATGCCTTTAAGCTAGGCATAATGCATATAGATCAAGTTTTATCAAGAGTAAAAGAATAGCTAGCCCGTACAACAGACTCAAAAGGTAACTTGATCTTATTTCGAGGGAAGTGTTCCATCCCTTTCTTGAGAGGAAACTGAAATTTTATATTACCCTATTCATGTCAATGATAGCACCAACGGTGCGTAAAAAGGGACGTCCCAAAATAATTGGACATGAAGGATCGCATTCAATATCCATAATAGTGAAATCAACGGGAACATAATTATCATTAACAACGATAAGAACATCGTCGATCCTCCCCAAAGGTTTCTTTATGGAAGAATCAACGAGACGAACACCAAAAGAACAAGAATCATAAGGTTTCAATTTAAGCATATCATATATTCTTTTGGGCATAACAGAGGTACTAGCTCCAACATCACATAATGCATAGCAAGAGAAGTCATTCAATTTAATTTTTATCATAGGATCCCAACCATCTTCTAGTTTTCTAGGTATGGAGGCTTCTACTCTAAGTTTCTCCTCCCTAGCTTTGATAAGAGCATTAGTGACGTGCTCTGTGAAGGCAAGATTAAGCGTGCTAGTGTGGGGATCTCTAGACATCTTGTGAAGGAAATCAATAACTTCGGTAAGAGTGCAATTATCAAAATCAAGGTCATTAGCATAAAGTAAAGTGGTAGTAGTGTCCTTTAGGTTCACTTGTTTGGTAGTTTCTATAGTCATAGCATCACCATTAATAGGTCCATTGGGACCAGGAGTACATTGGGTGCTAAGAGCTTGGATATCCTCAACAACTCGGATAGTAGCAACAGTGTGGTGGGTAGGAAGGCTCTTAATTCTATCTTCTTCCTCCCTTTCTCTAGCCCATCTCTCTTTAAGTTTAGCCATCATCCTAATATTTTCATTAATTTGCACTTGAATAGCATTTATAGGAGTGACTTCCCTCTCCTCAAGAGGAGAAGTTTTAATATTTAGCAATTTTACCTCATTGGCTAAATGGTCTACCTTAAAAGAAAGATCATCTAGTTTATGTAGTTTTTCTTCTACACTCTTATTAAAGGCTTTTTGAGTAGTGATGAAATCTTTAAGCATAATCTCTAGTTCAGTAGTGGAGTTCTTGGTACTAGGATAAGCATTGTTGTTCCCATAAGAATTAGAGGGGAACGGTCTAGGATTGCTACCAAAGTTACTCCTATAAGCATTGTTGTTAAAATTGTTTCTAGAGATAAAGTTCACATCTACTTGTTCTTGAGCAATCAAAGAATTTAAAGGGGAACGGTCATGAGGATCAACAGTAGATTGCTTCGAAAGTAGAGACATGATCAAGTCAACTTTTTCATTAAGGGAGGAAATCTCCTCGACAGAGTTTACCTTCCTACCTGTTGGAGCGCGTTCGGTGTGCCATTGGGAATAGTTGGTCATCATCTCATCGAGAAGCTTCGTGGCAGCACCAAGTGTAGTTGACATAAAAGTTCCTCCCGCGGCCGAATCTAACAAGTTCCGCGAGGTAAAGTTCAAGCCTGCATAAAAAGTTTGGATAACCATCCAAGTAGTCAAACCATGAGTAGGGAAGTTCTTGATAAGAGATTTCATACGTTCCCAAGCTTGGGCAACGTGTTCATTATCCAATTGTTTAAATTTCATTATGTTACTTCTAAGTTGGATAATTTTAGCAGGTGAATAGTATTTTCCAATAAAAGCATCTTTGCACTTGTCCCATGAATCTATGCTATTTCTAGGCAAAGACTGAAACCAAATTTTAGCTCCTCCTCTCAAGGAGAAAGGAAAAAGCTCAAGCTTAACAATATTACCATCTATTTCCTGGTACTTTTGCATATCACAAAGTTCAACAAAGTTGTTTAAGTGTAAAGCAGCATCATCTCCAGCACCGGAGAATTGATCTTTCATGACTAAGTTCAGTAAAGCAGGTTTAATTTCATATGAAGGTGCTGAAGTTGTAGGTGTAGTGATAGGTGTGCTGATAAAGTCATCGTTGTTGTGACTAGTGAAGTCACACAACTTGGTGTTCTCGGTGGAACCCATAGTAGCAAGCAAGCAAGATAACTATTTTTGTGATTTTCGATAAAGGGTACTAAAGCAAAAACTGAAAGGTAAACTAACAAGACTAAAAAGCAAAGGTAAAAGATAGCATGCAACTCCCCTATCCTGAAGAGTGGAGTCCCCGGCAACGGCGCCAGAAAATACTCCTTGATGGGCCTCTAACCCCTCGTTGGTTACCCCAAGTGGAAGGTGTAAGATGCAGTGTTGTGGAAGTTTTTCCCTTAGCAAAGATGCCAAGGATCGAATCCCCATAGACTCCTAGGTTCAACAAGTAGGTGTCAACTGCTAACAGCGCCAGATTAGCAATCAACGTGGACCTGCACACAGATACAAATAACTTTGCTCCCAATGAGTACAGAGAGGTTGTCAATCCCTCCGGCCTTGTAGTTCACAAAGGGTTAAACGCAAATGATAGTAGTGATAGATAATGTTTGCAATAGTAAATAATAGCGAAAAGTAAATAGCGGATGTGATCAATGATGGTAATATGGACCGGAGTCTCATGATGTTCACTAGTGATATCTCTCTCCCAAAAGACGATAAAACAGCTATGTGAGGTAAACGAATTACAGCTGGGCAATTGACAGGACCACGAACGCAAACCAATGCTGACTACATTGCAAGAAAGGTTGAGGTTCAAAGCATGGGCGGTACGCCAAAGTAAGTAGACCGAAATCCATTAATATCTACTACTAATCATCCACCTTGAGATATCTATCCAAAACATCTCGCTGGTATTAAGTTGCGAGTCCCACCCATAGTGTAAACTCAATGCAACAGACAACTGCATTAAAAGAACTTTGCGTAAAGTAAACAATCCTTGCACCCGCGGGCACAAGCACCGCTGGTTTCCCCCTTGTGGCAACAACACATCCCCTAGACTCATGTTTCTGTCACTCAAGCTAGTCATCGAGGGGCATGAACCCACAATCGAGCATAACGTTCCCTCTTGGAGTCACTACATATTACTTGGCCAAAGCAATAAATAACAACGGAGAACAAGCAAGAATTACTTATGAACATAAATATAAAAGAGGTAGATCAAATATATTACTCAAGAACAATCTGAACATAATCTCATAATCCATCGGATCCCAGCAAACTCAACATAGCAACAACATAAGGATTACATATGTGCCTCGATCATGTTGGGCAGCTCACGAGGACTAATTAGTGAAGCACAAGAACGGGAGGAGAACATCACATAGCTACTGGTCATGGACTCATGGTCCAAGGGAGACTACTCACAACTCATCCAGGAGGCGTCCATGGTGGTGGAGAGGCTCCGGGTGGTGATCCTCCCCTCCGGCAGGGTGCCGGGAAGAGTTCTCCTGGTGCTCCCGATCATGGAAGCGGCGGCGGCGGCGGAATAGAGATGAGATCGCGAAAAAGAGTTCCCGTCCCGAGGGTTTCGAAGGACGCTCTAAATATATGCCGAAGGGGGGCACCAGACGGGGCTCGGGGGGCCCAGGCGCCCCCCCGGCGCGGCCCAGGGGGGGCGCGCCGCCAGGGCACCTGGAGCCTTGGTGCCCCCGGCTGTCCTTCGGGCGCAAGGTAGGTTCTGGAACGCTGATTTTTTATATAATTTTTCTGGATTTTTCCTGGCAGTTCTCGTAACGTGAAAACCTGAAATACAAAAACAGCCGAAAACAGAAACTGGCACCGGGGTGCACTGGATTCGTAGGTTAGTCCAAATATGATCAAAACTGTATGGAAGTGTATGAATATCATAGCAATATCACCCATAAGTGGCATGGAGCAAGCAGAAATTATAGATACGTTTTGGATGTATCACGCGCGCGCGCTGGCACCCGTGCGGTGGGCTATTCGCCCTGGGCCGTTGCACTGTGGCCGTTCTGGCCCGGTGGCACCGGGCCTTTTTCTCTTTTTTCTTTTCTATGAAATTTCAAATAATTTCATAGAATTAAATAATTGTCCAAATGAATTAATTCCAGTTCCTAAAAACTTGTAAAAATCCAACCTATTTAATGGTGTCACTTTCACACATATCCATGAACCTTTTCTGTTCTGTTCAAACTTAAATTCATATTTGAACAATAAAACTTCTGTTCAAATATTCTTAGACTCCATTCTGCCACTCCAAAACTCAAACTAAGAATTTTTGCCATCTTAGTTTTCCCTCTAGTATTTAACAAAAATAAGTTGACATTTTTCTGAGCACTTTTATTTTTCAGTTTTTATTGTGGTCTTATTTTCCCGTTGTTATTTTGCGACGTTTAGATACCGTACTTGACGAGGTTGCTGAAGAAGAAGGTGGGGAAGGATTTGAAGACTTTGAAGACCAAGCCAATCCACGCAAGCAGCCCTTTGACCATGATACACTTGTGTTCTTCGGAACCCGTTTACTTCCGAATGCATAATGATAAGAATGACGGTGGTGACTAGGTTAAGAACCACCACATGATGCATGCTTTACTCATAATCTTGCTATGTGCTAGAGGCATTGCAAATGACTAGTAGTGATGCTTAGAGATGCATGTGTGCCATGATACCTTCGTAGTTGCATTCTTTTAAGACCCCATCGGGTGCCACTTATGCCCGGGGAAAAAAGATGAGATGGGTAACCACTTGATGACGAAGTGGTGTACCAAGACAAGTGTGTGTGGTGTTTTTCAAACGGATTGGTTTAAGTTGCGACCGTTATTCCAACCAAACATGTGCAACCACTCTACCCCTTATGGGACGGGGCATTATTTATTACTTAGGCCGATACTAGCATGGTGCCCACATTACTAGTGACGGGAAGACTTGAGGTCTTTCCCGGGACGGGTCGTGCTCGGATAGGCGACCATGACTGTTTTCACAGGGCACCGGACACACCGTTGGTCCCTTCGTGTACGCGTGAC
The DNA here is from genome assembly GCA_902687465.1 of Secale cereale. Taxonomy (NCBI): domain Eukaryota; kingdom Viridiplantae; phylum Streptophyta; class Magnoliopsida; order Poales; family Poaceae; genus Secale; species Secale cereale. Next base: position 80,940,726 of record LR738714.1, read on the forward strand.
ATTGAATATAGGGCAAGTCCCATGATCTATTATTTGTACTCGAGGGCTGTGCACCAACGAGTGGACCCTATGTTAGTGTCGTCTAAGGAAAGATAATGATCGGGTGCTTCCCCCGAGTACTTGAGGTACTGCGGGATCATGGGTGACACGAAAGCTTCCCGGATCTTGTGGGTTAAGTGCGCAACCTCTGCAGAGTGTAAAACTATTCGAATAGCCGTGTCCACGGTCAAGGACAGTTGGGTAACCGCTCTTGGGCTACGTCCAATGTTTGCGAAACCTCGTGTGTGTGTGTATGTTGAGTCAAGGTGGTGACGTGACTCGTTGAGCTGAATCCTATCCATGTTGATATCGGTAACCTGTCTTCGAGGTTACCTGAGTTTATTGATGCATATACTTGATGGTAGAATATTTATTCTAGCTCGTGGCTAGATTTCTCATTGTTGTACAATTGCATTGTTACCTTGAACCAAATCATGGGTTGCTTGCGAGTACATTCAAAGTACTCATTGGCTTGCCACTGGTTATTTAATTGGCTAGGCATGGAGGAATAGGAATATGAAGAAGAGTTCTATGGAGACGAACATGCGAACTGGGAAGCTATCCCAGTCAGAATGCCTGTAGGGTTAAGGCAGATGGCATGGGTTCTACTTATCATCGAAGACTTCCGCTATTCGAGTTATTTTATATTCAGCCCTTGAGGATTTATCGATGTAAGACTTGGCCATAATGGCCTTAATTTGTGTAAGACGGTATGTATGGATGTAAGACTCTTGTTATTCAGCTTCTGTGTGTTCAGTGAGCATTGATCTCTGGGATCACTGTACACGTGCATTCGGTGATCTCGACTCTTAAGTCGGGGTCCCCACACGTCATAGTAGCTCTTTTGGCGCGATTGCGTGGCCTTGAGATTCTCACGTATGACTTTGCACATTTCTTCGGCATCTGAGATCAAATCATTGCCAAGGAGTTGACGTTCACCAGTCTCGGACACATTGAGAGGGGTACGACACTTTCTACCATATAGAATTTCAAATGGAGCTTTGCCTAAACTTGCTTGGAAGTTGTTGTTGTAGGAGAATTCGGCAAATGGAAGACAATCTTCCCATTTCATATCGAAGGAGATTACACATGCCCTAAGCATATCTTCAAGAATCCGGTTCACCATCTCGACTTGACCACTTGTCTGAGGATTGAAAGTTGTGCTGAAGTGAATCTTGGTACCCATAGCTGACTGGAAGGAATCCCAGAGTTTGGAAGTGAACAAGCTTCCACGATCTGAAGAGACAATTCTGGAGGTGTACAGCTCCGCCAGTTGTGCTGCGTTGATGGATCCCTTGACTGGAAGAAAATGATCCACTTTTGTGATCTTATCAATGACCACAAAGATAGCGTTGTTTCCTCACTTGGACTTGGGGAAGCCGGTGACAAAATCCAACTCAATGTGATTGAATTTCCACTCTAGAATAGGCAAAGGTTGGAGAAGTCCAGCTGGACGTTGATGCTCTGCTTTGACTCTGCGGTAGACATCACACTCATTCACGAACTGAGCAATTTCTCTTTTCATGCGAGTCCACCAATAGGATTGCTTGAGGTCATGATACATCTTGGAGCTGCCTGGATGTATCGAGAGAAGGGAATTATGAGCCTCGTTCATTATGACCTTCCATAGGTCACCTTTTGGAACCACAATCCGGTGCTCAAAGAATAAGGTGTCCTTGTCATCAATGCGGTAGCACTTGTACTTTGGAGTACCTTTGGCAATACCATGCTTCACTTTCTTCACCATAGCATCAAGAAGTTGAGCTTCACGGATTTGATCCTCCAAGGTAGGAGCGACTTGAAGGTTGGCAAGAAATCCTTGCGGAACAACTTGAAGGTTGAGTTTCCGGAATGCTTCACAAAGATCTGTTTGGAAATATTTGAGGATGGGACTGTTGCAATAAGCCTTTCTGTTCAAGGCATCTGCAATCACGTTGGCCTTGCTAGGAGTGTACTCAATGCTTGTGTTGTACTCTTGAATCATTTCGACCAACGAGTCTGATGGAGGTTGAGGTTTGGTTGCATGAAGATATACTTCAGTCTCTTGTGATCGGTGAAGATGTCAACCTGCCTGCCCAACAAGAGGTGTCTCCATGTGATCAAGGCAGGGAGAACTTCCACCAACTAAAGATCGTGAGTGGGGTAGTTCTTCTCGTTTGGCTTGAGCTGCCGAGAAGTGTATGCCACTATCTTCTTCTCTTGCATAAGGACACCACCCAGACCTTGCAAAGAGGCATCGCAAAACACTTGGTATGGTTTGGATTCATCAGGAGGAGTCAGAACTAGAGCTAAAACAAGCTTCTCTTTGAGTGTATTGAATGCCACATCACACTCAGGAGTCCAAGAATACTTGACATTCTTTTGCAACAGGTTGGACAGAGACTTGGCAATCTTGGAGAAGTTCTAGACTAACCTTCTGTAATAGCTTGCAAGCCCGAGGAAGCTTCGGAGTTGCTTGACGTTTTGAGGAGGTTCCCACTTAACAATAGCTTCAACCTTCTCGGGGTTAACTGAAATGCTCTTAGCAGAGATAATGTGACCCAGATAGAGAACCTCATCCAGCCAGAATTCGCACTTTGAGAATTTCGCATAAAAGCGGTGCTCTCTGAGCCTGTCAAGAACCAAACGGAGGTGCTTGGCGTAGTCTTCTTTAGTCTTGGAGAATACCAAAATATCGACAAGATAGACGAGGACGAACTCATTGGTGTATGGGTTGAATACGAAATGCATCATCCGAGAGAAGGTGGGAGGTGCATTTGCAAGCCCGAAGGACATGACTGTGTACTCGTAGGAGCCGAAACTTCTCCTGAAAGTGGTCTTGGGAATATCCTCTTCACGGATACGAATTTGATGGTAGCCCATCCAGAGATCAAGCTTCGAGAAAACCTTGGCTCCTTTGAACTCCTCGAACAGTTCATTGATATTGGGGAGTGGGTACTTATTATTAATTGTCGTCTTATTCAATGGCCACTAATCAATGCAAAGCCGCTCCTTGCCATCCTTCTTCTTGACAAAAAGAACACCGCAACCCCAAGGAGAAGAACTTGGTCTGATCAGACCCAAGCGTTCTTGCTCGTCGAGTTGGTTCTTCAACTCCTTCAACTCTTTAGGATATAGCTTGTACGGACACTGATAGGCTGGATCCTATCAGGTTCAAGTTCAATGATGAATTCAACTGGACGATTGGGAGGCATTCCTGGCAGTTCTTCAGGAAATAGGTCTTCATATTCGCAAACCACCGGAATCTGGGATATGGCATTAATCTCGCCCTTGTCATTGAGAGAGAACAGCCTAATTGTGTTATCTCGAGCTGCGAAGATAATCACGTCTTCGGAAGGATGAGTAAGATTGACCTCCATGTTTGCACAATCAAGAAGAGCATCATGCTTAAAGAGCCAATCCATTCCAAGAATGAGATCAATGTCCGAATTTCCGAGAACAGCTGGTGAAACTAGAAATTTAAAGTCACCCATCTTGATGGAGATATCCGGAACCATGAAGCGAGAATTCATTTGCAGTATCGAGGCAATTCTTGAATGATCAATTCATGCTTGGCAACAATTGGTCTTCAAATGAAAGAGAGCGATGGACCTAAATAAAAACTTTTGTAGGAATAGAGTTAACCGGAAGTGTACCCATGATCACTTGTGAGGAATCCTAAGCTTGAGCTGCGTTCATCAGGTTCACTCTTGCATACTTGGGATTGTGCTTGACGGCTTGATAGGAGGAGGCGCTGGAAGGCGCCTTTGAGTGCACTTGTTAGCATAGTGACCTTTCTAACCACACTTGTTGCATGTAACGCTCCAGACACACCCGCCGGTGGTCGTTACTCCTGGCAGGATCTAGACTGGCCCCACATATCAATACTAGTCTTTTCTGCGCACTTTGTCACCACTTGTGCACACCCGGGAGCAACTTCCCGGTCGGTCACCCATCCTGAAACTACTCCAATCTGAGCACGCTTAACTTTGGAGTTCTATCCGAATGGGCTCCCGGAAAATAAGGAATTCCTTATTGATATGAGTAGTCTATCATCCCTAATAAGCCAGGCTATCACATAAACCCCCACTCAGAGGAACTAACGTCCTCGTCGGGCCACAGGAACGTTCCCTCTTGTCACAAACGTCTGTGCATCCAGTCCGACACATGTGCCATGCCGTATGCCACGACGGGTCACAAACGTCATGAATAACATGACCGAGCACCTGTTTGCAAACATCCGTGTAACCGCGAGGGTCGGCTCTGATACCAACTTGTAATGCCCCGTACACACCCGTCGGTGGTCGTTACTCCTGGCGGGATCTAGACTGGCCCCACATATCAATACTTGTCTTTTCTACGCACTTTGTCCTCACTCGTGCGCACCCGGGAGCAACTTCCCGGTTGGTCACCCATCCTGAAACTACTCCAAGCTGAGCATGCTTAACTTTGGAGTTCTATCCGAATGGGCTCCCGGAAAAGAGGGAATTCCTTATTGATATGAGTAGTCTATCATCCCTAATAAGCCAGGCTATCACATTGCAAGTAACCTCAGAGAGTGGCTGATGATAAGGACCGCTTGGCCTTGTAGCTTGAAATTGAGACTTGTTCAGGTTGATTGGGTTGGGTGGGTGGGAAGATCCACGACCACCTGAGTGCTTGGTCTGACTTGGAGGATGGAAAACTAGAGGTGGCAGAAGCCAGAACTTCTGCTGTTTAGCAACAACTTGTGAGGAGGAAGAGGACCTGACTGCATCTCTGATTCTTTTCTTTGAAGCCTCACACTTGAGCTGGGCAGCTTCTTGCTTGAGAGCCATGTTGTAGAATTTATCAAATTCGGCTGGCTCGAAGAGAGTGAGAGCAAGCTGGAGTTCATATTTCAGACCACCTCGGAATTGGTAGATCTTATACTTTGCATCGGGAATGTCTTGCTTAGCATAACAGGCCAGATTCTGGAATTTGACATTGTACTAGTAGACAGACATGTTGCCTTGCTTGAGGTTGCGGAATTGCTCATGCATGCCTTCAATGACACTGGTACGGATTTGGTGAGAACGAAAATCACGGCAAAAGTCAGTCAAAGAAATCTGACGACCCGCTCTGGAGTCTTTGTACTGTTGCCACCAATCTGCAGCTTGGTCATTGAGTTGGAACTCGGCAAACTTGACATAATCCGCAGGTCTGACATTACTGCAGTCGAAGTGTTTGTTAATGTCAGTGAGCCAATCCTCGACATCAAGCGGATTGACACAGTAGCTGAAGAACTTCTGCTGACTTGCAAGGAATTGATTCAGAGTAGCAGAGTGAGGCTGGCTGTTGAAGTTAGCTTGGCCTTGATTCCCTTGATTTTTCTGGTTATTCTGATTGTTCTGAATAGCTTGAAAAGCTTGCATCATCTGAAGCATCATGTGAGTATTGGCGATGGTGGCTTGCATCACAGCCCGCCATGCCTCAGGCGGAGGAGGAGGGGGTGGTGGTGGTTCCTCATCAACCTCCGGGTTCTGGTTGGGAACTCTTCTGGAGATGATGACAACCGTTAGAATCCCAATTGCAAGATAGATAAGTTGAATCAAAGGCTAGACATGTTGCAACATAAATCTTCACAATATCATCCGAAAAGAGCAATGAACGAATGAATTCCATAAGCTTAAATGACACATCAACTTGTTGTGAAGCCACGTGAATAGATTAAAGAATAAAACAACAAGGTAATAGATGGAACAAATACATGATAGACCCCAACCTCATATCATGCATCCATTGGAAGATTTCCTAAGAGCTACTTGAATTCCCACCTATTAATTCCCGAAGCTTTCTGGTTATGCAATCTGGTGTTGGCGATACAGGGGAAGCACCGCATATCACACAACTAATAGTTCATACATCCAGCTGTATCCATCCGTCAACACATAACCAGGAACCTTCGGAAATCGTTTACCTCACACCTTCGAAAAGCATCCGCTATACTAGCTGTGTCAATACTACTGAACTATACCCCCAGTACTGGGTGACGTCGGAGTTATCTCACCACCAGACATGCATAGAAGCGTTTTCGATGTCGGCCACCTCTAGTATTCCAGAACTGCAACGATACAATTGTGACGACAACACCTTGGAGGTCAACTACCCGGGACACTGCCACAACCCCTAAATGACAGGAGGCACCAAGAACAATGTTCTTGTCACAAAGATATCGAAACAATCCCAAAAATACATGTGTGATCCTAAAAAAATAGTGGAAAAGGGGGTAGAAAGACAAAACGTCTACGTCAGGAGTCGTCACCAGAGCGACGAAGTGGAAAAGGAGAAAAAAGAATTCCTACTCTCCGATATATATAATCCTAAGACTTAATTTTTTTAAAATTCTAGACTCAACATCGGCAGCGGTTCGATCAAGCAGGGGCTCCTAGGTCGGGGATAGGGTTTCATACGAAAACTCGTCTGTTACAAAGATATTTCAGTTTTTAAAACTTATTTGAACTCCAGACTTTTTGTGTGTTCAAAATGCACCATTCAGTGCCACATCATAAAGTTTCAACCCTTTCTTACTTCATTTCGTATTTTTCATCCATTTAATGATCTTTTAAGCTAAATGACCCTGAAATGTAAAAGCATGACAAATGAACTTTGAGAAGGTTGAAATTTGGCATGGTATCATATTTTCATCCACATAGCATGTGCTACAAAGTTGAGAGGGTTACGGCAAAAACTGGATGCACTTCGTGTACAAACTGGACAATCTCTTTCGAAGTATTAAGGTTTCGGACGAAAACTCATCTGTTACAAAGGGATTTAATTTTTTAACTTATTTGAACTCTAGACTTTTTTGTGTTCAGAATGCACCATTCAGAGCCACATTATCAATTTTCAACCCTTTCTGACTTCATTTGGTATTTTTCATGCATTTACTAAAAAATTTGAGCTAAATGACCCTGAAATTGAAAAGCAATACAAATGAACTCGGAAAAAGTTGAAAGTTAGCATGGCATCATCAATTCATACACATATCATGTGCTAAAAAGTTGAGAGGGTTACGGTAAAAACTGGATGCACTTCGAGTACAAAATGGACAATCTCTTTCGAAGTATCGGGGTTTCGGAGGAAAACTCATCTGTTACAAAGGGATTTCATTTGTTTGAACTTATTTGAACTCTAGACTTTTTTGTGTTCAAAATGCACCACTTAGAGCCACATCGTCAATTTTCATCCCTTTCTGACTTCATTGATATTTTTCATGCATTTGCTGATTTTATTAAGCTAAATGACGGTGAAGTTGAAAAACATACAAATGAACTCTTAAAAGGTTGAAAGTTGGCATGGTATCATCATTTCACCCACATATCACATGCTTAAATGTTGAGAGGGTTACGGCAAAAACTGGACGCACTTCATGTACAAAATGGACAATCTCTTTCGAAGTATTAGGGTTTCGGACGAAAACTCATCTGTTACAAAGGGATTTCATTTTTTTAACTTATATGAACTCTAGACTTTTTAAGTTCAGAATGCACCATTCAGAGCCACATTGTCAATTTTCAACCCTTTCTAACTTCATTTGGTATTTTTCATGCATTTACTAAAAATATTGAGCTAAATGACCCCGAAATTAAAAAGCATTACAAATGAACTCGGAAAAGTTGAATGTTCGCATGGCAGCATCATTTCATCCACGTAGCATGTGCTAAAAAGTTGAGAGGGTTACGGTAAAAACTGGATGCACTTCGTGTACAAAATGGACAATCCCTTTCGAAATATAGGGGTTTCGGACGAAAACTCATCTGTTACAAAGGGATGTCATTTTTTTGAACTTATTTGAACTCTAGACTTTTTTGTGTTCAAAATGCACCACTCATAGCCACATCGTCAATTTTCATCCCTTTCTTACTTCATTTGATATTTTTCATGCATTTGCTGATTTTATTAAGCAAAACGACCGAGAAATTGAAAAAAACTACAAATGAACTCTGTAAAGGTTGAAAGTTGGCATGGTATCATCATTTCACCCACATATCACATGCTAAAAAGTAAAGAAGGTTACAACAAAAACTCGACGCACTTCGTGTACAAAATGGACAATCTCTTTCGAAGTCTTACGGTTTCGGACGAAAACTCATCTGTTACAAAGGGATTTCATTTTTTTAAACTTATTTAAACTCTAGACTTTTTTGTGTTTAGAATGCACCATTCAGAGCCACATTGTCAATTTTCAACCCTTTCTGACTTCATTTGGTATTTTTCATGCATTTACTAAAAAGTTTGAGCTAAATGACCCCGAATTTGAAAAGCATTACAAATGAACTCGGAAAAATTGAAAGTTGGTATGGCATCATCATTTCATCCATGTAGCATGTGCTAAAAAGTTTGAGAGGGTTACGGTAAATACTGGATGCACTTCGTGTACAAAATGGACAATCTCTTTCGAAGTATCGAGGTTTCGGACAAAAACTCATCTGTTACAAAGGGATTTCATTTGTTTGAACTTATTTGAACTCTAGACTTTTTTGTGTTCTAAATGCACCACTCAGGGTCACATCGTCAATTTTCATCCCTTTCTGACTTCATTTGATATTTTTCATGCATTTGCTAATTTTATTAAGCTATATGATCGTGAAATTGAAAACCACTACAAATGAACTCTGAAAAGGTTGAAAGTTGGCATGGTATTATCATTTCTCCCACATACCACATGCTAAAAAGTTGAGAGGTTTACGGCAAAAACTGGACGCACTTCGTGTAGAAAATGGACAATCTCTTTCGAAATATTAGGGTTTCAGATGAAAACTCATCTGTTACAAGGGGATTTCATTTTTTTGAACTTCTTTGAACTCCAGAATTTTTGTGTGTTCACGATGCACCATTCAAAGCCACATCATCAATTTTCAACCTTTTCTGACTTCACTTGGTATTTTTCATGCAGTTATTGATTTTTTAATCTAAATGACCCTGAAATTGAAAAGCATTACAAATGAACTCTGAAAAAGGTTTAAAGTTGGTATGGCATCAACATTTCACCCACATAGCATATGCTAAAAAGTTGAGAGGGTTACGGCAAAAACTGGATGCCCTTCGTGTACAAAATGGACAATCTCTTTCTAAGTATTGGTGTTTCATACTCAAACTCATCTGTTACAAAGATATTTCAGTTTTTAAAACTAATTTGAACTCCACACATTTTGTGTGTTCAAAATGCACAATTCAGAGCCACATCATAAAGTTTCAACCCTTTCTTACTTCATTTCGTATTTTTCATGCATTTACTGATCTTTTAAGCTAAATGACCCTAAAATTGAAAAGCATCACAAATGGACTTTGAAAAGGTTGAAAGTTGGCATGGTAACATATTTTCACCCACATAGCATGTGCTTAAAAGTTGAGAGGGTTACGGCAAAAACTGCATGCACTTCGTGTACAAAATGGACAATCTCTTTCGAAGTATTAAGGTTTCGCACGAAAACTCATCTGTTACAAAGGGATTTCATTTGTTTGAAATTATTTGGACTCTAGACTTTTTTTGTGTTTAGAATGCACCATTCAGGGCCACATTGTCAATTTTCAACCCTTTCTGACTTCATTTGGTATTTTTCATGCAATTACTAAAAAAATTGAGCTAAACGACCCCGAAATTAAAAAGCATTACAAATGAACTCGGAAAAAGTTGAAAGTTGGCATGGCATCATCATTTCATCCACATAGCATGTGCTAGAAAGTTGAGAGGGTTACGGTAAAAAATGGATGCACTTCGTGTACAAAATGGACAATCTCTTTCGAAGTATCGAGGTTTCGGACGAAAACTCATTTGTAACAAAGGGATTTCATTTGTTTGAACTTATTTGAACTCTAGACTTTTTGTGTGTTCAAAATGCACCACTCAGAGCCACATCGTCAATTTTCATCCCTTTCTGACTTCGTTTGATATTTTTCATGCGTTTACTGATTTTATTAAGCTAAATGACCATGAAATTGAAAAACGCTTCAAATGAACTATGAAAAGGTTGAAAGTTGGCATGGCATCATCATTTCACCCACATATCACATGCTAAAATGTTGAGTTGGTTACGGCAAAAACTGGACGCACTTCGTGTAAAAAATGAGCAATCTCTTTCGAAGTGTTAGTGTTTCGAACGAAAACTCATCTGATAAAAAGTGATTTCATTTTTAACTTATTTGAACTCTAGACTTTTTTTGTTCAGAATGCACCATTCAGAGCCACATTGTCAATTTTCAACCCTTTCTGACTTCATTTGGTATTTTTCATGCATTTACTAAAAAATTAAGCTAAATGACCTCGAAATTGAAAAGCATTACAAATGAACTCAGAAAAAGTTGAAAGTTGGCATGGCATCATCGTTTCATCCACATAGCATGTGCTAGAAAGTTGAGACGGTTACGGTAAAAAATGGATGCACTTCGTGTACAAAATGGACAATCTCTTTCGTACCTATAATTTTTGATTGTTCCATGCCAATATTCTACAACTTTCATATACTTTTCGCAACTTTTTATACTATTTTTTGGACTAACATATTGGTCCAATGCCCGGTGCCAGTTCCTGTTTGTTGCATGTTGTTTGTTTCGCAGAATATCCATATCAAATGGAGTCCAAATGGAATAAAAACGGACAGAGATTTGTTTTTGAATATATGTCAATTTTGGGAAGCGGAACCAACACGATACGATGAACGACTGCGCCACGAGGCAGGGGGTGCACCCTGGGCAGGGAGGCCACACCGTAAGGCGGTTGATTTTCTTATTGCGCCGCAAGAAAGCTAATATCCGGATAAAAATCGTGTCAAAAAATCAGCCCAATCGGAGTTACGGATCTCCGGGAATTTAAGAAACGGTGAAGGGCCGGAATCTGGGAACGCAGAAATAGAGAGAGACAGATCCAATCTCGGAGGGGCTCTCGCCCCTCCGCTGCCATGGAGGCCATGGACCAGAGGGGAAACCCTTCTCCCACATAGGGAGAAGGTCGAGGAAGAAGAAGAAGGAGGGGGGCTCTCCCCCCCTCGCTTCCGATGGCACTGGAGTGCCACCGGGGCCATCATCGTGTGACGGCGATCTACACCAACACCTCTGTCATCTTCACCAACATCTCTATCACCTTTCCCCATCTATCTACAGCGTTCCACTCTCCCGCAACCCGTTGTACCCTCTACTTGAACATGGTGCTTTATGCTTCATATTATTATCCAATGATGTGTTGCCATCCTATGATGTCTGAGTAGATTTTCGTTGTCCTATCGGTGATTGGTGAATTGCTATGATTGATTTAAATTGCTTGTGGTTATGTTGCTGTCCTTTGGTTCCCATCATATGAGCACGCGCATGGATCAAACCATAGGGTTAGTTGTATGTTGATAGGACTACATATTGGAGAGCAAGAGTGACAGAAGCTTCAACCTAGCGTAGAAATTGATGCATATGGGATTGAAGGGGGACCAATATATCGTAATGCTATGGTTGGGTTTTACCTTAATGAACGTTAGTAGTTGCGGATGCATGCTAATAGTTCCAATCATAAGTGCATAGAATTCCAAGTAAGGGATGACATGCTAGCAGTGGCCTCTCCCACATAAAACTTGCTATCGGTCTAGTAACGTAGTCAATTGCTTAGGGGCAATTTCGCAACTCCTACCACCACTTTTCCACACTCGCTAAAACTAATTTAGTTGTGTCCTTACCTTAACAGCCCCTAGTTTTATTTACATGCTCTTTATATTCTTGCAAACCTATCCCACAAAAACCACAAAGTACTTCTAGTTTCATACTTGTTCTAGGTAAAGTAAACGTCAAGCATGCGTATAGTTGTATCGGTGGTCGATAGAACTTGAGGGAATATTTGTTCTGCCTTTAGCTCCTCGTTGGGTTCGACACTCTTACTTATCTAAAGAGGCTACAACTGATCCCCTATACTTGTGGGATATCAAGACCTTTTTCTGGCGCCATTGTCGGGGAGCAATAGCGTGGGGTGAATATTCTCGTGTGTGCTTGTTTGCTTTATCACTAAGTAGGTTTTATTTGCTGTTCTAAGTTGTTCTCTATCTTTAGTTATGGATATGGAACACGAAATACCAAAAAACTTAGGTGTACTTTCTACTCATGGAGATGTGGAACCTCCTAAAACCCTCGATGCTCATTATGTGAAAGATATTATGTACTACTTTGATAATCTTAAGAAAACCCCATTCAACTATGTAATGGGAGTAATGTTAGATCAACGTGAATACTTTAGGGATTATCGCTTGACACAAAAAGGGAAACTGTTATGGGATCAAATTCATATGTTGCATTGGTATGCTCGGCAACTATGCTTGATATATGATTATACTTGTTTCTCTAGGATGAAGGCTCCACACCTTCCCTTTTCATGCAAATTTAATGATAATGAAACCTTAGCTTCTTATGCTAATGGAATATGTGATTATTATGACGTGGAACAAATAGAAGAATTCGTCGCTTTTAAGGGTGCTTATGAAATTGAATCTCTGTTTAAAAAGAATGATGCTTTTGATGATGATGTTTCTAGGCCTGAAAATCTTGCTATATTAAAATATTGCTATTTGAATTATGAATATAACTCCGATATTGATTTGTTTATTGAGAAGGTCTCCACTGTCCAAGAAGAGACTAATATTTTGCAGGAGTCTATGGAAGAAGAAATTAATGTCATTGTGAGTTCATTTGATGAAAAAGATGAGGAGGAGAGCGAAGAACAAAAGGAGGAAGAGCGGATTAGCTACCCGTGCCCACCTTCTAATGAGAGTAACTCTTCAACTCATACATTGTTTAATTTCCCTTCGTGCTTACCGAAGGATGATTGCTATGATCCCATTGATTCTTTTGAAATATCCCTTTTTGATGATGCTTGCTATGCTTGTGGCCAAGATGCCAATATGAATTATGCTTATGGAGATGAACTTGCTATAGTTCCTTAAGTTAAACATGAGATTGTTGCTATTGCACCCACGCATGATAGTCCTATTATCTTTTTGAGTTCTCCAAACTACACTATATCGGAGAAGTTTGCACTTATTAAGGATTATATTGATGGGTTGCCTTTTTCCGTTACGCATGATGATTTTTATGAATATAATATGCATTTTCTTGCTGCTCCTACTTGCAATTATTATGAGAGAGGAACTACATCTCCGCCTCTCTATGTTTCCAACATGATAAAATTGCAAGAAACTGCTTATACTATGCATTGGCCTTTACTTGATGTGCATGAATTGTTCTTTTATGACATGCCGATGCATAGGAAGAGAGTTAGACTTCGTTGTTGCATGATATATATCATTTTGTGCTCACTACTAAATGCCAAATCATTGTTAATTAAAATTGGCTTTGATATACCTTAGGATCTGGGTGGATCCATCACTTGAGCACTATATGCCTAGCTTAATGGCTTTAAAGAAAGCGCTGCCAGGGAGACAACCCGGAAGTTTTAGAGAGTCATTTATTTCTGTTGTGTGCTTTTATAAAGTTCAAAAACAAAAAATATTAAAGAGGGGAACATAAAACTTTTTCAAAAAGAAAAGTGAAAGTGAGATAGACGAGCATTGTGAAAGTGGGGGACATCCTTGAACTTTGTTCATGCCCATGGAAACTTTGTGAATCTTAATTATAGAAACTTTTCAACAAAAATAGTTATCCCCTTGTACAATTCCATTGTATTATAAAAATAATGTGCCAAGGTTTGCCTTTAGGATGTTTACAATGCTTGTTGGTTTGTGCGGTGCAGGACAGAAACTTTGGCTGTAGTGCGCGATTTTACCTTTTTTGCTGCAACGTCAAATGGCTCTGAAACTTTTTTCAGTGTCTTTCTATACAAATTTTTTATTTTTCCTAATTTTTGGAGAATTTTCAAGTATCATAAGTATGGTGAATGTTCATATTATTACAGACTGTTATGTTTTAGACAGATTCTGTTTTTGATGCATAGTTTGCTTGTTTTGATGAAACTATCAATTTCTATCAGTGATTAAGCCATGGAAAAGTTATATTACAGTAGCTAAAATGCAAAGACAAAATATGAATTGATTTCCAACAGTACTTAGAGTAGTGATTTTCTTTATTATACTAACGGATCTTACCGAGTTTTCTGTTGAAGTTTTGTGTGGATGAAGTGTTCGAAGATCGAGGAGGTCTCGATGTGAGGAGAAGAAGGAGAGGCAAGAGCTCAATCTTGGGGATGCCCAAGGCACCCCAAGAAAATATTCAATGAGACTCAAGCATCTAAGCTTGGGGATGCCCCGGAAGGCATCCCATCTTTCTTCGACAAGTATCGGTATGTTTTCAGATTCGTTTCGTTCACATGATATGCGTAAACTCTTGGAGCGTCGTGTGCTTTTGCTTTTTCTTTTAATAAATGCACCATGCTGGTATAGGATAGTCCTTGGTTGATTTATAGAATGCTCTTTGCACTTCACTTATATCTTTTGAGTATTGCTTTATAGAATGCTTCATGTGCTTCACTTATATCTTTTGAAGTTTGGATTGCATGTTTCTCTTCGCATAGATAACCGCCATTTGTAGAATGCTCTTTTGCTTCATTTATAATTGTTAGAGCGTGGGCATAACTTTTGTAGAAAGAATTAAAACGCTCTTGCTTCACTTATATCTATTTAGAGATTTGACAGGAATTGGTCATTCACATGGTTAGTCATAAAATCCTACATAAACTTTTAGATCGCTGAATATGATATGTTTGATTCCTTGCAATAGTTTTGCAATATAGAGATGCTAATATGTGGGAGGAACTAGTGAATGATTATAGTTTAGTAAAAATATTGGTGTTAAGGTTTGTGATTCCGAAGCATGCACGTATGGTCTCCTAACTATGTAACCAAATTGGCGCGCATTGTATTTTGATTGTTTATCTTTGCGTGAAGGTCGGGGGCGCGCGATTGTTAACTCCTACCAACCTCCCCCTAGGAGCATGCGTCGTAGTACCTTTGCTTCGAGGGCTAATAGATTTTTCGCAATAAGTATGTGAGTTCTGTATGACTAATGTTGAGTCCATGGATTATATGCACTCTCACCCTTCCACCATTGCTAGCCTCTCTTGTACCGCGCAACTTTCGCCAGTACCATACACCCATCATATACCTTTCTCAAAGCAGCCACCATACCTACCTTATGGCATTTCCATAGCCATTCCAAGATATATTGCCATGTAACTCCACCGTTCCGTTTATTATGACACGCACCATCGTTGTCATATTGCCTTGCATTATCGTAAGATAGCTAGCATGATGTTTCCATGGATTGTCCATTTTTTATGTCATTGCTACGCTGGATCATTGCACATCCCGGTACACCACCGGAGGCATTCATATAGAGTCATATTTTTGTTCTAGTATCGAGTTGTAATATCGAGTTGTAAGTCAATAGAAGTGTGATGACCATCATTATTACAACATTGTCCCTTTAAAAAATAGAAAAAAAGAAAGGCAAAAAAAAGGCCAAATAAAAAAAAGGAAGGCCCCCAAAAAAGGGGACAATGCTACTATCTTTTTCCACAGTTTTGCTTCATCATAGCACCATGTTCTTCATGATAGAGAGTCTCCTATGTTGTCACTTTCATATACTAGTGGGAATTTCGGTATAGAACATGGCTTGTATATTCCAACGATGGGCTTCCTCAAATGCCCTAGGTCTTCATGAGCAAGCAAGTTGATGCACACCCACTAGTTTTATTTTGAGCTTTCATACGCTTATAGCTCTAGTGCATCCGTTACATGGCAATCCCTACTCACTCACATTGATATCTATTGATGGGCATCTCCATAGCCCATTGATACGCCTAGTCGATGTGAGACTTTCTCCCTACTTTTGTCTACTACCACCTTCTATTCCACCCATAGTGCTATATCCATGGCTCACGCTCATGTATTGGGTGAAGAATTGAAAAGGTTCGAAAAAGTAAAGTATGAAAACAATTGCTTGGCTGACACCGGGATGGGCATGAGGGGTACCTTGTGTTAAGAAAAGGGAAGCATAAAAGACTATATGATTTTGTAGCGATGACGTTCTTTAGCATTGATATTTTGAAAGACTTGATTTTTTGTTGGGATGCCAGAGTATTAAATTCTTCTGTGTCAAATGATAGACTATTGCTTTCAATCACTCGTGTCTTAATATGCATGCCATGATTAGATTACATGATCAAGATTATGCTAGGTAGCATTCCACATCAAAAATCAACTTTTTTTTATCATTTACCTACTCAAGGACGAGCAGGAATTAAGCTTGGGGATGCTGATACGTCTGAGTCGTATCTATAATTTTTTATTGTTCCGTGCCAATATTCTAGAACTTTCATATACTTTTCGCAACTTTTTGGACTAACATGTTGATCCAGTGCCCAGTGCCAGTTCCTGTTTGTGGCATGTTTTTTGTTTCACAGAATATCCATATCAAACGGATTCCAAATGGAATAAAAATGGACGGAGATTTTTTTGGAATATATGTGAATTTTGGGAAGCGGAACCAACACGATACGATGCCCGAGTGGGCCACGAGGCAGGGGGCGCGCCCTGGGCAAGGGGGCGTGCCCTGGGCCCTCGTGGCCACACTATAAGGCGGTTGATGCCCTTCTTTCGCCGCAAGAAAGCTAATATCGGGATAAAATCGTGTCAAAAATTCAGCCCAATCGGAGTTACGGATCGCGGGAATTTAAGAAACGGTGAAGGTCCAGAATCTGGGAACGCAGAAATAGAGAGAGACAGAGAAACAGATCCAATCTCGGAGGGGCTCTCGCCCCTCCGCCGCCATGGAGGCCATGGACCAGACGGGAAACCCTTCTCCGACCTAGGGACAAGGTCAAGGACGAAGAAGAAGGAGGGGGCTCTCTGCCCCTCGCTTCCGGTGGCACCAGAGTGCCACCGGGGCCATTATCGTGTGACGGCGATCTACACCAACACCTCCGTCATCTTCACCAACATCTCCATCACCTTCCCCCATCTATCTATAGTGGTCCACTCTCCCACAACCCGCTGTAACCTCTACTTGAACATGGTTCTTTATGCTTCATATTATTATCTAATGATGTGTTGCCATCCTATGATGTCTGAGTAGATTTTCGTTGACCTATCGGTGATTGGTGAATTGCTATGATTGATTTAAATTTCTTGTGGTCATGTTCATGTCCTTTGGTGCCCATCATATGAGGGCGCGCGTGGATCACACCATAGGGTTAGTTGTATGTTGATAGTACTACATATTGGAGGGCAAGAGTGACAGAAGCTTCAACCTAGCGTAGAAATTGATGCATACGGGACTGAAGGGGGACCAATATATCGTAATGCTATGGTTGGGTTTTACCTTCATGAAAATTAGTAGTTGCGGATGCTTGCTAATAGTTCCAATCATAAGTGCATAGAATTCCAAGTAAGGGATGACATGCTAGCAGTGGCCTCTCGCACATAAAACTTGCTATCGGTCTAGTAACGTAGTCAATTGCTTAGGGGCAATTTCTGTAACACCCGGGTAATCAAGCTACAGTAACCCTCTGGCAATGATGCCACGTCACCACGATTACTGTTACTAAACTCGCTTTGATTCAAAACTCATTCGAATTCAAATTTAAAATTAAGTCAAACTATAAAAAATTTCTTTTGTCAAACTAAAATGTACAGAGTGACCCAAATAATGCATAGGTAATTATGGTGGAGAAACCACTCCTTTATTAAATTATTTAAACACTATTAGTTGAATAAAACAGTGGCGAAAACTATTATCTAAATACTTTTAAATATTAAATAATTAAGAAACTAGTTTAGTTTGGGTAACAAGTTATTGTGGCTATGGCATATTTAGTAACATAAAAATAGGTGCCATTTTGGTATTTTGCTAAAACAAAAATAAAAGGGCACTAAAAGAAGACACAAAATAAAAGAGAGTTGTCGGGGGAAACTGTCCACCACGAACACCTATGGGACCGGAGCCCCTTTTACGTTGCGGTAAGGGAGCGGAGGGAGCACAAAGAGCGGATCGAAGAGCACACGCGGGCAGTTTACCCAGGTTCGGGCCGCGCGGACGCGTAAAACCCTACTCCTGCTTGATTTGTATTGAGTTTGTGAGCTCGGGAGCTTGAAGAGCTAACTACACCGAGCAAGAGAGCTATCTAGGTTCGGAACCCTTTCTACGTTGTACATGGGCCTCCTTTTATAGCTCAAGGGGTCACTGACAGGTGTCAACGTAGAAGAAGGGTAAAAACGTAACTTTGGTGGTAGTTGTAACACTGCGGGAACAGTGCATGAACAGTGGTCTTCACCTAACTTGACAGTGGGGGGCAAGGGCATTAAATGCCCGTCACCGTCGACCTCAAAAGCGCCCGTCCATGCATCTCCGTTCGCCACGGCGGTAGCCTCGTCACCGTGGAGTGCCACCGTGTCCCCCAGGCTGCACAGCCATCCGCCACGCGTCCCTGGAAGGGCCCCAGGGCGACGCGTGGGCCAATGAGCTGGAGCGCGGGCACACAGCACAGGCTTCCCCGGCAAGCACCTTGCCGGGGGTCTTGATCTTGTCGGGCTGGGAAGCTTGTCGCTCCCCGGGTCCTGCCGGGGCGCGGGGTGCGCCGAGGCGTGTCTTCTAAGATGCAAACTTCTGGTCTTCCTGGCAAGCTCCTCTTGCCAGGGTCTTGTGCTAAAGCGATAACCATGAGCCTGGCACGGCCTTCCCGGCAAGCTCCACTTGTCGGGGTCTTGATCTTCTGTCTTGTATACTTTGTTTTTGAATGGCTTAAAAGGGATCAGAAAGGTTTCCGGCGAGCACGTGGTGAGCCCTGCCGCGGGAAGCTGCTACTGCCCGTGCACAAGTTGGGGTACTAAGGTACCCCTATCTTAGTACACCGACAGGAGCCCCCGGGCCTGGGCCACACACGGTGCCGAGCGCTGTTGGGCCAGGCCCAAGACAGTGCACGGGCACGCGCGGCCCTCGGCACGCCGAATCTCCTTCCTTATCCGCCGCATCCCCCCCCCCCCAACGGCACGCGTCGATTGCGGCGTCGTGGGGGAGATCGTGGCCTCGTTCTTTAATGGAAAATGCGAAACGTCCCCCACTCCCCCTTAAAAGCAGAGGAAGCAGGGGCAGTTTCCCTCCTTCGTCTTCATTGCGTCTTCAACCTCCAGAAAACCTCCGCTTCTCTCTGCTTCCATCCCTCCTCCGCCGCCTTCCGCATCCGCGGCGCCGTCGAGCTCCTCGCCTCTCCCCTCGCCGCCTCCGCCATGGCTCCGAAGAGCGAGAAGGCGAAAGCGGAGAAGACCAAGAGGGAGAAGTCCGAGCAGGCGGCAAAGCTTGTCGCCCTGCGGAAGAGGAACGTGGTTTTCGTGCCGAGGCTCAGCGCGAGGGAGCTGTGGAACAAGTACTACCTCTTCTGGGCCAAGGAGACCAAGGCTCATCCCCGCACCAGAGTCTTCCCCGCCGTCGCCAGAGATCTGTTTCCCGGCGGGTATTTCTTCTTCGCTACCTTCTTTCACTGTGGGTTGTGCCCTCCGTTCTCGGAGTTTTTCTGTGACATTATGAACACGTACAACCTCCACCTCCTAGACTTCACCCCCAACGCCATCCTTACGATGGTGGTTTTCGCACATCTGTGCCAAAACTATGTAGGGATCCATCCCAATGTAGCACTCTTTCGCCATTTCTTCATGCCTAGAGTAGAGGCTGGCGCTCCCCTCTCCGGCGGCATCTCCTGGATCTTCCGATTGAACAAGAAGGAATCTTATCTGAAAGGAGAAATCCACGGCAAGTGGGAAGAATGGCGCGCGGATTGGTGCTGGGTAGTAGAGGAACACCCGGAGCCCTTCACCGCGCCGCGCACCATAGCCATAGTGCGCGGCAGAGACTGGAGCGAGTTGGCCCCGGAGGACGGCAAGCTAAACATCGCCCTCATCAGGATACTTCGCCTCCAGGTAGCTAACTTGACCATCGGAGAGGTAGGGGCAGACTTCCTCCGCCGCTGCATTGCCCCTTTACAAGAAAGGAAAAGGCCAGCTTGGGAATTTGGCAATGCGGCGGATATTATGAGGCTGCGCCCAGGATTGAACTTCAACTTTACTGCTTTGGAGCTGAAGGGGATGGTCCGGGAACTCTTCAAGCATGACCCGGCCCATCCAGAGTGGTTTAGGTCTCCCCGGGGAGTGGTGCCGTTGTGCAACAGCACCGCCCGGGACTCCTTACGCACGATAATGCCTGCGTGCGATTCCCACGGCGTCGACCGCACCTGGATAGAGCCTTCGCCGGACGCAATACTGAATTTCTTCGACAACCTGGTCGAGGTGCCCAAGAACACCGAGGAGAACAAGGGTCTCACCCGGGAAACCACGGAGCGGGATATAGCCTATATTGCTTCCCGGATGGAAGAGGCCGCCGCAGCCACAGCGGCAGGAGATTTTGGATTCACCGTAAACGAAGCAGAGGCTGCGGACGCGACGTGCCAAGCAGAGGAGGCAGAAATCCGCAGGCTGCTCAAGCTTCCGCCCGACGAGCTTGCCGGGGTGCCTTCCCTGAGGCATGCCGGGATTCCTGGGGTTGTGAGCGAGGCCGCCACAGGAGGCGAGGTTGTTGGAGGGAGCAGAGGTGCCGGAGGGAGCAGAGCCACCGGGCAAGGTGCTGGGTCCAGCGGGCCTGTCGGGGAGGAGGAGGAGGAAGACGCAGAGGCCGATGAAGACACCAGCGGATCTCTAGGACTCGACGATGACGCCTCCTCGTCCTCGGAGAACTCCCCGCCTTCGGCAAGTCCCAAGCGAACACCGTTGAAGCGCTTCCGCAAGGCGGCTACAGCGACGAGGACGCAGGCGCCCCGACAGCAGCCTGCTCGCCGGGCGACGCGCGTCACCAGGGCGAGCCAGACCGCGATGGGGGCGCCCCGTGCACCAGCGCCAAGCGAAGGAGGATCCTCCCGGAGCGAAACGGCCGCTCCGCCTGCTCCTCGGGCCTCGGCGCCAACGGAGGCTGGGTCTTCGCAGCCCCCAGCCCCGGATACCGCCAAGCGCCCGAGGGAGCCTTCTCCCCCCGCTCCTCGCGCGGGAGCAACTCAGGTGGAGTTCGATTTCTCCGCCCTCAGCTCCGACGACGACGAGGAAGAGGAGTAAGTATTTGCTGCTTGTAACTTCTTCGATTCTGTCTTGATTCTTTCTTTGATGATTCTAATCTTGTTCTTGCTTTGCTTGCAGGACCCTGACCCAGCGGATGGCGAAGAAGGCCAAGATCCCTGTGGTTGAGGTCGAGGACGACTCGCCCGCCGCGGCGACCGGAGACGCGCCAGCAACAGGCTCGTCGGACCAACCTGCTGCTCCGAGGAGCAGCCCCCAGCGCAGCCCCCAGCGTAAGTCTGGGTTTCGAGCTTGCTGTTCGTCGGGCTCGCCTGAGGTTTTAGCTTGTACTGGCATCTTGCTGCTTCATTTGTCTTGTTTGTCTTGCGCAGAGGTGGTGTCGCAGCCGCAGGAGCAACCGGAGGTCACCCCCGAGGAGCTGCAGGTTCCACCCTCCCCGCCAAGGGCGAGCTCCCCAGCGAGGGAGAGCGCTCCGCCAAGGACGGGTACTCCGCCAAGGGCGAGTACCCCGCCAAGGGCGAGCAGCCCGACGAGGGTGGCCACCCCGCCAAGGGAGGGCGCGGGCGGCCCTCCGCCAATAGGAGCCACCGCTCCACCGCCAAGGGAGAACTCCCCGGCGAGGGAGCCTGTCGTCGAGGAAGTCCGTGAAGGTGAGTCTTGTAGCTTCATCTTCTTGGACTTGTCTTTTTGGATATTTGCTTGAACTTTTCTTTTCTTTTTCTTCCGCTAGACCCTCCTGCGCCGGAGCGGATGGAGACTGAGGCAACCGGCGAGGAGGGCGCGCATGGCGACGGCGGCAATGCCACTGCCACTGAGGGCATGGCAGGGGCCGACGAGCCTGCCGCTGAGGAGACCGCCCCGACTGCAGACGCCGCGGCTGGGGAGGGGGACGGCGACCATACTGCTGGCCCGGAGGCAGCAGGAGCGTCAAGCGCTGCATCGGCCGCCGATCCCTCCGCCGCCAAGGAGCAGCCAGGCGTCTACCTTGAGGCCCCCAACGGGGTCTTCATACAGGTCCCGTGGGCGTCTTCGTCGCGAGCCCCCGTGGAGGGAGAGACCTTTGATGGAGAGGTCCTCGCCTCCGCGTGGTTGAAGATTGTTGAGGCGCCTGGCGGAAGCGACGAGCCCGAAGAGGAGAAGCTTCTCCGCCAGCTCCTGGCCCTTTACCGGGCCAGGCAGGCAAAGCTGGACTCCCGGGAAGCTCTCACCGCCAAGGCTGGAGCGGACTTGGAGAAACGCGTCGCGGAGCTCCGCGCCGCCAACCAGGCGGCCCTCCGGGACTTGGCGGAGGAGCGCGAGAGGCTTGCCGGAGAGCAGCAAGAGTTCCTCCTGGAGAAGGCTGAGGCCGAGGAGCAGCAGCGACTGGTCGGTGAAGAGCTGTCCCGGCGAGAAGGAGCGCTCAACCAGCGGAAGGTCGACCTCGACGCTCACGATGACGACCTTACCGCCCGGGAGCAGGCCCTTGGCGGGGCCCTAAAGGAGGCGAAAGCTGCCGCCGCCACCGCGGAAACTGCCAAGAAGGATCTTGAGGCCAAGGTGGCGCAGCTGGAGCAGTACCTGAAGGCGAGCACGGACAGGATCACCGCGCTCAATGTGGAGCGGGAAAAGGATGCCCACACCAACTCTGACCTTCAGGTACGCCTCTCCAAGAAGGGCGACGAGCTTAAAACCGCCAAGGATTCAATCGCTGATCTGGAGTTGAAGGTCTCCACGTTGACTGACTCGCTGGACGCCGCCCGGGATCGCGAAACGAAGCTGAAGGACGAGCTCCGCAAGGAACGAGGTCTGGTGGAGAGCGTCGCCACTTCAGCTAACAACTTCCGCCGGGCCGTTGAACAATGGACTGACGATCTGGTCTCTTCTGCTGCCAACATCGACAAGGAGCTGATGGCGCTGAGGGTGGAGCACCTCATGTACTCTCCGGACCAGAACCTCCCCCACAGCGCCAAACTAAGTCTTTTCTTCAGGGGAATCGCGTCGGCGCTTGCACGGCTGCAGGAGAAGCTTCCCGCGCAGCTGGCCGAGGAGTCGCGTCAGCTCTGCGCGGGTACCTTGGAGCGCGTCTTGACGAAGATAGTCTACCGCAACCCTGGCATCAATCTCATCAACTTCCTCCGCAGCTTGTCGGCCGATGCAGATCTGGAGGCGCTGAAGGCGCAGGTCGCCCACATCATCGCCAAGGTGAACAAGATCTCCAGGCGTGAAGGCGACCGCGTAGATTAGGCCTCTTTCTTTTTATTTCATTTGCTGCTGCAAAGTGCACCATGACCATGAATCTATTAGTTCTTGCGACAAGTTATCTTTGTAATATATTATCTTATTTCTGAGCAATCAATGCGGTGTTATCTCCCTTGCTTTAGTCCTTTACTTTGTATGCTTTTCACCCTACGCTTTTAGGGAACTTGCCGGCAAGGGGCCCTTGCCGCGAGCGCTGAGTGCTGGACTCTGAGCAGCCTGCTGGCAAAGGACCTCGTCGGCAAGTA
This sequence comes from Secale cereale, assembly GCA_902687465.1. Taxonomy (NCBI): domain Eukaryota; kingdom Viridiplantae; phylum Streptophyta; class Magnoliopsida; order Poales; family Poaceae; genus Secale; species Secale cereale. Next base: position 80,964,286 of record LR738714.1, read on the forward strand.
ACCTTGCCGCGGCTAGTCGCGACGCACTTAGCTTGCTGAGCAAACTCGAAAACGAAGCAAGGGCGCGACACTTGTCGCAGCTCACTTAAGTCGTTGAGCGTATTCGAAAACAAAGTAAGGGTGCGGCTAGCCACGGGTAGGTTCCTCCGCGCACAGGTTTACCATACAAAGTGTGGTTGTTCAAGGAAGACAACTAAAATTTAAAAATTTGAACTGCTCAAATTCTGGTAACTTAGCTTTCATAGTTTGCTTATCCTCCGACAAGGCTCCTCTTTCTTGAATAGCACTTGGTTCGTCCTCCACCTCCTTCCCCCCCCCCCCC
>LR738714.1:80972894-81001880 GCA_902687465.1 Secale cereale
CTCCCCGCCCCTCGCCGAACCCCTGCTCTGCAACGGGGGTGAGCAGACGCGTCATCCTCCCCCCTCTGTTTCTTTCCAGCGCCGTAGCAACCGCGTCGCCCTCCACCCACGCATCGCGCCGCCATGACCGCGACCTCTGCCCCTCCCCGCGGGTGCCGCCGCTTCGCGTCGTCCCACTGCACCAGTGCCTCACCCGCCGCTCCGCCCGCTGCACGTGCTGCCCCGCGAGCCCCCCTTTTTTTACTCCAACTCGCCCTGCCATGCGGCTACTGCGCCGGCGATCCCCGCAGCTCGCCGGCCCCGCCTCCATTTGTTGCTTGCCGCGACCTCGCTCGTCCGACCAGCTCCCCCCTGTCCTCCCCCCGCTCCGGCCATGGCCACCAGCGCCAAGCAGCGCGCCTGGCCTTCTCACGCCGCCCCGTGCGCCACCTGCTTCTGGCCGCGTCCCGCAGCGCCGAGGTGGTGCTCACACCGCACGCCCCGCCCGCGTGCACTCCCGCTGCTGCTGCCGGCTGCTCGCGTGGCTGGCTCAGCCACCGGCGCCCTGTACGCACAGCGAGCGTGATGCTTCGCTATCACACGGGCTATGCCCACCCGTCAGCCCACACCCGCTACTACGCGCCCGCCCCGCTAAGGCCTTGAGGGCCACTGACCACAGGGGACCAACCCCTTAAAAAACAAGTTAAAAATATATATATTAATAAATTATTTAAAAAAATTAATTAACTTAATTAATCATGTTAATTAAACTAGTTAATCATGTTAATTAATCCTAATTACCTGTTTAGACAAACAGACAATGATGGTAGGACCCACACGTCTGTTTGACTAAGTCAACTAACCGCTGACATCACCATGACATCATGCTGACGTCATCACATACTATTCTGGATAATGTTATATTTAAATAAATAGATAATTCTAGAAAATGGTTAAAACTTTAGAAATCATATAAAATAAACCGTAACTCCGATGAAAATACTTTATATATTAAAGTTGCTCAGAACAACGAGACGAATTCGAATACGCGGTCCGTTCATCTGCCACACATCTCCATCATACCGAACATGGAACAATCTCCCTCCGGTTTGCCTGTCCGAAAATGCCTAACACCGAGGATACTTTCCCGGATGTTATTCCCCTTCACCGGTATCGTGTAGCACCGGGTTAGAGCACCCTAGCACTGCATATTGACATGTCGTACTTCTTTGTTGCATCTGTATGCTTTGTCTTTATTGTTTCTCCCCCCTCTTCTCTCTGTTATACCGCGAGACTGATGCTACCTCGGTGATCGACTGCATCGACGACGACCCCTCCTTCTTGCCAGAGAAACCAGGCAAGCCAACCCCCTTTGATCATTCCAATATCGCCCATTCCCTTCTCTCTTATGCTTGCATTAGAACTGCTACTGCTTTTTGTATGATCCTATTCGGATGCATAGCCTGATGTTGATACCTGCTTTCATACCTTACATGTTTATACTAAACTACTTAGTATAGGCTGGTTAGAGATCCACAAGTGACCCCTCCCCCACATTGTCCCGACTGCCCCGCTGGATTATCAGAAGACCCGTTCAATGGGATCGAAGACCAGGCCCCGGCACCGCACATCACTTTCCCCTTAGTTGCTCGACAATACTGGGTTACTATCGAGTGCCGAGGATGAGATCTCATCAGCACTCCTGATGTTAACCTTGTAGGTTAGTTCGTCGGTTATGGTCATCGAGGGTGAATCCTCCTTCTCCACTCCCGATAACGACACTGTCGTGCAACTCCTCAAGAGTGACCTCGAGGGTGACTCCTCTTTCGTTCACCTTGACGATAAACATCAGGTAGAATTCCATCGAGGGTGATTTCCTCAGGTTTCCCTTTGGTGTTAGACACACAGTTACTATGGTTACTATGACTTTACAATGGTTACTTGGAAAGGCGGGTCGACCTTGAGGGGTACCCGCGAGTGATGTGGAGACGGGTTGACCTGGAGGGTACCCGAGAGTTGAATACGAGGCGTGGCAGGGCATTCTTAGCCCTTTCCGCAAGTCCTCGAGATGGGGCGACGGGGTCACATCTTTCGTGTGTCTCTGCTCGTTACCGTGTTCCCAAGACACTAAACGATTTGGATATTTGATCCAAGGGGCCTCTGGCCTGATAGCGCTAACCGTCACGTGGGCATAGTATGGGCATTCTGCGTCGTATGCATCAGCCGAAGCTTAACTGACGTCATTGCGACTAAGCGGCGCGCGCCGGGTTGGACCGCGTAAGCACCTACCTTTTTAAGGAGGTTGCCGAGGTCTGCTCACCGGCCGCCCACGCAACGTGCAGGAGTTCCCAGGGCGATTGGCCCATGACCCCTGGGGGCATAGGGTTTAGTCCGGCGTGCATGACCTCTCTATTAAGCCTAGGTCAGGTTGCGGCATATTGTTTGGCCGAGGGCGGGCATGACCTGATGGTGTGTTCGGCCAGAGTTAAGCAAGCGTGGTGGGTAAGTTGGTGCACCCCTGCAGGGAAGAAAACATCTATCAATAGCCTGTCCTACGGTAACGGACACTTGGAGTTGTATACCGATCGATACAACTAGAACTGGATACTGAGACATGATGGATATGTGGCTCCGGGATTGCTTCCTCGCACGGAGTCGAGGAAGGATCTCTGGGCGTTAATGCTACAACATGCTTGATAACTATAATATGTTATTATGTACTCTCTTCTATTGCTGCAAGATTGGTGGTTTCCAGAAAATGCTAGTCTTCGATAGGACTAGCTTCTCCCCCTCTTATTCTGGCATTCTGCAGCTTAGTCCACAGTTACTACCCCTTTTCATTGATACCGATGCATATGTAGTGTACATCCTTGCTTGCGAGTACTTTGGATGAGTACTCACGGTTGCTTTGCTCCCCCTTTTCCCCCTTCTTCCTTCTTTCTAGTCGTCGCAACCAGATGGCGGATCCTAGGAGCCAGATGCCATGATTGACAACTGCTACTACCACGACGGAGCCTACTACTACATGAAGACCGCCGACGACCAGGAGTAGTTAGGAGGTCCCACGCAGGAGGCATTGCCTTTGCGATCGTGTTGTTTTTGTGCTAGCCTTCTCAAGGCAAACTTGTTTAACTTATATCTGTACTCAGATATTATTGCTTCCGCTGACTCTTGTGTATTTGAGCTTATGTATTCGAGCCCTCAAGGCCCCTGGCTTGTAATATAAAGCTTGTATTATTTTATTTGTGTCTATAGTTGTGTTGTGATATCTTCCAGTGAGTCCCTCATCTTGGCCGTACACATTTGCGTGCATGATTAGTGTACGGTCAAATCGGGGGCGTCACAAGTTGGTATCAGAGCCGATTGCCTGTAGGTTCCCCCTTGCCAACTCCTTGGCCGAATTTGAGTCTAGTCATTGAAAAACTTTTAGTAACATGGATGTGTGGCTTACGGGCCCACGTCGCCATTAGATGGTATTAGGGTCTTTTACTCCTCGTCTATACTCTGGGATTTTGATCTCTCTCCTATTAGGGTTAAATGATTTTGCTAAAATCTAACTGTAGGTTCTCGAAATTACTTCTCCCGAGGAGCCCCTTCAGTCAAGATGGTCGCCTGCTTCATCAGAAGATTCTGGACATAATATTCGATGTTTTTCGAGATTCTTCTGGCCTCCACCTTTGCAATTCCTTACCATCGTTATATCCATTTGGATAACGAATTACACTTGTCATTCATCCAATCAATTCTCCATTGCTCTTGTTATTACAAGATACCCCGAAACATCCTCCGGTATTCTGTATATCGATTGTGCCACTGCTTTGCAGTTCATTGCCACATGAATACCCTTATGGATAATTCCTCCCATTTACCGAGTGTCCGCTCATCCCCATTCATGTGTTTCACAAGTCTCAGAAATATCATTCGACCTTCGGAAAATCCTGAGCAACCTATTGCCCTTGAAATTCTTGCTTGCTTACATTATGGTTAACCCCATAAGTCTAGTAATCCTATTGACATCCTTTGTCATTATCATTTTGAGTCCGTTGATTCAACATGTTGATAATGCTCGCAATCCTAGATCCTAGAATTCATCCTTCCGGCTCAGACGTCATGTTGAACATGAGCTGGTTCTCAACCAATCTGTTTATCGTCGATGGTACCCCTAAGTGTATTCAACTTATGCATCCTTTATCAGAACATTTGCTTCAGATCCCTTGATTTGGAAATCATAATTCCTTTGCATCCGAACTTGAATTAGTCACTTGTTTCTATAATTTGATCCCCCTGCATTTTTTCTTCTTCTGGTTGAGTATCAATGCTCACATCAAATCCCATGTGGACCGCCATATCCTTGGTTGGATTATTATCCGACAATGTCCTCCATATTCAATAACCTTGTGAGTTCTTTCCCTGATACATAATGCCTTCGGTAAATTATATCCTCTGCCTTGACGAACATACTCTGCTTTCGAGCTTGGGTTGTTTACTCCTGAAGTTTGTGGTATATGTTCCTAAGAGACCCTGATGGGTTGAACCTATGCCTTTTCTAATCTATATGAACCCGGAAACTACTACAGGTCATACTCTACTGTTGTTATGGCGGAAAATTTCAACACTAATGTCAATTTCAAAACAAGAAGTGAATGAAAGGTTATACATTGAAGGAGTGGGAGTCAACCTTGAACTTTCTGTTCATGCCCATGGACACGGTGTAGATCTTATCATTAAGGCTTCTCTTAAAATTAATTATCCCCTTGATATAAATTCTTCTTATATCAGGAATCTAGCCTTTTGCAATCATGGTTCCGACCATGCTCTCCTTTAAATACCATTTCTCAGACAAGTAAACCACTTGTCCTCTGCACGTCAATGCACCTGACCAACCTCTAATATGATCTACCTTCGAGTATTACCCCGTGGTATCTCGATAATGTCACAGAGCCATATTACTTCTTATAAGTTCTTCTTCAAGTATTACTTCTCATCGATTCCATTTTTTTCCGGGTTCTGAGTTGTCAGACACTCAAGGACACCGATAAGTGAATCAATCCTGCACTCCGATTTAATAACTCTAAGTAATCTCCATTGATTATGAGTTTATTAATTCTTCAAGTCATATCTAGCCTGATCGGCTATATCATTATCATGCATCTATTTAACTGTGCTACCTGGTCCTTCTTCCCGGAGCACAATTTCAACAATGAGCTAAGCTTATGCCGATCTTCCTCGGCATATAGTTTCGCCTTGAATAACTAGCTGATTTCAAGTTTGTATTGCACTAGTGGTTTCATTAACCTTTCACTCCATCATTCATATGACTTGATGTCATCGCCGATCGATTACATCTTAATGAAATCTCTCGACAAATGTGTCGTGATCATCATCAACAATTATTTGCCTTCTTCCAAGTTGTAAATCGAATTCGTGATGGGAAATACCATCCTTTCCCCTCGATGAATTGTTGCTGAGCCCGTCGGCCACATCCTCATCTTTTCCTTGCTGAAAATGTAAGACTTATTCTATAAGTTGTTCCTGATGGATCCTTTATGTATTCAAAATCTGATCTTTACCCAATGACCATGTGGGTGCTATCTCGAAGCATGTCTGTGGTACTCCGAAGATCCAAAAGAACATTGTAAGCGCAATGCTAAATGTTTTTTGATCCACTATCCAACATCGTTGTGTGGGTACATATCATAATTCTTCTTACCCTTTTTATCTGTACGGTCATGACTTTGATCTCCTGACACGTATATCATGCCCTGCTTAATCTTGGGGATGAGTTACTCCTATTCATTGGGTTTAAACACATTTTCCATCCCATTTGTTTGTTTAACCTTTCTTGGGTCTACATATAATCTAAGCACTAATAAATTTTCTGCTTATGTAAAGACCTTGGTGTACAACTCTATCAGTAAGACCCTGTTACTATTGTTGATTGTTGATAACATTCCGGTAACCAGCGATGGACGAGAACTTTCCCTATTGGTCCGCCTCATTTCAACGAGCAGGAAAATGGTTCTCTTCGTCCCTCGCCCTGGGTACCGATGTTGTTGCCGGCATAACTGACATGCTATCCTCTGACATGCCTCGCTTACATGATCGTGCAAGACGTCACCGCCCTCCCTACTGTTAACCCACATGGTGGGTCGATAACCCACAGTTCCACAGGATCAAAACCCGACTCTCATGTACATCCCCCCCGTTTCCAAGGTTATTCCTCACACTTTCCTTCGTGTGCAATTTGCGAGCCAACTTCCTAGTGATCTATTCTGGTATCAGACGCAGTACTTATTCTCGTTGCTATGGACCCCTTTCATACCTTGTTTTAGGCAACGACGATTGTCTATCCGCTTGAAACCTCTTATGATATCTTCTTACCATGCTCATGATGGGTTTCATTTGTTCAACTCGAGAGATACTCATGTGTTCATTCTTGGGATACCCCCAGGTGATTTTCCATTGTAACATAATATCGTTGTTGAGCCGCCCCTTACCTATTTGTAAGTACCATGTTGTCGGGGAAACTGATCCACGAACACCAATGGGACCGGCGGACCGAGCCCCATTCGGTTTGGCGGGGGCGGAGATCGCACGAAGAGCAGATCGAGGCGAAGCACACGAGCAGTTTACCTAGGTTCGGGCCGCACGGATGCGTAAAACCCTACTCCTGCTTTGTGGTTTGTATTGAGTTCTTGCTCGGGAGCGCTGGGTGCTATAGTACACACCAGCAGCTAACGAGACCGAGCGTGAGAGTTCTTCTGCTTTGAACCCCCCTCTACGTTGCGCATGGGCCTCATTTTATATGCCCAAGGGGTCACCGACAGGTGGCAACGCAGTTGAGGGTAAAAATGGAAAAGTGTTGTAGTTGGTACAACCACCTGTAAAGTGTATCATACCTAACCCTGACGGCAGGGGACAAGGGCATTAAATGCCCATCGGCGTCGCCCAAACAGTGCAAAAAGGGACCGTCAGGGACGCTACCATTCGCCACGACGGCAACCTTGTCAGCGCCGCTTGACACCGCGCACCGCTGGCTGCACAGCCTCCCGCCACGTACGCCTGGAAGGTTCCTAGAGCGACACGTTGGCGGATGCGCTGGAGCGTGGGTACAGAGTGGTAGCTCGCCGCGGCAAGCGCCTTGCCGCGGTCGTTGTCTTGTCACGTCCGGGAGCTTGTCGCTCACCGGGCCTTGCCGGGACGCGTGGCACGTCGCGGCAAGTTCCTTGAGATGCCTTGGTTGGCCTTCCCGGCAAGCTCCTCTCGCCGGGGTCTTGTGCCTTGAGTGGCCTTCCTGGCAAGCTCGTCTTGCCGGGGCCTTGTCTCCTTGGCTTGAATACTTTGTTCTTGAATGGCTCCAAAGGAACCACGGAGGACCTTGGCGGCCACCCGGCAAGCCTTGCCGCGGGGTGCTGCGACTGCCCCTGCACAAGTTCGGGATACTAGGGTACCCCTACTCTAGTACACCGACAGGAGCCCCCGGGCCTGGGCCATACACGGTGCCGAGCGCTGTTGGACCAGGCCCAAATCAGTGCACGGGCACACGCGGCCTGGGTTACGCCGTATCTTTCTCCGTATCCACCGCGCCCTACCTTAACGACACGCGTTTAATGCGGCGTCGTGGGAGAGATCATGGGCGGTTTCTTTATTCGGAAAAGGCGAAACGTCCGCCCACTCCCTCTTTATAAGCAGGGGAAACAGGGGCAGTTCGCCCATCCCCCCGTTGCTACTCCAACCTCGAAAACCCCCGCCGCTCCCCTTCTTCTCAAAGCCGAAAGAGAGCAGCGCTCCGCCCCCCATCACCACCAGCACCACCAACGCCGTCGACCTCCCTCACCACTTCCGCCATGGCTCCGAAAACCGACAAGGGGAAGGGCGCGAAGTCGGCCGAGGCGCAGCGGCTCGCGGCGCTGCGAAAGGAGCGGGCTGTCTTCCCCCCCCCCAAGCTTGCCACAAGGGAGCTGAGGGAGAACTACTACCTCTTCTGGTCGGGGGAGACGCGGGCGCACCCACGCACGAAGGTACTCCCAGCCGTCGCCTGGAAAATGGCTCCAACTGGATACCCTTTCTTCGCCTTGTTCTTCTACTGCAGGCTCTGCCCGCCCTTTTTTGAATTTTTCTGCGACATTATGAACACCTACGGGCTCCGCCTCCTTGACTTCACCCCCAACGCCGTTCTGAACATGGCAGTTTTCGCACATCTCTGCGAAAACTTTGTCGGAGTCTTCCCAAATGTAGCTCTTTTTCGCCACTTCTTTATGCCCCGAGTTGAGAGAGGAGAGCCTTTATCCGGCGGAGTCTCCTGAATCTCGAGGGCCCACAAGAAGGAAGCTTATCTGGAGGGAGAGCTCCGCTGCAAGTGGGAGGAGTGGAGAGCAAACTGGTGCTGGATTGTCGAGGAGAACCCGCAGCCATTTACCGCCTGGCGCCAAACCCCAGTAGTACGCGGCAGCGACTGGAGCAACGTGGCCCCAGAAGACGATAGGTTACAGATTGCCGTCGCCCGGATCCAACGCCTCAGGCTTGCCGGGCTTACTGTAGGCGCCGTTGGCGCAGACTTCCTTCGCCGCCGCATCGCCCTCCTGCACGAGAGGAAGAGACCCGCCTGGGAGTTCGAGAATGCGGCGGACATTATGAGGCTGCAGCGCCCCTCAACTTCAACTTCACTGTCCTGGAGCTCAACGCGATGCTCCAGGAGCTGTTCAAGTATGACCCTCAGCACCCCGAAGTGTTCAGGTTGCCGAGGGGTGTCGTTCCGCTGTGCAACAACTCCGCGCTTAGCCGCATTTGCGCGATGATGCCGTTGCGCGACTCGCATGGGATCGACCCAACTTGGCAAAAGCCTGCAGATGACGCCGTGCAGGAGTTCTTCGACAGCTTGGAAGAGGTGCCGATTCGCTCCGACGAGAAGAAGGGTCTCACCCGCGACACCACCGATACGGAGTTGGCGCGCATCGCCACTAGGCTGGAAGAGGCGGCGGCAGCCGCAGCCGCAGCCGCGGGCAAGTTCGGATCCATCTTGGAGGAGGCAGAGGCAGCAAAGGCGGCAAGCCTTGCCGAGCGAGGGGAGCTAGCCGGCGAGGAGGAGCTTGCCGGGCAAGACGCCGAGTCGAGCGAGCCCGCCGAGCAGGGCGTCGAGTCGAGCGAGCCCGCCGAGGATACGAGCAGCTCGTTGGAGATCGATTCCTCTTCCTCCTCATCTTCGGATAGCTCGCCGCAAGCAGAGCCCCCAGCTCCACCAAGAAGGCGTCTCCGCAAGGCCGGGGACGTAGCAGAGCGGCAGACGAGTCAACAGGCGCCGCGCCGCGTGACACGCTCCACCGCGGCAAGCACGGTTGCCGCTGGAGCACCTCGTGCTTCTGCAGCAACTGGAGCGGGGTCTTACCGGACTACCGCTTCTGCTCCTGCCGCCCCTCATGCCACGGTGACAGCCGGAGCGGGGTCGTCTCAGACCACCACAACTGCTCCCGCCAAGCGGCCAAGGGAGCCTACTCCTCCGCGTCCTCGCGCCGGGCGTGAGCCGGACTTCGACTTCTCCGCACTCAGCTCCGACGAGGAGGAAGAAGAGTAAGATCCTTGTCGTACTTGTATCTCTTCAATTTTTTGCTGTTTTGTCTTATATCTCATTTGCTTCATTCCGGACATATTCCTTTTCAGGACTCTGGCCCAGAGAGCGGCAAAGAGAGCCAAGGTCCCGACGAGGAGAGAGGAGGTGATCATCGTCGAGGACGAACCCACCGAGACCACCCTGCCGGACCCGGCAACTAATCTTCAGAGCAGCCCCCAGCGCAGCCCCGAGCGTAAGTATATGGTTCCCTTTCCGCTGTTAGGCGCGCGTGACTGATCTTTCTTTGCTGACATTTGTTTGTTGATTTGTGTAGGAGCAGAGCAGCCACACCAGGAGCGCCCGGAGACCGCCCCCGACGTGCCATCTGCTTCAACTACGCCGCCAAGGGAGTGTTCTCCGGCAAGGGTCTCCCCGGCAAGGGAGAGTGCTCCGCCAAGGGAGAGTCCTCCGGCAAGGGAGAGCTCTCCGGCAAAGGAGAGCACCAGCGCCCCCCCGCCGGCGGGGACTACGACTGAGCCGCCAAGGGAGAGCTCTCCGGCAAGGGAGCCTGCCGAGGAGCCGGCCCGCGCAGGTAATCCTCTCGCTTGAAACTTCCCTTGGGCTTTTCTTCTTTTGATTCTTCTTTTTGGATATTTGCTTGACTGTTTTTCTCCCCTTTCCTGCCGTCAGACCCATCTGCTGCAGAGCCGATGGAGACGGAGGCTTCTAGCGAGGAGAATACGCGCGGCAACACCGGCGACGCCGCTGCCACCGAAGAAGCGGCCGGTGCTGACGATCTCGCCGGCGACGAGGCCGCCAAGGCTGCCGCCGCAGCAGCTGGCGAGGGGTCCGGCGATCGCATTGACGGCCCTGAGGCCGCCGGAGCCCCAGGTGCTACGGCGACCGCCGATCCCTCCGCCGCTGCCGCAGCACCTGGCTCCAAAGAGCCCCAGCCAGGCGTCTACCTGAAGGCCGGCGATGGCGTCTTCATCAACCTCCCCTGGGCGTCAATGTCCAGGGCGCTAGTCGAAGGAGAAACCTTCGATGGAGAAGTGCTCGCCTCCGCTGGGCTGACGCTAGTGGACGCGCCAAGCAGCAGCAGCGGCGAGTCCGAGGAGGAGCGGTTGCTGCGGAGGCTGTTGTCGCTATACAGCGCCCGGCAGGCCAAGCTGGAGTCCCGAGAGGCGCTTGCCGGAAAGGCGGGAGCTGACATCGAGAAGCGCGCGGAGGAGCTCCGGTGCCTTGATACGTCCAAAACGTATCTATAATTTATGCTTGCTCCATGCCTCTTTTGGGTGATATTGCTATGATATTTATACACTTCCATACACTTTTGATCATATTTGGACTAACCTAATAACTCAGTGCACCCCAGTGCCAGTTTCTGTTTTCGGCTGTTTTTGTATTTCAGGTTTTCACATTACGAGAACTGCCAGGAAAAATCCAGAAAATATATATAAAAAATCAGCGTTCCAGGAGCTACCGTGCGGCCAAAGTACAGCCGGGGGGGACCCACAAGGGCTCCAGGCGGCCTGCCCAGGCGGCCCACCCCTAGGCCGCGCCGGGGGCGCGCCTGGGCCCCCCAGGACTCCCCCGGTGACCCCCTTTGGCTAATAGTTAAGGTACGTCGAGAAAACCCTGATTCCAGACCCCTTTTCTCCAGACACGATTCCGATCTCCGCCGCCATCTCCATCAAGCTTCGGGGGACCAGAATTCCTGCGCCGGCACCCTGCCGGGACGGGGAAGTGCCCCCGGATTCATCTCCATCGACGTTGCTTCCTCCCTCCATGATGCGGGAGTAGTTCCTCCTCGGGGCTGAGGTTCTTACCAGTAGCTATGTGGTCAATTCTCTCTCCCATGATGTGATCTTTGATTAGATCATAGGCTATGTTAATCTAAGATATTTCCCCTTCCTCTCTGTATTGAATTGATGTACTCACTTGTCGTTATCTAGTATAATCCCCGAGACCAAGGTGACAGCGGTCGATTGGACATGGATTAGAACAATATTTTCATGAGTTATTTCCTCTCTTGTGTGTTGATTGAAGATTGAGAGTCTCTTGGTGCTTGTCTTTGACTATCCTTTAGATATGTTGTGGTGATTGTGGGACTCTCTTTGGATGGCCGCGGTGACATTGGGAAATCCTTAGATTGAGAACTACGAACTTTGAGGTGTGCTTTTGTAGCCCTACATAATTCACGTCCTCTCTTGACCACGAAGGAATGACCTCCGAGTGTGTCCCCTTTGCATGTTTTATGGGGAAAATCATGTGATTCGATTATGTTAATGTTGTTGCGAGTTGCCACTAGTGAAAGTATGAACCCTAGGCCTTGTTTCCACCATTGCAATACCATTTGTTCTCACGTTTACCACTTGTTTGCTTGCTGCACTTTTTATTACAAATTTATATTACTTTGTTTTGCCATCCATATCACTTGCCATTTAACATCTCTTCGCCGAACTAGTGCACCTATACATCTAACAAGTGTATTAGGTGTGTTGGGGACACAAGAGACTTCTTGTATCTTAGTTGCAGGGTTGCTTGAGAGAGACCATCTTCAACCTCTACTTCCCTGAGTTTGATAAACCTTAGGTCATCCACTTGAGGGAAATTGCTGCTGTCCTACAAACCTCTGCGCTTGGAGGCCCAACATAGTCTACAAGAGTAGAAGCGTGTGTAGACATCAAGCTATTTCTGGCGCCGTTGCCGGGGAGGTGAGCGCTTGAAGGTATATCTTTAGATCTTGCAATTAAATCTTTTTGTTTCTTGTTTTTATTTCACTAGTTTTGTTTATGGAAAACCTTGCTATTGGATCGTTGCTTGCGGGAGGACACCCCACACCTGTGGTGGTTGCTCCTCCCCCTACTGAAATTGTGCCCTATAAAATACCAGCTGGTATTATCGATTATGTTTTGGCTGATCGTTATGCAGGAGACAGACATCCCGGTGAACACTTGCTATATCTGTCACAACTATGTTCATTATTTAAGCTTGCAGGTGTATCAAGGGAGTTTGTCATGAGGAAATTATTTGCCTTGTCACTGAAAGGAAAAGCATTGGAATGGTATAGGCTACTAAATGACTCTCACCTGCTGGAGTGGGAAGAGATCCAGTCTCTCTTTTACTCCAAGTTTTATCCTCTTCATGAAGTCCATGAGAATAGGAATTATGTTTAATTTTTATCCTCATGACGGAGAGAGCATAGCTCAAGCTTGGGGGAGACTGAAAACGTTAATGCTAAAATGTCCTAACCACGGGCTCCCCAAAGATATGATTATTACTAATTTCTATGCGAGGCTTTCTCAACAGGATAAAGATTTGCTCGACGCTTCCTCTATGGGTTCTTTGACAAACAAAAAGATTGATGCTAAATGGGAACTCCTTGAAAGAATTCAACGCAACACTGAAGATTGGGAGATCGACAAAGGTAAAGAGTCAGGTATAATTTATGAGTATGATTGCATTAAGTCCTTTGTTGAAACTATGAGTTTTAATAAGTTTAGTGCTAAGTTTGGGCTTGATTCTCAACTCCTTGTTGATTTCCTCAAATCTTTTGCTTCACATCTTAATATGCCTAAGGAGGATTGGATCAAGTATCATAAACCATTTAAATAGACTTGCAAAGAAAATGAAATTGTTCATGATGATTGCAACATGCATGATCCAATTCCTAAAAATGAAGTTTTATATAAGCATGTTAATTTTTGTGGAGTGGATAGACCTTGTGAAAGGCCTATGATTGAAGAAGAGAAGTATTGTAAGCAACATAAGCATGAAAGAACAATCACTTGGGTCAGAGATTTAAATGAAATTGCTAGGGAATTGTGTGACCTTTATCCTTTTACTTGTGAACTTTGCCGTATAGAGGGTCACTTTAATTTTCAATGCATGAACTTTCAAAACATAACTGTTAACCGGTTGTGTGATAACATGATCACCTCTGATCTTTATGATGAGCTTATGTTATTTTTGATGTGTGAAGAGTTATCAGAAAAGACTTCTTGGCTGGATGATAATGCCATAGGAATAAAAAACACTTTGCAAAATTGCCATCTCTATTGTGTTGTTAATTGCCATGAAAATGATTACATAAGTAAGATTAGAAAGGAGGGAACTTTACCAAAGTATAAAAATGTCTCTTATATTTCTGCTAATAAAAAGGAGAGTTTCTCCCAAGTTTCCCCTATTGTTTCTAATGATAAACCAGGATATGTGGAGAAGCTTCATCTCCAACCACCCCCTCCTAAGGTGAAGAAGAAGAAAAAGAAGAGGAGGAGGAGGAGGAGCAAGAAGGAAGAAGAATGGGTATCAACCTGGCCTGAGCATATTCCTCCCATCAACTTTTATCCTAACGGTTGTAAGTTTAAAGATGAAGGTGAAGTTTATTGCCTTAATTATCATCTTGATGATACGTCCGTAGGTACTATTGAAGATGATTTTGATTATGATATGCATGTTACTTATTGTGATTGGGAAAATGATGATAATGCTGCTTATGATCTTGAAAATCTTTTTGGTACCAACTCTGAAAGTGAAGATATGGGAAGCTATAAGCTTGGGGATGATAGGATTGCAAATCCTATCCCCACTAGTGATGTGATAATTGATAGTTCTCTTGCTAGTAAGAATAAAGACAACATGTTTACAAATATAGTTGCTAGCAATGATAATGCTCTTCTCTACCATGATGATGTTATAACTCCAATCTATAGTGATTATAAAGGTACCTATGACATAAGGAGAAACTATGCTTATGAAACTTGTCATAATCATGAAGGGAATTACTCCCTTGTTGAACACCACCCTCCTAATATACAACTAATCTATAGTGTTCAAGTTGTTTATGATAGTCCTACTCGCACTATTACCAATGAGAAAAATTATGCTTATGTGGGGAGTGAGAGTACCTTTTTGCATGTGGATCATGGTAACAATGCTTTATGTGATGCTTATATTGTTGAGTTCATCCATGATGCCACTGAAATTTATAATGAGAGAGGGAGGCTTGGTTCTAAATATCTTAATAATAAGAAGTTTCCTCTCTTTATGGTGAATATTTTGAAGTTATGCTTGTTTTGCCTTCCTATGCTAGTTGCTTCGTGCTTCAATGAATTTTTCTATTGCAATATTCCTATGCATAGGAAGCATGTTAGGCTTAAATGTATTTGGCATTTGCTTCTTGATGCCCTCTTTTGCTCTTCAGCTCTTATTCTTACGAGAGCATCATTAAAGTCCTATGCCTAGCTTAAAGGCATAAAAGAAAGCGCTTTTGGGAGGCAGCCCACAATGAATAAAATTTTATTTTGCTTTTTGTTGTGTCTTGATGTTGTTACTACAGTAGCATAATCATTGTATCTTTACTTTTCAACTTTGTGCCAAGTGTAGCCTATGATTGCAAGAAAGTTCAAAAGTTGTGACGTGCTGTCCAGGAAACAGATTCTGTCCTTGGATAGAAAAATTCGTATAAAATCACCAGATCATCTTTTTGGTTTGAATTTTTTCGACAGAGTGCTCTATACAATTGTCTTTCGTGCGTCTGTTCTGAGTTTTTATATTAGAGTTGCAGAAGTGCCCCGAACAAATCATTTACTACCTGTTGTTTTGTTTTTCACAGATTCTGTCCAGTTTTGCCTTTCTTTCATTTTGCAAACCAAGAGCTTGCTTTTTCTTTGAAAAAACCTTTTGGCAATCTTGAGAAACAGTTGAACTTCAAGAATATCTTTATTTCCAGCAAGGAACAATTATTTTATCATGGGCACTAACCTCGCTAATCAGATTATGATGAGTTGTGTATGAAGGGAGTTTTCAAGTGTGCGAGGGAAGATGATAAAAAGATTCAGGAGTGTCAAGCGCTCAAGCTTGGGGATTCCCCCGTGCACCCCTAAGAAATATTCAAGGAGACTCAAGCGTCTAAGCTTGGGGATGCCCCCGTGCACCCCCTTCTCCATCAACATTATCAGTTCGTCTTTCGTTCCACTATATTTTTATCACTTCATGTGTTATGTGCTATGCTTGGAGCGTCTTGCTTTTAGTTTCATTTTTAGTTTTCTTTAGCTTTGCTTGTTTCTCATAACGAGTTGGAACTTAGCTTTCTTTGTATAGGAGAGAAACACGCTCCACTTCAACCTAGAACACAACATAGAATTTTCATGTTTATCTTTGTTGTGTGTGTTCTTTGTCTTTTAATAGCTACTATCATGTTCAGCTCTTAGTATTCATGCTTATCTTTTCAAAGAGCTTTTGTTTAGTTGGTTGCTTGAACTCTCTTTAACTACCATGCTCACCTTATTAAGAGAGTTTGCTTCTGTTGCATTGGTTGATATGTCTATGATAAAGATGCTACGTGCATAATGGCGCTTAGTAGTTCATGTTTTCTTGTGGTTAGTCTCAAATAGCTGGGGATTCCCAATGTTTTATTGGAGTACCAACTTGATTTGTTTGCCTATGATGTGGTATGGTTTAGTAATATCTTCCTTCAAGAATTTATTTTGATTGACTTGGCGTATGCTCACGCATATTTAAGACTGTAAAGAAAGTCTGTCAAGCCTTGATGATCTTTTGTTCCTGAGTAGCGATATAACTACCATGCCTGATTCAATGTTGCTTTGTCGCTCTGCATGATTATGACCGTCATTGCTCTTTTAGTTGGTCGCTCCAAGTCTTTTGCTAACCTCCACCTGTACTAAGCGGACTGACTGCTTGTGCATCCACATGCTTTTAATCCAGTTATGCCATATGAGTCCAGCATACCTACCTATATGTGGTATTTCACCGCCACTCCAAGTAAATTTACATGTGCTACCTTTAAAACCTTCATTTTTGCAATACATAGCTCATGGGAAAGTAGCCTAAAAACTATTGTGGTAAAGAATATGTCGCTTATGTATCTTATTTCTTATAAGTTGCTTGCTGAGCGGTATCCATGTTTCTGGGGACGCCATCAACTGTTACACTTTTGTTGAATATCATGTGAGTTGCTATGCATGTTCGTCTTGTCCGAAGTAAGGGTGATTTGCCATGAGTTGAATGGTTTGAGTATGCATATTGTTAGAGAAGAACATTGGGCCGCCAACCAAAGCCATGTATCATGGTGGAAATTTTAGCTTGGACATTAATCCTCAACCTCTTATGAATGCTTAAGCATTAAAGAGGAGTCCATTATCTATTTTCTATGTTGTCCCGGTATGGATGTCCTCAAGTTGAGATCTATCAAAAATCAAATGCGATTTATGTCCTTGGACCTTTGTACAGGTGGCATAGAGGTACCCCTTTGTGACACTTGGTTGAAACATATGTAATGCAATGATAACCCATGGAAATTCAAGCTAATTAGGACAAGGTGCGAGCACTATTGGTATTCGATGCATGAGGCTTGCAACTTATAGGATGTCTTATGCATAACACATATGAAGTATTACTACCGTTGACAAAATTGCTTCTATGTTTTCAAAATAAAAAAAACTCTAGCACATGAGTAATCCCTGCTTCCCTCTGCGAAGGGCCATTCTTTTACTTTTATGTTGAGTCTCCACCTTCTTTTAAAGAACCAACTACTGAGAGCATGATTGTCATTCTGAGTGTAATGTGCATTGTCCCAAAGTAGCATTGTCTTTTGCATGATTGTGATATCGTTTATTCTGAAATCATTGTATCTAGTCATCACTTAAACCTTGAAGGTGCCCCTGCATTTATGTTTTGCTTCACTAAAGGGGGCAAGCTAGATATCACTTTATCATATTTGCATATCATGTTCATTGCAAATCTATTTGATGTTTCAGTATCATATTGTAAAACTTTCAGTTCTTTGTGATTTTCTCATGAGGCAACTTAATTACTACAGATTCATTGTCTCAGTAAGCTTTTGTCATATGACTATGAATAAGTCCTATATGGTTAATAGCATGTCACCACAGAAATTATTCTTGTTATCATTTACCTACTCGAGGACGAGTAGGAATTAAGCTTGGGGATGTTGATACGTCCAAAACATATCTATAATTTCTGCTTGCTCCATGCCTCTTTTGGGTGATATTGCTATGATATTTATACACTTCCATACACTTTTGATCATATTTGGACTAACCTATTAACTCAGTGCACCCCAGTGCCAGTTTCTGTTTTCGGCTGTTTTTGTATTTCAGGTTTTCACATTACGAGAACTGTCAGGAAAAATCCAGAAAAAATATATAAAAAATCAGCGTTCCAGGAGCTACCGTGCGTCCAAAGTACAGCCGGGGGGGACCCACAGGGGCTCCAGGCGGCCCACCCCTAGGCCGCGCCGGGGGGGCGCCTGGGCCCCCCAAGACTCCCCCGGTGACCCCCTTTGGCATATATTTAAGGTCCGTCGAGAAAACCCTGATTCCAGACCCCTTTTCTCCAGACGCGATTCTGATCTCCGCCGCCATCTCCATCAAGCTTCGAGGGACCAGAATTCCTGCGCCGGCACCCTGCCGGGACGGGGAAGTGCCCCCGGATTCAACTCCATCGACGTTGCTTCCTCCCTCCATGATGCGGGAGTAGTTCCTCCTCGGGGCTGAGGTTCTTACCAGTAGCTATGTGGTCAATTCTCTCTCCCATGATGTGAGCTTTGTTGTGATCTTAGGCTATGTTAATCTAAGATATTTCCCCTTCCTCTATGTATTGGATTGATGTACTCACTTGTCTTTATCTAGTATAATCCCCAAGACCAAGGTGACAGCGGTCTATTGGACATGGATTAGAACAATATTTTCATGAGTGATTTCCTCTCTTGTGTGTTGATTCAAGATTGAGAGTCTCTTGGTGCTTGTCTTTGACTATCCTTTAGATATGTTGTGGTGATTGTGGGACTCTCTTTGGATGGCCGCGGTGACATTGGGAAATCCTTAGATTGAGAACTACGAACTTTGAGGTGTGCTTTTGTAGCCCTACATAATTCTCGTCCTCTCTTGACCACGAAGGAATGACCTCCGAGTGTGTCCCCTTTGCATGTTTTATGGGAAATATCATGTGATTCGATTATGTTAATGTTGTTGGGAGTTGCCACTAGTGAAAGTATGAACCCTAGGCCTTGTTTCCACCATTACAATACCATTTGTTCTCACGTTTACCACTTGTTTGCTTGCTGCACTTTTTAATACAAATTTATATTACTTTGTTTTGCCATCCATATCACTTGCCATTTAACATATCTTCGCCGAACTAGTGCACCTATACATCTAACAAGTGTATTAGGTGTGTTGGGGACACAAGAGACTTCTTGTATCTTAGTTGCAGGGTTGCTTGAGAGAGACCATCTTCAACCTCTACTTCCCTGAGTTCGATAAACCTTAGGTCATCAACTTGAGGGAAATAGCTGCTGTCCTACAAACCTCTGCGCTTGGAGGCCCAACATAGTCTACAAGAGTAGAAGCGTGTGTAGACATCAGGCCTCAACCAGGCAGCTCTCCGGTCCCTGGCAGAGGAGCGGGAGCAACTTGCCGAGGAGCAGCAGGCCTTCTTCCTTGAGAAGGCTGAAGTCGAAGAACAGCAGCGGCTTGCCGCTGAGAAGCTGTCCGCGCGAGAAGGCGAGCTGGCGCAGCGGAAAGTCAACCTCGACAGCCACGAGGAGGAGCTTGCCGCGCGCGAGCGATAACTTGGCGGAGCCCTCAAGCAGTAGAGGACGCTGCCGCAGCTGCCGAGGTCGCCAACAAGGAATTGGAGACGAAGGTGGCGCAGCTCGAGGCTGATCTCAAGGCGAGAAATGAAGAGCTTGTCGCGCTCAAGCATGAGCGGGAGAAGGACGCCCACAGCAACTCGGAGCTGCAGGTTCGCCTCGCCGAGAGGGGCAAGGAGCTTGCCGCCGCCAAGGACTCCAACGCGGATCTTGAGTTGAAGCTGAACACTTTGACCAAGACGCTGGACGGCGCCAGGGAGCGGGAGGCGGCCTTGAAGGAGAAGATCAAGGCCGAGAAGGCGCTGCTGGCGAGTGCTGCTGCCGTCCAGAACACTTTCAGGGAGACCGTCGAGCATTGGACGGAGGGTCTCGTGAATGCTGCCGCGGATATCGACAGGGAGTTGGTGCAGCTGGGGATGGAGGATCTCGGGTATCCCTCCGATGAGAGCCTCCAGCCCAGCGCCAAGCTCACCCTGTTCTTCAAAGGCGTGGCGACGACCCTCCAGCGACTCCGGGAGAGGATCCCAAAGCAGCTGGCCGACGAGTCGCGCAAGCTCTGCGCGGGAGCTCTTCAAAAGGTGTTGATGAAGGTGGCCTTCCGCAACCCGGGCCTCAACCTCACCAACGTCCTCAAGTCCCTGCCTCCGGATGCCGATTTGGAGGCGCTCAAGGCCCTTGTCGCACCCATTGTGGACAAGGTGAGCGGGATCAAGAGGGTTGAGGGCGGTCGCGTAGACTAGGCCGCCCGTTTTCTTCTTTCCTTGTCGCTGCTTGTCATGTTATGAGAACAGTCTGTTAGAGCTGCGACAAGCTATCTTGTAATATGACTCTATTTTGGGTAGGATTGCTATGTTATTTCCTTTACTTGATTCCTTCCTTTGTATGTTTTTGCCCTATGCTTTTAGGGAACTTGCCGTTGTAGGAACCTTAGCCGCGAGCGCTAAGTGCGGGACGTCAGCAGCCTGCTGGCGGTGCCGTTACCGACAAGAAACCTTGTCGCAACTAGTCGCAGCACACTTAAGTTGTTGAGCGGGCTCGAAACAAAGTAAGGGCGCGACACTAGTCGCACCACACTTAAGTCGTTGAGCGAACTTGAAACAAAGTAAGGGCGCAACTAGCTACGAGTTGGTTCCTCCGCGCATAGGTTTTCCATACAAAGCACGGTCATTCAAGGAAGATAACTTAAAAAATTAAAATCTGATTGCTCAAACTTTGGCAACTTAGCTTTTCTGTTGTTTGCTTCCCGGCAAGGCGGAACTTTCTTGAACGATGCCAGGTCCCTACCACTATCTTCTCCTTCCCCCCTCGCAAACTTGTGGGTGAGGGAACCTTCCTTTCCTTGAGAAAAAGAAAGAAAGAAGAGAAAATAATGATATGGAGCCTTACGGCTCGTAATAGCTTACCGGGGATAGGTGCTGCACAAAGCGTCAGATAACACGTGCAAAATATAGAAAGCATGAAATTGACAAGATGTGCAGAGCACACGAGATTTACTTATGCACGGGGTCTGCGCCTGGCTTTGTACAAAGGATTACATGCAACAGCGGCAAGACTTGTACAAAAGGTGGTTGCCGGAACGGGTTCCGGCAACCGCGCCTTACGGGTAAAACTTACGAAGATGCTCGATGTTCCAGGAGTTGCTCACCGGAAAGCCATCTTCGGTCTCAAGGCGGACAGCGCCAGGCCTAGTGACTCGTTTCACCGGGTAAGGGCCTTCCCACTTCGGCGTCAACTTGTTGGAATTCTTGGCGGACTGAACGCGCCGAAGAACAAGGTCGCCTTCCTCGAGACTTCTGGCGTTAACTTTGCGGCTATGGTAGCGGCGCAAAGCTTGCTGGTAGCGAGCAGCTCGTACAACAGCCTGAAGACGGTCTTCCTCAAGGAGCAGCGCGTCATCTTCTCGCAGCTGCTCTTGCTCGAGCTCATCATAAGAGAGCACTCGAGGTGACCCATATACGAGTTCCATGGGGAGAACTGCCTCTGCTCCATAGAATAGAGCGAAAGTTGTCTGTCCAGTGGCTCGATTTGGCGTCGTTCTGATCGACCAAAAAACCACCGGCAGCTCCTCAATCCAGTTTCTTCCACACTTGTGCAGCCTGTCGAAAGTTCTGGTCTTGAGGCCAAGCAGCACTTCAGCATTTGCCCTCTCCGCTTGACCGTTGCTTCTCGGGTGAGCAACAGAAGCGAAGCAGACCTTGGCGCCAAGATCTTGGACATACTGCATGAAGGTGCGGCTCGTGAATTGCGTACCGTTGTCGGTGATGATCCTGTTAGGGATCCCGAAGCGGCAAACAATCGACCTGAAGAACTTGACTGCTGATTGTGTGGTCACCTTCCTCACTGCTTCCACTTCCGGCCACTTTGTGAACTTGTCGATTGCAACGTACAAGTACTCAAAGCCCCCGACTGCGCGGGGAAAGGGGCCGAGGATGTCGAGCCCCCAGACCGAAAATTTTCAAGATAAAGGGATCGTCTGGAGAGCTTGAGCTGGCTGGTGTATCTGCTTGGAATGGAACTGGCACGCTTCACACTTGGTTACTTGTGCAGTTGCATCCTGGAGGGCTGTCGGCCAAAAGAAACCTTGCCGGAATGCTTTGCCGGCAAGTGCTCTTGCGCCAATGTGGTGACCACATATGCCTCCGTGTATCTCTGCCAACAGCTTTTGTCCGTCTTCCCGGTGAATACACTTCAATTTCACACCGTTGAGTCTTCTTCAGTACAGTGTGTTGTCGACAAACTGGTACATACTTGACTGCCGGGCTACTCTTTCCGCTTCTTCTTGCTCTTCGGGAAGTTCTCCTGTCTGAAGGAAACAGACAATCTGTTGTGCCCATGCTGGAGCTTGTAGCTCGACAACAAGGACTAAAGGCACATCTGCTGCTGCGGGAACATCCGCTTCTACGGCGAGAACCTGCGGCTCAGCTGGAGCTTGATGTTCCCCGGCAAGCTCGCCGGAGCAAAACTTGTCGGGAGAGTCTGCTTCAACGGAACAAACCCTAGGGCTTGCCGGAGCAGACTGCTCCTCAGCGCTCTTGGTGTTAATCTTGGGGACCTTCTTGGCGGCGGCTTCGGGAAGCTCTGCCGGAAAATAGTCACTAGAAATCAACTTCCTCTTCTTGCTTTTTCCAGTTGATGGCGTTACGGACGGTTGAGTCAGCTTGAGCACAAAGATCCCTGGTTCCACAGGTAACTTAAGTGCGGCGCACTTTGACAGGCCATCGGCGATGTCGTTCTGAGCTCTTGGAACATGTTCCATCTGTAGGCCGTCAAAGTGCTCTTCTAGCTTTCTCACTTCATCAATGTAGGCTTCCATCAACGGACTCTGATAATTCTTGTTCACTTGGCGGACGACAAGCTACGAGTCACCCCTGACAATGAGCTTCTTGATCCCAAGGTCTGCCGCGATCCTGAGACCGGCAAGCAAACCTTCATACTGTGCGGTATTGTTTGTTGCTTGCTCCTTGGGAAAGTGCATCTGGACTACGTATTTGAGGTGCTCTCCGGTGGGTGCGACAAGCAGCACGCCAGCACAGGCGCCTTGCAGCGAGAAGGCACCATCAAAGTACATCAGCCACTCTTTGCTTGCTTCCTTGGCGGGGATGCTCGTTTCTGGAATTTCTTCATCTGGTGTTGGCGTCCACTCTGCTATGAATTCTGCCAATGCTCTGCTTTGGATAGTTGAAGTGCTCTCAAACTTGAAGCCAAAGCTTGACAGTTCCAGTGCCCACTCAACAATCCTGCATGTTGCTTCTGGATTCTGCAGTATCCTCTTCAGTGGAAAGCGAGTGACAACTGTGATCTCATGTGCTTGGAAGTAATGGTGCAGCTTTCTCGAGGCCATGAGAAGGCCGAAAAGCAATTTCTGCACACCAGAGTACCTTGACCTAACCCCTGCAGAAGGGAACTGACAAAGTAAACTGTGCACTGCACCATTTTCTTCCGTATCTCCTTCGCAGATCCATCTTTACCGGGACCAGAGCTTGTCGGGGAAGCCCCCTGCTTGTCGCTGGATGTGCCTGCCGTGGTTGCTGGCTCATCATCTGTCTCCCTCTCCGCTACTAACGCAGCACTAACCACTTGATTGGTTGCCGCTAGATACAGCAGCAACTTCTCTTGTGGCTTAGGTGCGACAAGTATTGGAGTGGAGGACAGGTATCTCTTCAGGTCCTGCAGCGCAGCCTCCGCTTCCGGAGTCCATCTCATTGGACCTTCCTTTTTCAATATTTTGAAAAACGGCAGGGCGCGTTCAGCAGACTTAGAGATAAACATGCTGAGAGCAGCCACGCAACCGACAAGTCTTCGTATATCCTTGACGTGCTTTGGTGCTTCGATCTGCTCAATGGCCTTGATCTTGTCGGGATTGGCTTCAATTCCCCTCTGAGACACGAAGAACCCGAGAAGCTTGCCGGAAGGGACTCCAAACACGCACTTCTCGGGGTTGAGCTTGAGGCTGATCTTGCGCAGATTTGCAAAGGTCTCGTCTAAATCTTGAATCAGGGTTGCCTTGTCTTTGCTCTTGACCACTATGTCATCCATGTAGGCTTCCACATTTCTGTGTATTTGTGGCTCAAAAGCTGTATGGACTACCCTTGCAAATGTCAAACCAGCATTCTTCAAACCGAAAGGCATCCGTATGAAACAGTACGTGCCACATGGAGTAATGAATGCGGTCTTGGCCTCATCCTCTTCTGCCATGAAGATCTGATGGTATCCTGAGTATGAGTCAAGAAATGAAAGCAGGTCACATCCGGCCGTGGAGTCAACAATCTGGTCAATGCGCGGCAAGGGAAATGGGTCTTTGGAACAAGCTTTATTGACATCGGTGAAGTCGATACAAAGCCTCCATTTCCCGTTTGCCTTACGCACGACTACAGGATTGGCCAACCACGTAGGATGGAGCACTCCTCTGACAAGGCCTGCTGCTTCCAACTTCTTGATTTCTTCTGCGATGAATTCTTGACGCTCCACTGCTTGTTTCCTGACTTTCTGCTTGACGGGCTGCACATGAGGACAGACGGCAAGGTGGTGCTCAATTACTTTCCTGGGAACACCGAGGATGTCAGACGGTTGCCACGCAAACACGTTGACATTCGCCCGCAGGAAAGCAATGAGCGCGCTTTCCTATTTAGGGTCAAGGGTGGCACTGATGGTGATGGTACCACCAGTGCCGTCCTCCTTGGCAGACACCTTCTTGGTGTCTGGCGGAGCTGCCATTGTTTTCCTACACTTGCCGGTGGAGCTCGATGGTGCGTCCTCAACGGTAGCGCAGCACTCCGAAGAGGTGCGCTTGCCGGAGTGGGCATCAGCACTCTTGCCGGACTTGGTCTTCTTCTTCCCCCCGGGAGCTTCAGCGGCAAGTGTCTTGCAATCTGTTGCGGCTGCT
The DNA here is from genome assembly GCA_902687465.1 of Secale cereale. NCBI lineage: Eukaryota > Viridiplantae > Streptophyta > Magnoliopsida > Poales > Poaceae > Secale > Secale cereale. Next base: position 80,997,441 of record LR738714.1, read on the forward strand.
GCTTCCCGGTAGATCTTGTCGGCGCAGATAAGAGCATCCTTCTTGTCGCCAGGGACAGAGATGACACTTATCGGGCCTGGCATCTTCAGGATGTTGTATGTGTAGCGAGAGGCTGCCATGAATTTGGCAAGTGCTGGACGACCGAGTATCCCATTGTAAGGCAATGGAAAATCGGCAACGTCATAGGTGACCCTCTCAGTCCCGAAGTTCAACTCGCCGCCAAATGTCACTGGCAACGTGATCGTCCCCTTCGGCTTGCTCCTTCCCGGGTTGATTCCTTGGAATGTGCCGGTCTCTTCGAGCTCGCTGTCAGGGATCTGGAGTTTCTGGAGTACAGCGGAGGAGATCAGGTTCAAGCCGGCCCCGCTGTCAACTAGCATCTTAGTGACCTTGAGGTTGCGGATAGTTGGTGAGACCAACATCGGCAAGCACCTGACCGCAGTTGTGCGATCAGGGTGGTCCTCCATATCAAAGATGATAGGCGTGCTAGACCATTTTAGAAGCTTGCGTGACTCGACAGGTGGTTCTGCCGCATTGACTTCCCGCACCCACTTCTTGATTTGGCGGTGTAAAGTATGCAGAGAAGCACCGCCATCAACGCACAAGACCTCTATGGCTTTCTGGAACTCCTGCTCACTGTTCTCGACATACTCCATGTCTTCATCGTCGTCGTCGTCTTCATCCTTGTTGCGGCTGCGGGGAGGTCTGTCTCCTTGCCGCTGCTTGGCCTTGCCGCGGCGTCCTCCCCGACCGGGGCGCTTCGTGCCGGATCCTCCGGCACCTCCTTGGGCCTTCTCCTTGTTGCGTCGCTAGTATTCAGCCTTTTGCTGCTCAACAAGCTGCTCGACCCTCTTGCAGTTCTGGAGGTCATGACCCTTGGTGCGGTGGATCTTGCAGTACTGCTTGTCGGTGCCGTCCTGCTTGTCGGCGGCCACCACAGCCTGGCAGTTAGTGCATGCGGCAATCTCCTTGCCGGATCTACCAACTTTGGCTTTCTTGGCGCCACCTTTGTTGCCGGACTGCTCAACGACTAGCACATCTTTGCCTTTCTTCTTCCTGTTGTTCCGCCGCTGGTTTTTCTTTGCCGGGGTAGCATCTTCACTGTCAGACCCCCCTGCTCCTGTATCCTCTCCGGGGAGTTTCCTCCCTTCCTCAGCACGTGCACACTTGTCGGCCAGGGCATAGAGCTCACTAACGTCTCTGATCTTGCACATCGCCATCTCCTCCCGCATCCTGCGGTTACGCACGTTCTGATGGAACGCGCTGATGACCGCGGCAGGGTGGACATCTGGGATGTTGTGTTGTACACGGCTGAATCTCTGAATGTACTTGCGCAGGGGCTCTCCTTCCTTCTGGGCGAGCAGATGAAGGTCACTCTCTTGGCCATGAGGTTTGTGGCCGCCTGTAAAGGCACCAACAAACTGATGGCATAGGTCAGCCCAGGAGGATATGGAGTTCTCTGGCAAGTGCATGAGCCAGGATCTGACATTGGGTTTGAGCACCAGTAGGAAGTAGTTGGCAAGGATCTTGTCGTCCCGCCCCCCGGCAGCTTGCACCGCGATGGTGTAGATGCTGAGGAACTCTGACGGATGCGTCTTGCCGCTGTACTTCTCTGGTACGTCTGGTTTGAAATTCTTCATGCTGGGCCACTGGACTTGCCGCAGCTCACGAGTAAACGCAGGGCAACCTACCGCGTACGGCAAGTCGCCTGGTTCCCCTGGTGCATTCATGTCGACAGCGGGCCCAGCGCACTGGTCTGATTGACGCCGCGCTTCTCTTCGACGCTCGATGCGAGTGCGAGCGTCTTCTTGTTGTCGTTCGTGAAGAACTTGGCGCTGATCGCGACGAGCTCATGGATCTGATGACGCGGTGGAGTCGCTGTCAAGGTTGATCCGGCGAGTCGGTGATCTTGGCCTTCGGGGTGGAGAGTGCACGGTGGTTGCACCCCCACCGGTCTTGTCGCCATCGGCCCGTGCCTGGCTGACTTGCCGCGGCTGCGATGTACTCGGCTGCTGTGGAGTGTCGCCGTTGGCGAAGGCGATGAGACTCTGAATGGTGGCCCTCCAGTCGTCGATCTTGTCTGCCGCTGGAGGGTAGTCTAGGAGCAGTTGAGCTCGTGCCAAAGCTTCTGCTGGAGTGGCGGGTAGCGGTGGCGAAGGGTGTGAGGAGCGGGATATGCTCGGACTTCTAACTATGTTAGAAGGAGCAGTATCCCGTCCAGGCGACCGTGCCTTGCTCGTGCTGGCATGTTGGCGTGCATGCTGGTCTTGAGCATTCCGAGATCCACCAGCTCGATATTGGTCCAGCAAACGTATGGTACCGTGAGTACCATGGCGTAGTCCTGAGATGTGCGCGGTGCATGTACGGACGCCGAGGTCTTGGAGTGTGCCCGGTCGTTGTGGGAGTCGACTACGCCGCCGATGGGCAGCGCATCTTTGTCCTTGGACTTGGCGGCACCGTGAGCTCCCTCGTCGACGCCCGTTCTTCCGCCGGCGGCTACCCCACCAGCCGTTTGCTCCGGCGGTGGTGGGATCGACGCGGATGGAGCAGCCGCCTCCGAAGCCTTCTTCTTCGGCGGCATGTCGATGAAGATGATGAAGATCTAGCTCGTGTGAACGCCGGATCAGGTTCACACAACCTCGACGCACCCCTACCTGGCGCGCCAAAGATGTTAGGGAAACTGATCCACGAACACCTATGGGACCGGCGGACCGAGCCCCTTTCGATTCGGCGGGGGCGGAGATCGCACGAAGAGCAGATCGAGGCGAAGCACATGAGCAGTTTACCCAGGTTCGGGCCGCACGGATGCGTAAAACCCTACTCCTGCTTTGTGGTTTGTATTGAGTTCTTGCTCGGGAGCGCTGGGTGCTATAGTACACACCAACAACTAACGAGACCGAGCGTGAGAGTTCTTCTGCTTCGAACCCCCCTCTACGTTGCGCATGGGCCTCATTTTATATGCTCAAGGGGTCACCGCAGGTGGCAACGCAGTTGAGGGTAAAAATGGAAAAGTGTTGTAGTTAGTACAACCACGTGTAAAGTGTATCATACCTAACCCTGACGGCAGGGGACAAGGGCATTAAATGCCCATCGGCGTCCCCCAAACCGTGCAAAAAGGGACCGTCACGGACGCCACCGTTCGCCACGACGGCAACCTTGTCAGCGCCGCTTGCCACCGCGCACCGCTGGCTGCACAACCTCCCGCCACGTACGCCTGGAAGGGTCCTAGAGCGACACGTTGGCTGATGCGCTGGAGCGTGGGTACAGAGTGGTAGCTCGCCACGGCAAGCGCCTTGCCACGGTCGTTGTCTTGTCGCGTCCGGGAGCTTGTCGCTCACCGGGCCTTGCCGGGACGCGTGGCGCATCGCGGCAAGTTCCTTGAGATGCCTTGGTTGGCCTTCCCGGCAAGCTCCTCTCGCCGGGGTCTTGTGCCTTGAGTGGCCTTCTCGGCAAGCTCCTCTTGCCGGGGCCTTGTCTCCTTGGCTTGAATACTTTGTTCTTGAATGGCTCCAAAGGAACCACGGAGGACCTTGGCGGCCACCCGGCAAGCCTTGCCGCGGGGTGCTGCGACTGCCCGTGCACAAGTTCGGGATACTAGGGTACCCCTACTCTAGTACACCGACACATGTAGTTCCCGAAGAAAGGACGACAACTTCATCATGAAGCATTGGAATACAGAATTGAAGGCATCAACAAAAGGGATTAACTTCTTCGAGAAGATCCGTTAGAATATAGTAACCAGACCCCCCTACTCTACCTCTTAAATCTCGGGACGAGATTTCTTGTAGTGGAGGAGATTTGTAACACCCGGGTAATCAAGCTACACTAACCCTCTGGCAATGATGCCACATCTCCATGATTACTGTTACTAAACTCGCTTTGATTCAAAACTCGTTTGAATTCAAATTTAAAATTAAGTCAAACTATAAAAGTTTTATTTTGTCAAACTAAAATGTACGAAGTGACCCAAATAATGCATAGGTAATTATGGTAGAGAAACCACTCCTTTATTAAAATATTTAAACACTATTAGATGAATAAAACAGTGGAAAAAACTATTATCTAAATACTTTTAAATGTTAAATAATTAAGAAACTAGTTTAGTTTGGGTAACAAGTTAGTGTGGTTGTGGCATATTTAGTATCATAAAAATAGGTGCCATTTTGGTATTTTGCTAAAACAAAAATAAAAGGGCACTAAAAGAAGACAGAAAAGAAAAGAGACTCCCCCCCTCCGTTTTCCCCACTCGGCCTCGGCCCAGCTGACCGAGACCAGTCAGGCCGGCCCACTTGGACCGACCCCACTACTAACCCCCCTCTCTCCCCGTGAAATAGTTTGTCGTCTCCACTCCCCCCCCACACGTCGCTCTCCCCTTTCCCCTTTCCAAAATTGAATCGAGGATCGACGATCCTATGCTGCCGCACGTCGCCATCGCACGAA